>LR990097.1:6073314-6412177 GCA_905147235.1 Erynnis tages
GGCAAGATGATTTATAGAGAAGAGCCCTACGGGGCAAGATGGAATCTTCGAGATAAAATTCGAGAACAATGTTAAGGTGTGAGGGATGCTGCTGGTAATGAATGGGGTTAAATTTTGAGTTATTGAAGGGATGATTTTCATAAATGTGTAAATTTTTTAAAAAGTTACTAAAAAGTTTTGCTAAAAGTTTTGCTATGTAGTCCACCAACCCGCAATAGGCCAGCGTGGTGGAATAAGGCCTACATCCCTCTCATTGCGAGAAGGAGACCCGACCTTGTAGTGGGTCATTAATGGGTTACTGACAAGTGACCATAAACACCTTTGAATGAATATTTTTTTTACTGTTTTCTGCTTTTTATTCCTTACTAAGCTCAATACGCGTAATATGGGTAAAAGATAGCTACATAAGATACAAACAGTACCGTGACTCAACAACAGACAAAACAAACATTTTGTGGAAAATAACTGCTGAGTATTTGTTTAGGATAGTTTTTCGCTGCGATTGTATTTGCCGTGTGTTTTCATTAGACGGACAGGTAAGTCGATGGGCAGTTTGTTTTGCTGACTTCAAAATAGACCTTCTTTTCTTTGTTTTATTATATTTTTGGTAGTTTTAACGAAAGCTCAAAGATCCTGCTTTTTGAGCTGATACAAAAATCTAGCCCCCTACATAATAATACAAGTCCACGTCCTAATTGCATGCACCCAAAATTTGTTCATACGACAACGTCATTTCATACATTTTGTCACATGTGTGCGTATTTCCATTTTGACAGCTCCATACAGACTGCGCCAATAACTTGGCAAAATTTAAACGCCGTTCCGTCTCTTTCACGGTAAAACGGCTGAAAAGATTTGCATTAAATTTGGAACACAGATAGATCAACCTGACACAAGCTAGGTCCTAGAGTTATATAATATGAGCTATGTTTTATTCTCTGGGTCAAATTCTTAGGTCAACTTGGACGAAGCTAGTAAGTACATAAATATGAGAAAAATAAAAATCCGATCTTATCACAGTGATCTGGGGAAGAACCAACTTTTCCCATTACACCCGATCCGTATCGCGGATGTTGTCTGATGATGCTAACGAAGGTCCATTTTGTGTTTAATTTATGGACATTGGAATGTTTTGAAAAATAAACGCATTTTTCGAGTTTACCAAATTATGTTCGTCAGTCCAAAAAAATCGTATATTTCCATTAGTTTCATTTTTCTTTTGTTTCTTTGTTTTTCTTTGTTTTGTCATCATACTTTTGTTTCATGACTAAAATGGTCGCTACAATTTATTATTAAATTTATATCGAAACAAACCAATGATGTCCACCAATTCACCCAGCGTGGTGGACTAAGGCCTACCTTCTTCTCATTGTGAGACAAGACCCGCCTACAGTGGGTAACTAATGGGTAACAGACACTGTGATGAAAATATACATCTTCTCAGACTAATATAGACATGCTTTTAAAGAAAAAAATAAAGGTTTACATGCGCAAAGACTTACGATACAAAGAGTTTTTCAAACATTTAGATGAACATTTATTTATCGTACCTTGATTGAAAATATATTTGGGTGGAAAAATATTTGCACACCTAAATGAGGGTTTAGGTGTGCAAATATTGTTTCACCCTCCTTGAACTTGAACACATGAGATATCTATCGACTCGCCCGTTGGTCTAGTGGTTAGCGACTCTAACTATTACGCCGGAGGTCGTGGGTTCGATAAGTATTTGTGTGATGAGCACAAGTATCTGTTCTGTGTCTGGGTTTCCATTATCTATATAGGTATATATTTAAAAATATATTAATGTACGTTTATCAGCTATCTGGGCTCACTGCCTATCTTGGGATCAGAATGCCGTGTGGTGTGTGAGTTGTCCCACGATATTGTATAACAGGGAGAGGTCTCCACCACGCTGCTCCAATGCGCTGCTCCATTGGTTGGGAAACGGGCTAGTGGCCAAACCGAGTCGGATGTTTTCAAACAGTCGGATGTTTTTCAAACAGCAATATACGTATTCCTCATCATACCTTAACATAATCAACAAACCCATATTATCTAACTTCCACCCCTTGATGGGGTATAACGAGAAAATCATTAGCAGCTCCCAAGTTCTCCACAATATCACATTGCAACAGAGGGTAGCTTAGTTAAATTAGTTTTCCCTATTATCAAGAAGGGATGCAAACTGAACCGGACTCTACGTATATCTGTATAGAGTACAAGACTTTGCCCGCGGCTTCGTCCGCGTGTCTTTAGGACTTGTTCCAGTAACCTTAGTCTGAGTTTTAGCAATACCGCTACTACACACATACATATACACAGCTGTGTAGTACACAGGAGTCGCACACTGTAATAACTTAAATACAGCACAATGACTCCTGTGTAGTAAGCTGTGTATGATTTACGTATCTATGTGTGTGTGTGTAGTAGCGACATTCTAAAACTCAGACTAAGGGTACAGAGAGGGATAAATAGTATCCTATGTGTTAATCCAATTTATAAACTATGTGCTTACCAAATTTCATCAAAATTTGTTCAGCCGTTTATAAGTGAAAGAGTAACAAACCTTCATCTATTCCTGCTCACAAACTTTCACATTTATCGTAGTCCTTTCCTTTAAACTCTTTTTAGTCCACTGTTGGACATGAACCACCAACCCATAAGGCCAGCGTGGTGGACCAAAGCGTTCTTCTTGTGAGACCCGACCCTGCAGTGGGTCACTAATGGGTCGCAGAAAACGTGGGCTAATTTTACGGTAAAAAAAAAATTCTCAGAGTTTACATTTCATTTACGACAAAACACATCATTATAATAAGTAAATTTTACTACAGGTTGTCCCGTTTTCAGTGGACCAATGGAAAACTTATAATGGAAGGAACCATTTTATCTATCAAATCACTAAATTTTATCACCCTAGGTTTAATGGTTTAAAAGATATAATAGTGTAACCATTACCAGTTTTTCATTGATAATTATTTATGGTACACTCTGTATAGAGATTAAATAAATGCCACATTATAGGTGAATATTTTTATACAATATTCCTTAGCAGAGGGTATCGTAGCTAACAAGGGTAGTTAAATTAGTTCCCCCATTATCAAGAAAGGGATGCAAAATGGACCGGACGTCTAGTACCCATATCTGTTTACTAGGGAATATGATGTTTAGTGTTGCCCTATAGTTTGACCAGAGGAGTTTGCCCTTTATCCCTTTGAAGTTACAGGTCAAAATTGCGTGCGGAGAGAGATTCGCTTGCCGCAGTGCAGCCCACATCTTAATGAGGTTCAATCGCGAACGATTGGCGATGAAATATGTTTTAGCTTTGATATTTTTTATTCTGAAGAACGATGTGGATTTAATTGTTTAATCACCGCCATATCAATGCACATATTTTTATATTTTTAATGTGAACAAAGTAGTTGTTTTGTTAGTAATAAAATTATGTCATTTACTATATGACTTAACTATAATATTATCTTGCACATAGCACGGCATTATTAATTTTAATGAAAGCACTTTACACTTATAACCCTCACATTATCATACACTGGTTTCCATGGACAGACACAAGAAAATCTCATATAAATACCGGGGCTATTTCACCAAATTCATCCTTCAAATGCCGACTCCAATGGATGAATTTGAAAAAAAAAATTAATTTGATTTTATTCATCATCCAAAGTCTTTCATTTGATAAGGAATACATTTTTAATTCAACTTTGTCGATACAATCACAAACAAATTCTTTATCTTGAATATTGATGGCAAGTAAATCTATTATTTCTCAATATCATTTTGCAATCGCTTTAGTTCCAACGCTATTAATACAACAAGCCCCTTTTGATTCTAATGCAAAACACGACACGGACCTCGTTACACACAAAATCGGTTCTGAAACCACCCTGTATGTTATACAGGACGCTCCTTTGGCAGGGGTGAAACAACCTCGGGGTTGAAAGGTGACTGAAGCTTATTACTACGTAATGTATGATGGTTGGATGTATGACTACTAAGGTGACTTTACCACACACAGACTGAAATTACTATTGTACATTGTACATAGTAACATACATTATAGCAGCTTAGTGGTATATATTTCAGGCTCCTTTTTGTAGGAATAGATAGAGCTTGTATGCAGGTGATTTGCTACTCATGAGGAATAAGATAGTCGCCTCAAATAAGTATCCCCGGCAACCACACCTCCCCGGCCGAAACACAACACATGAAGAACATGCTGCTTCACGACGGGTTCAGAGGCAGTAAGGAGTACCCTGTCAGTTACCCATTAATGACCCACTACAGGGTCGGGTCTCCTCTCACAATGAGAGGGATGTAGACCTTAGTTCGTACCTGACCGCCTCTTAACCCGTCGTAAAGTGTTTATACTTAGTAGTAGGTAGTAGAGCCGGTAGACTGATGACCTGAAGAAGACAGCGGGAAACCGTTGGATTCAGAGGGCCCAGGACCGGGCGGAGTGGCGTCGATTAGGGGAGGCCCATGTCCAGCAGTGGACTACTAAGGGCTGAAAGGAAGGAAGGAAGGAAGGAAGGAAGTAGAGCCGGTAGAGCTACTATGGCTCTAACACCTAACGAAAAGGTAAAAGATTCAAAACTTGACTAATTTTCTAAAATAATTTTGAAAACCCTGTTAACCTAACAGGGATAAAATTAGTATATTTTCTCCGGCGCGCTAACCAACGTAATATATTCCGACACCGAAAACCATAAATCGCCGGCTGTACCGATAATGGTGCCTTGCCGATTTTATTGAACTCCTCCGATGTTAATTTAAAATGTAGCTCTTACCGACTTCAAAAAGGAGGTTATCAATTCGATACAACTGTAATATTCGAGTAGAATAGAACAGTGCTCATAGCGTGAACACTACCGTCAAAATATTTGTACAGTTAACGTGTGTCATTAGTATGGGGAAGTTTTCATACTAATAACACAGGGCGACGCGCGACGATACGAAATTTGAAATTTGAAATTTGAAATACGAATACTTTGATTATAGTATTCATGCTTAATAAACACACATACATACTCGCACATAAACACACATGAGATTCTTCAACAATTTCATATATGTGTGTTTATGTAGATAATAATTATGTTTGTATGTATGTTTGTCGTAATTATTAACCGATTATTTATTAGATCATTATTTTTTGTTTCCTTACGTTTTTTAGCTATTTTTTTTAATTTTGATGAAAATCTGTTACCATTTTCATCTAAATCGGTTCAGTAGTTGATACGTACTAGTTTTAGCTCTTGTTAGTAGCAACACTCCGATGTAAGACTTTTGATAAAATACAGTAGTCTATTAAGGATTTGATGTTAGTCTCATGGACTGCAGCGAAACTAGTTCTAGTTAAAGTGTTAATTACCTAAAGATATTTCGAGAACTCAAAGTCGCCTATCGTTAATCGCATATCGCTAGCAGTGAAACAGGAGAGCTACAGAAATTCAACTGTGGAATACAGCTTTCGGGATAAGATTGATTATGCTTCAAGAACCACTAATGCGTTCTTAATCCCCCATGAAGTCTGGGGCAGCGTGGCGGGGTGATGTTCCTGAACTTGTGTTAACGGAGAGTTACTACCATCCATATAATCTACTTTGAAGTAGATTTTTATGTTTTGTTAGTTACGTAGTTTAAAAAAATCGGGTGGGGCTGTGTCGGTGCACGCGTCCGTTGGTTTTAACGTGAAACGTCTATATCGGCGTCGTTTACCGCCGCCCTGCCTGGCTCCGATGCAAACTCAAGGTCTTAGCAGCGAGCTGACTATATACGCTAAATAATGACACTAAATTCACGTTTCTACGATGAATCGTTTTGTAGTTATTAAGGTCAGATGATATACCAATTCGTTACGGTTCCGTTTTCTGACATGGTACCCTGCAATGGTAACGATTATAAAGACGTTTCAGTTGTTCGCGCCGATGGGGTAAACTTAGCTCAGAAAAGTCATTGGTCTGTGTTTCCGGGATTTTAACCAGGACCTCTGAATGAAAAACCGAAATCTTATCCAGTGGGCGATGACTACTGTTATAAGTAACTATAATATCATAAAAAAATGTTGAAAACAAACAAAAAGTGAAACCAGGTAGGGGCAAGAACGATCCGAATTATATCTGCTAAGGATGATATATGTCGTGTGTGGGAGATAGGGAAGAATAGTATACGTAGTTCGGCGTTATACAGAGTGTAACGCAAATGTATTTTGTTGTGTCAAAAAATATTCCTTTAAATATTTTTTTTGCTATCATCGATAAAATTGTTTTGGAGACGCGTTTTTCTTCTATTTTGTTTTAAATAGATATCAGGAAGCATAAATATTTGTCAGCCAAAAAAGATTATTTGTATAGGTATTGAAAGATAAAACCTGTGAAATTTTTATGGCCTTTTCTGTTTATAGACGATCCACTAGGTAGTTTGTAAATTCTATTTTATATAATAAGCCTTTTAGAAAAGCTAATAATTATGTTCGTTTAGAAGGAAACGCTAAGCCAACGAAATAATAATATCATGTATAAGATTTACATGTAATATAAAAAGAAAATGTATGTAATAAATTGTATATTGAAATGGGTAAGATGGTTAAAATTATTAAATTATTAAAATGTAATATAACTTCATAATTTGCATACCTGAGAAGGTGAATATGGATTGATCAAAATGCCCTGTAAAACCAATAACTAACCCATATTCGTGCAAATAAATGATTTTCATCTCATTTCATTTCATTTCATTTCATTTCATTTCATTTCATTTCATTTCATTTCATAAACAGCCTATGGACTACCAGATCAAACCTTGGTTACTTCAACCAAACCCGTGGTTTTCCCATAACCATACATATAACCAAACGTCCTCAACCGAAATACAAAATGTTCTACTAACTCAGGTTAAACGATGATTTAGAACCTGCCTTCTAGAACACAACACTGCTATTTAATAAACCGCTGTCTTTGAACGTGACGTGTCTGCGCACCCTGTATAGCGGATGAAAACAAGGGGCCAACCTTATTAATCTTACGATACTCCAACTCCTGGGTGATTGCATTGTTGTTCTACAATATTATGGTATTGTATAAGATCAATGTTATTATATTTACTATTTTCATATTAATTTGATCTTTGATAACCAAGAAATTAAAAAAATAGATTTTTATGAAAATTTGAATTTTTGAGAGTATTTAGAGTAATTTTAATGTAGTAGCATAGTAAAATTAAATAACTGGGTACATTTAGCTACACCCAATTTTTTTATTGCCGGATTTTTTTTGTTGCCGCATTACTTTAAAGTCAATAATTCAAAACTCATTCATCACTCATTCAATCATTCATTACTTTCAAGTCAATAAGTCAAAAATTAGTCAAGTCCACTACATCTACACACTCTTTGTGGACCCAATCAATAGCTGAAGTCGAAAGCTGAATAATTTGTGGTTACTTATTTATTCTCAAATAAATATTATTACATTTCACTGAATTAAAATTTTGTGTTTTTTTCTTAACACGAGGCCAAAAAGGAAACTTCGCATCAAATTAAATTTAAACGTTAGACATAGTTATAATTTCGAAAGCCGATCCATTTACGTGTTGTTGTTTTAACCCATTAATGACTCACTACAGGGTCGGGTCTCCTCTCACAATGAGAGGAATGTAGGCCTTAGTCCTTTGAGAACATTTTTTTTGTGAACTCTCAGGCATGCAGGTTTCCTCACGATGTTTTCCTTCAGCGTAACAGCAGGTGATATTTAATTTTATAAATCGCACATAACTTTTTTACAAAGTCATTGGTGCGTGCCACTGGGATTCGAACCCGGACCCCTCGATTCGAGGTCGAATTCTAAGCCACTGGGCTATCACCGCTTTTACGTGTACACGTAAACACATTTGTAACGTAACGTAACACGTAAACACACGTGTACACATTTACGTGTAGCTGCTTAAAAATATATTTGAACAATCAATGTACCTACCTATTTAACAAAAGTAATCATCACGTACCTAAAGTCAAATCGTACTATACTTTTGCTTAAAAATACATTATAATTTCCGAAACCCAATTCGTTCTAGACTTTCTGCTAAAAAATGTATTTGAATAACAATATATTTTATAAAAGCAATAAATTTCAAAAGTCGATTGGTGCTGCGTTAGTGTAATTTATCGCTCTCTCGTACTGAAGGTGGATCTGTTAAAAATCACTTCTACGCCCAATGATTATTCCTATCTCGCTTGCCAGATAAGTTAAACGCGCCCATTTAAATTGGGGCCATCTATGTAAGGTATAGGTCGTATTGACGACGATGAAGTTGTGAGTCGCGACGATATTAGCAAAACTTTAATTTAAAAGAAAAACGAAAAATAACTTAAGCACCCTAAAATGTTGTTTGGTTTTATCAGATCATTAAAAATTCGATTAAGTATTTGTTTGAAAAGGTTCTTTTTATCAAGAATGATCTGCAAACAGCATTTACTAAAACAAACAGTTTCAAGAAAATAATAAATAACCTGAAGAAGGCAGCGGAAAACCCACACAGCGGAAAAAACGGATTCGCAATGCCCAGGACTACGCGATCGATTAGAAAAGGCTCCAGCATTGGATTACGAAGGGCTGTAAGGAAGAAGAAAGGTAGTCCGCCATAGTTTAACCACCGTTAATACAACACCACCCTAATCCGCCTAATTCAACTTGGCGAAGATAAATTCCCTGCCAACTTTAAGAATATATCCGGGCGACTTCAATCGTTCGAACCGAAGTTAATTCGAAGATTCGCTCCGTGGGGTGAAGTTTTAGTTCGGGTGTCGCGGTGTCAGGACCAAGCGTGTCCAATTAAGGAATTCTTCTCCCGAATTTACACGGGATTCCCGGAGTTAATTCCCGTCTAAAGTGATGCGATATCAAGTTGCACGGCTAGGAATTTTCTCATTTGCGAACGGATTACATGTCTTCATTCTGACGGTATGTGTTCAATGCCTTATTAAAGCCGAGATATACGCTCAAGTATGTTACAGGTGACAGGAGGTAAATTTATTTTTTTATTTGACCTACGGACGACGACAAAATTTAAACACAGCGCCCTTATTGAGCTGTCATTGAATATAACACCGACATGCAACAAAATGTATGCAATGACGTCGAATAAGCAACTTTTGCGTACATAAGTGGTCATTAAAACCCATGGCTACGTTTAACCGCAAATAGGAAGGAGGCCTCAGGAAACCATGTTTAAAAACTTATGATAAAATAAACTGTTATGTCGTGACACTGACAATTTGCTACCGATTAGTGACGAAGGGTTTCTTCTCACAATGAGAAGGATATAGGCCCTTTAGTCCACTACGTTTGCTTTGTGTAAGTTTGTGGACGTGAAGCGGTGATAGCCCAGTGGCTTAGAATTCGACCTCGAATCGAGGGGTCCGGGTTCGAATCCTAGTGGCACGCACCAATGGCTTTGTAAAAAAGTTATGTGCGATTTATAAAATTAAATATCACCTGCTGTTACGGTGAAGGAAAACATCGTGAGGAAACCTGCATGCCTGAGAGTTCACAAAAAAAATGTTCTCAAAGGCATGTGAAGTCCACCAACCCGCAGTAGGCCAGCGTGGTGGACGGCGGCCTACATCCCTCTCATTGTGAGAGGAGACCCGACCCTATAGTGGGTCATTAATGGGTTACTGACAAGTTTGTGGACTTCACGTGACACCAACCTTAAAAGCCCAAGGGGGCTTCAACACAGACCTTAAGGCTATCTAACTTATTATCTACAGTTTAAGTTCCCCTCGAATGAAGAGATCACCCCCAATATCGTGGACCGCACTCAAATATTTATGAACTCGGCAAAAAGTAGAACATTTTCCACACGTAACATTTTCTTTTCGAATTTAGACAAAGAAAATGTGTTTTAGTTCCATCCGGACCACATTGTGTTACGTGTCGCGCCTTACAAGACAACCTAACTTGAACGTGTAATTTTGTGGTAGTTTTTCAGTGACTACTATAAGGAAGACTTTGGAGATTTGGAAGGAAAGGGGAGATCTCCCGCCAGGCGATGTCACTGCATGGAGACCGCGGTCCAAATGTTAACCAGACCATTTGAATATGTACCTATATGTAGGTTGTATGTGTCAACCAGACCATTTGAATATGTACCTATATGTAGGTACATAATTATTCAAATGGTCTGGTTGACATTTGGACCGCGCTCTCCAGGCAGTGACATCGCCTGGCGGGAGATCTCCCCTATCATATTCAGAGATTCTATGTTTCGGGAGGCATGGATACTTTATTTGAGGCGAACATCTTAGTCCTCATGAGTAGCAAAGCACCCGCATACAACCTCAAATGAGTTTATTTTTCTATTTGCGGTTGGATTTGAGTATCCATGGGCTGCAGTGATCACTCAGCAAACCTTACGATAGCAACAAAATGTCCACCAGTCGTTACCCAATCATTCGCAATCCAACCCCAAACTAACAAATATTCTTAGCCATATTTTCATAATAAGTTTCAGGGCCCTTTAACCCTTCAACTGGCTACAGATATAACCCTGTATAATTCCACATCAGGGACCCCTCCCCGTCACATTCCCAGCGTCCCGAATTATACGGGCAGGTATTTTATCTACTTTAATATTGGATTCGCGTTTAGAATTTCAATTTGGTCGTACCTCATGTTCGATTTGTCGTTTCGTGGCGTTTGAGGTATTGGTCTACCATGTTGGTCCATGTTTGTGCAATTAATGACCCACTATGAGTCGGGTCTCCTATCTTGATGTGAATGATGCAGACTCAGTCCATCACGCTGGAATTGGTGGAGTTCACATGCTTTTAGAGAACGGTCTCTTTTCACAGTGGAGGGATGTAGGCTCTAGTCCATCACGCTTGCCTGATTCGAGTTTGTTGACTTCACATGCCTTTGAGAACATTTTTTGTGAGCTCTTAGGCATGCAGGTTTCCTCACGATGTTTTCCTTCACCGTTTCAGCCTAAAGAAGCATATTTAATTTCATAAAGTATTACATATAACTTTAAGAATGTGCGTGCCACTGGTATTCAAACCCGGACCTCCAGGCTGAAGACTTAGCCACTGGGCTATCACCGTATGTTTGCTCTACGTTTTGGTTTCAGCAATAATATACGTAGAAAGATAGACCGTTAATTTCGGATAGAAAACTAACACGCAAAATAAAATTCGATTATAAACTCCACAGGAAAATCATAATGACGCCGCTGTCACTACATTGATTAACAAAACTGTCAAATATGACAATAATGGCGCTATAACGAAACATTTATGACACGATAACGATTCAATTGTAACAGTAGACTCGACGTTTGTTAATCTGGATGCGATAATAATTACCCAAACCTTAAAAACCTCAAGTTCAACCACCTCAATGTAAAGTTCAAACCGAAACGACAGAAACGCGCTGCTAACTTCCCAAGATTGTTGAACAGAGATATTATTACAAATTTAACTAAAAGATTCTTTAATAAGAAGAGTCGTTAGGAACGGGAATATTTAAACTTCTTTTACGGAGTCAGACTATGTTTTATCAAGTTTCTGCGCCACTGAGCGTTATTTGAGTAAAAAGTGGTTGTCTGATACCGCGGATTCTTTCTCTTTACCCTTTTATGTCCTACTGTTGCGAGGATATTTCTCCACAACAGAAGCCTGGAACATATTCCACCACGCTGCTCCAATGCGGATTGGTGGAGAACAACTGCTATCGCATCGACAACAACCGGGATCGACGGTTAAACGTGTCCTCCGAAAAACGGAAACGCGTGTAATTCGCCACTAGCGGTTACTCCTCCAGGTACTGACCGCGCCCGACGTTGTTTAACTTTTTCGGTCGTTTGTGATCTACTCCAGCGGTTTTACGCGCACTTTAAGCAGGGTTCGCGTATTTTTTTACTACTTTCCTTGCAATTTTTTCAGATTACTTTCCGTTTTAACTTTTCTGAGACTTAATGTACGTTACATTTCAAAACCAAAATTAGCCGAATCGGTCCAGCCATTCTCTAGTTTTAGCAAGACTTACGAAAAGCAACTCATTGCTACGATCCAGTCGTTCTCGAGTTCAGCGAGACAAACGAACAGCGATTCATTTTATATATACAGAAATATAGATATGCTCTGTTTTGCAGAATCTACCATTCGCCTGCCGCTTCACTTTTCCGCCGACTTGATGGTATGAAGCTTTAGTTCTTCAACACAACCACACACAGAATACTATACACAGAGTATTGTGTCTGTATCCTTGATGGTATGAAGCAGGGATGTTATGGATATGAAATTTCGGATACGGATAGGTTTCGGATATAGGAATGATTATTATACCAGATACGGATACAGATATGAAATTATTTCGGATTATCCGTTAGTTTCGGATAATTTCGGTTACGGATATGTATTAATTTTTAAGCTTTTACCACATTGTTTACATTTTGCGGAATCGACAGTCATTTCATCAAAAAATAATCAAATTACACTCGATTTAGGACGCATTTTGTACCAATTCAATCAATTCCGTAACACAATTTTGTTTCAATTTTTCGAACTACATATTTGTAATAACTTGTCGTAACGTGTCTCAATTAGGCTCCGTCCCTATCCGATATTATCCGAAACTTTTATTCCGGATTCGGTTACGGTTACGGACATCTTTTTATATCGGATATCCGACAGTTTCGGTTACGGTTACGGAGCTCCCTAACATCCCTAGTTCTTCAACACACCACACAGACATAGAACACAGTGGATACAGTAAGCTTTGACGTGTGAGATCCATTACACGGATTGCTACACTCCACGGCAGACACACGACACATCCACTCGCTTCCGGGACGAAAGTGCTCCGCATACAACCTCTATATCTGGTTATTAAGATGCCATCTCATGTACGTTGTGTGTTGGGATTAATTAATGGTTACACACGCTTTGTTAGGTTGAAGATTGAAGATAAATGAGGAATAAGTATTAAAAATTATATCTGATCTAGAACCAGGGTGAATGGGTGAAGAAATGAGAGAGCAGTTGAGACATACAGACACAGGCTGCCCTCCTACCAGGTGGACTGATGACCTGAAGAAGGCAGCGGGAAACCGTTGGATTCAGAGGGCCCAGGACCGGGCGGAGTGGCGTCGATTAGGCCCATGTCCAGCAGAGGACTGCCAAGGCTGAAAGGAAGGAAAGGAGGATTTCACACGTCCAAACACCTTTTCTTTTCTCATAAAAAAATCTACAGTCCCCGTCATAACTTAAACCGTAGGTATATCTACTTACTTATTCATTATATTAACCTTCTCCTGACAATGAAAACCGAACTCGGTATTGAGGGGAACAAAGACGCAAGAGCGAGCCATTGATCGGATTTCCGACTACGGTTTGAAGTTCGCAACTTTCAGCTCCCACACGCAAGCTGGAGATAATAGTGCTTCTAATTAAATTAGTTTGCCTGCGATCTGATAGCCGTAAAGGTTGATGGCCCAGTGGGTAAGCGTTCGGCTTTTTACTTGAGGGGTTTTCATTCGAATCCCAAAGACTAATGCGCTTATAATTACTAGTGACTAGTGACGATAGTTTGCCTACGATGAAAACTATTGTAATTTGTAAAAAGCACATGACTAAGAGAAGCGATGGGATTCGAACCAGGAAGGCCTATGTCCAGCAGTGGACTGCGAAGGGCCGAAAAGAAGGAAGCAACGAAAGGATTTAAAACCCGGTCCTCTTAAGTAAGACATCGACTTTTGAACTGCTAATCGACGCCCCTCCGCCCGGACTAGGACAATTTGAATAGGCCGTGTTCAGGCCATCAGTACCCTTAGTCTGAGTTTTAGCGATACAGAAACGAAACGTTTGTGCGATTCGTTTCTGATAGATACGTAATTCATACACAGCTTACTACACAGAAGTCCACAGTGTAATAACAAATAGAGGTAAAAGATTTTTAGAGGAGTTAAAAAATTTAAAATCAAATTTTTGTATGGAGTGAAAGATATGAATACTTATCGTTAGACATTATAATACTAACAAATATTTAATACCTACGGGATGATATTAGTTCGAAATTTTACAGTGCACTACGGCCAATTCACGGTTATTATGTTTCATTAATATTATTAAACATTGAAAGAGTGTTAATTAAAAATAAAGCAATTTTTGTGATGATTTATCTAATGCTTTATTAATTTTTTAACTCTTCTAAACATCTTTTTCCTCTGTGTGTTATTACACTGTGCATTTTCGTCTGGTAAGCTGTGTATGTGTGCGTTTCGTTTCGGAACTGCTAAAACTCAGACTAAGGGTACAGGCCTAGTCTGACGACTGTAATTGCTACAAGTAAGTGCCCGTACGAGCTAAGTATTTACCTATGTATATGTATAATGTTTTGTGCCTTACTAACGTTAAGCATATTAAGTTGCTTACTTCTCGGAAGGATTTTCGCTGCACCTTACCGTGACGTCACGTTGCGCTCGTCTTTGTGAAATTCCTCGAATTCGCGTAGAAATTCCCGTTTATGCGTTAAAATTTAATCTGAGGTAGAGCGAACGTCGGTTGCTTAGACATATAACATATTATTATATATGTATGTATAAGTAGTTGATCTAATACCTATGCGAGATGTTTTAGCCTTAATTCTATAAGGCAAAGGTAAAACGTTTATTTGCACAAATTTAGATACATACCTATAGATACATACTAATTATTGTTTCACATTTTATAAAATTAAATATCACCTGCTGTTACGGTGAAGGAAAACATTGTGTGGAAACCTGCATGCCTGAGAGTTCACAAAAAAAATGTTCTCAAAGGCATGTGAAGTCCACCAACCCGCAGTAGGCCAGCGTGGTGGACTAAGGCCTACATCCCTCTCATTGTGAGAGGAGACCCGATCATTAATGAGTTACTGACATGACATTGTTTCACAAAATATCTAGTTACGGTGTCATAATGGTTATGTAAAGTTAAAATGAACAACCCTTAAAATTAAACAAAATTTAAAAGATTGTTAATTTCCATCAACAAATTAATCTATGTTTTCTCCTTATTCCTCTAACCGTTGTACAGTAGGGTGTCGTTAAATTAAAACGTTAAAATTTCCTGAAAATAAGAGATTTTCTTAAGGTGTAGTAGTCTGGTTTTCTACGTTACAACTTAAACCATGCGTTTCACAATAGTAAAGCTACAAACGATTTTGTCGCTTAAACATTTATAAACAGCTTAAGTCAATGTGCAGAAATAGTCTACACAATTTTTTGTGCAATATCAATTTTAATTTATTGTAAAGGCGGAAATAAATTATAATATGTTGGATTTATTAAGATAAGAAGTTTTCATTTCACCAGCGAACGATTATATCATTCTTATAAGTAAATTAAATGTTTATTATTTATATGGTTTGTTTAAGCGTGATTTGAGTTTTTTATATTACCAATAGATTATTTTTCGAATCAATTTTTAATATAGGTATTTAAAATTATAGCTATTATTTTGCCCTAAATAACTTTCTGGTGAACTAAACTGGAAGTTCTTTTTTTAAATTTTTAAAAAAATGGCTGTACTTCAAATGGATTCTCATAAAAATACTTAAAATCCTATTTTTCTGACACTTGTAGGAGGATACTCTCTAAAAATAGTTATTCGAATACTATTTTTTTCCGCAGAGTATTCGAGTTTAATCGCCTACCTTTTATATCAAGCTATGCAACAGGTACCTAATCCTCAGCCCCAGCATCTCGACTCTAACTTGGAAGTTTCCACGTCGTAAAATTTATCGCGCCAGTCATAAATCTCGAATATAAAACGTAGAGGCTCTCCCCAAACCGAGGAATGAGAACAGCAGAGTTTTATCACTTTCGTAAGATCCGCATTCCTCATTAAACTATGGAAGTTTTGCGGTACTAATGCGAATTTGAGTTTGACCATCTTTTTATAATATAGAGCGTATCATTTTCATGTATATGAATAACACACAAGGGCGTGTTTTAGTAGGTTTTGAACTTATTTTTTATCCTATCTTTATTATTATTATTATTTATTATTATAAAATTCCAATAGAAATTCAATCCCTGCCTTTTCACAAATTTAAACAAACTATCAAATCAGTCCTGAAACTAAGGACTATTTAGAAGATAAGAAAGCGTGGGATTGAATAACTTCACTATAGGCTATTTCTATACACTATGTAACAATATTTATTTGTGAGCGGATGGCAATGGGGCGATATTGACACACACGATAGCTGTCACGTGTGTTCCTTTATTGGACCTAGCCATACTGCATTATAGACTAAGTTTTATTTACTTTTAAAAGAGTGCTGGGAGTTTTTTTTCGCCCGCTTTTTTCTCCCAGTCTACGTTTTGCCTGAGGGGCGATCAAAGCGGATGAATGTAGAATGTATAATTTATCTGTATGACTTTCATTAAGTGTGCACAAATTGTACCTAATAATGAATAAAAGCTTTTGAGTTTGAGTTTGAGTTTTGAGTTTATTCATAAGGGCAACCTGCAATGTTAGTGTTAGTGTTTAATTAAACCTAATTTGAATATTTAAGTTATATTCATATTTCTTTGCAACAATCCGCACACGTGGAATCCATTGTTGCAAAGAAATATAAATACAACTTAAATAACAATGGAATTCCGTAAAGTAACGCCTGATACAATAAATTATCTAATTTGAATTAATAAATAAATAAGTAATTTCCCAGAGAGCTTTAAAAGAAGCCCTAGTCGAAAGCAAATATTTTGTCTATGAATTTATTATTAGGTACAATAAGAAGCCATAGCAACGCCAACTGCAGCCATTGCCGTCTTAAATACATTTTTCTCCTCCCTAAATTATTCTCTTTGGTAGAGTCGGAATATAATTAGTTCAGGCATTTGCATAGCTTCGAGAAAAATGAGTGCAATGAGTTAAGTGCGAGTCGGGCTTTCCCTTGCAATATTTTTAGGTAGTAGAGCTATAGACCTTACTGCCAGCCTCTTAACCCGTCGTAAAGCAGCTTGTTCTTCATGTCTTGTGTTCCCGCTAGGGAGGTATGGTTCATTTGATACCAAATTGTATGTTTTACAAAAATATGTAATCCACCATTTTGTTTCAGCGACCATTTTGGATTCACAACAATAATAATTCCTTCCTCCTTCCTTCCTTTCAGCCCTTGGCAGTCCTCTGCTGGACATGGGCCTAATCGACGCCACTCCGCCCGGTCCTGGGCCCTCTGAATCCAACGGTTTCCCGCTGTCTTCTTCAGGTCGGCGCCCTATCGGTTTGGAAATATCCGCCACGAGTTGGCCACTAGCCTGTTTCTTCACCAATGGAGCAGCGTGGTGGAGAATGCTTCAAGCCCTCCTTTGTTATGGAGAAACAGATCCCAACAGTGGGATAACGGTTTGCAGCCGACTTACTAACACGACAAGTTAAATAAAAGTTAGTACAAATAAATGTTTTGGCTATTTTAATAGATAATGTCCGTCACCCTAACAACTTCATCCTCGGACCAAAAATGTACAATTTATCCTTAAACCGAGATTTCATCCCACAAGTGCGCGAGTCACGCATGCACCCCATTCAACCCCTAGAGGGTCCAACCATCAATCATCGCTTGTTTACGGAGTTTTTCTCCCAAACTTTGAAGACTTACTACCGGGGGATAGGTCGTATAATGAATATTGATTCACGTTTCTCAAAAGTTTGTTTTAGTGAGATGTACACAGTACTCGTATACAGGTGGGGTGTGGATTTTCAGGTTTTAGCGTTCTGTAGAACAATAGGAAACTGAAAAACGGGTTCATTAAATAAATAACGCTTCACACTAATAGCCCCACACTAGGATTCCCTGTGTCGTGGGTGCCATGGACACACACAAGACAAGAACATATTATTACACACCCAGACCAGAAACAGAAACTCAAATTCATCATTCAAATCCCTGCTCTGCTGGGAATCGAACCCAGGACCCTCCGCGCAGCGCACCGGTGTCTCAATCACTGCGCCACTCAGGTCGTCATAATCATTGGTGAAATGCTAAAAGTTGTATCGTTGAATTCATTACAAAATCCGAATAAAGAGTCATTGGCCTATTATCACCCAAAATTAGTGAAGCTTGAAACCTTTTTGGAATTGATATAGTTTTCTTTTGTGACATAAATAAATTTTACAAATTCCAATAGGTACCTAAAGGGGAGGAGTGACAATCTAAAAAAAATTGGGAAACATCTTCACCGAACTTGAAGTTAGGTGATAAACTTTACCCCTTTAATTTTTTCAAAATATTCATATTTACTCGTACATTACCAACCCGCAGTAGGCCAGCGTGGTGGACTAAGGCCTACATCCCTCTCATTGTGAGAGGAGACCCGACCCTGTAGTGGGTCATTAATGGGTTCTGACGTACATACTAAAACTAAATGTCCCCTAGGGGGGATGAACGGTTGGTGGTAAATTTTGGACCAAATATTTTTTTAAAGTAGGAGATATATAAACCTACTCTAAATTTAGGGTAGAACGATGCCTGCTTGTTGGCAAGCGATTTAATATAAGATTTTCTGATTAATTACCTGTTGTTAAACTTCGTATAAACAAATAATTAAAAAGGTGAAAGCTAATTAAGGCTTCGACGGAAAATATCAATTTACTGAGACGTCACAGAAAATCTCCTTCAGTATTAAATATCCGATGATAATTGGAATTTCCGATAGCGGAGTTCATTTAAAGGGAATTTCAATTCAAACTTCAGTTCGTGTAATAATTTATAGACAGATCGGTACGTTGTTTCAGGGTAGTCACATCAATGTCAAAGGTTGAAACATTGTGGTAATTGGTATTTCTGATCATTTAGGTAAACAGGTGTCCTGATTGTGATGTCAAAATGTTAAGTCAATGGGTAGAGTAGCCTTTCCTATTTGACGGGTCGCGACCCGGTACCGGGCCGTCAAAATAAAATACCGGGTCACGATAAATATAGAAGCCGGCTTGAAGTAACACCAGACCTTAGGAGAAGACTTTCTGTAATTTTTCCCGAACTTGGGTTCATTAGTAACAAAATAACCAGCAACTCCATACTTACTAAATATGGAGGAAAAAGAGAAAATATGAACAAAATTTTGTGACTTTATTGTTGGTATATTGCGCACTTTCGTATAGTAGGTAATCGTATCGAGCTTCTGTAGCGGCGCGATACCTACAGTAATATGAGCGCGCGCCTCACATGAAATGCTGACCACGCGTCACGACGCAAGCAGCGAGTGTAGTCAACAATAGAACACGTCACACGCGTCACACCGAACTGGCCAATCGGAACACGTATCCTCAAACGCGCTATTAAAGTTCCATAGAATCTGTGCATATATACAAACGGTCCGCAGTCAACATTCGGACCGCGGTCGCCAGGCAGTGACATCGCCTGGCGGGAGATCTCCCCTGCCCCTCCAAACTTCCATTATCAAAAGAAGATGTCAAGGCAGATTGACGTATGCTATACATATTACTGACGTTAACCGTACGAATACTTTGACGAAAGTGTTCATGCTTGTTCGCTCCCAAAAAAATAAGCTTGGTCGTTTAAGCCTTCGTAAAAAGATGTTTAGGTTTGTATACACGTATGTGGGTTTATGAAATTAAATATCACCTGCTGTTACGGTGAAGGAAACATCGTGAGGAAACCTGCATGCCTGAGAGTTCACAAAAAAAAAATGTTCTCAAAGGCATGCGAAGTCCACCAACCCGCAGTAGGCCAGCGTGGTGGACTAAGGCCTACATCCTTATCATTGTGAGAGGAGACCCGACCCTGTAGTGGGTCATTAATGGGAACTGACATGACATGTGGGCTACAGTACATGTAATCAATTAGATTCCCTCGGGATAAAACAAACGTTGGAGATTTGTTCCTGGGCCCCGTTGTTGGGAGGTTAGTTTTTCCGGGCGGCTTATTCTTCCCTGTGATTAAAGTGGAAGACGGTCACTAGGGACGCCTCTCATCTGTCAATAAACAATCGGTTCTGAAAAGTGATCAAATCTGTTCAACTCCTACACTATAGAACAAACAATATTTGTTACAACAAGTATTTTATTGCCGTGCTTTAAAATTATTCGAGTGGTTTCTGAGGTTTTTCTGAAAATGGGACGAATAGATATGAGATAGCGAAATTAAATAGATGAAATAATTTTAATTAGTAAATTTTAGTGAATATTGTTCTTGTGTTTTGTACGAGCTACGTTGCAATCAGTAAGGGTTTATAATGTTATTTATTTCATACTACTATACCCTATCCTATCCCGTTTTCATTTATTCTGTTTTTATTGCTATGGTATATCCTATAATTTACGAGTATAAAACTGGCATGTCCTCCTTCCTTCCTTCCTTTCAGCCCTTAGTAGTCCACTGCTGGACATGGGCCTCCCCTAATCGACGCCACTCCGCCCGGTCCTGGGCCCTCTGAATCCAACGGTTTCCCGCTGTCTTCTTCAGGTCATCAGTCCACCTGGTCGGAGGGCGGCCTGTACTCCTTTTGCCTAAACGTGGTCGCCATTCGAGGACCTTTTTTCCCCATCGGTTGTCAGTCCTGCGAACGATGTGGCCAGCCCATTGCCACTTTAATTTGCAAATTTTGAGAGCTATGTCGGTCACCTTCGTTCTTCTACGGATTTCATCATTTCTGATTCTATCTCGTAGAGAAATACCAAGCATAGCTCTCTCCATTGCCCTCTGAGCGACTCTGAGCTTGTGCATTAGGCTCACAGTAAAGGACCACGTCTCGGCACCGTAGGTCATCACTGGCAACACACATTGCTCGAAAACTTTCGACTTCAGGCACTGAGGTATATCGGACGTCAAGACGTGTCGTAGATTCCCGAACGCTGCCCAGCCGAGTTGGATTCTTCGAGTGACCTCTCTCTCGAAGTTGGACTTACCCATTCGGATCGTTTGTCCTAGGTAAACGTATTCGTCTACAACTTCGAGAGCAGTGCCGTCAACAACCACCGGTACGGGTGTGACATGGACATTAGACATGATTTTCGTCTTGTCCATGTTCATCTTAAGACCCACCCGTTGTGAGGCACTATTGAGGTCGCTGAGCATAATGCTGAGTTCCTCCAGCGACTCCGCCAGGATCACTATGTCATCGGCAAATCGGAGGTGTGAGAGGTGTTCGCCGTTGATGTTAATACCACGTCCTTTCCACTCCATCAGCTTGAACACATCTTCCAGTGCAGCGGTGAAAAGTTTTGGGGAGATGACATCCCCCTGTCGTACGCCGCGCTGCACGTGGATGGGGTTCGTACTGTTGTCGTGTACTCGGACTTTCATGGTTGCGGCATTGTATACACACTTCAACGCCTCGATGTACCGATAGTCGATCTGGCATCGCTGAAGAGACTCAAGCACCGCCCAGGTCTCGATAGAATCGAAGGCATTAATGGGTTACTGGCATGTCAGTAACCCATTAATGACCCACTACAGGGTCAGGTCTCCTCTCACAATGAGAGGGACGTAGGCCTTAGTCCACCACGCTGGCCTACTGCGGGTTGGTAGACTTCACATGCCTTTGAGAACATTTTTTTTGTGACCTCTCAGGCATGCAGGTTTCCTCACGATGTTTTCCTTCACCGTAACAGCAGGTGATATTTAATTTTTTTTATAAAGCGCACATAACTTTTTTACAAAGTCATTGGTGCGTGCCACTGGGATTCGAACCCGGATCCCTCGATTCGAGATCAAATTCTAAGCCACTGGGCTATCACCGCTTTTAAAAGTAGCATAAAACTAACAAAATCAATCAGAATAAATTCTTAAATAAGATCAAACTTCATTCAAACCATTCTTAATTACTCTGTCGAATGGATTTAGCGGCTAAATGAGGTCAATCCCCAAAGCCCGATCCCCTAAGGCTTCCCTTTCATTTCCTGCTTGATTTGTTGATCCCGAATTGTTCTAGTATTAGTACGATTTCAGTATAGCTTTCTATCAATAGGCATGATGACTAATTTTCAAAAACTCTTCTATGATATTCAGAAGTTTCTATTATGTCTAAAATATATCATATTTTTGTAGAAAATTAAGGTTTTTGTGTAATAAAAGTACATTTAAATTTTAAGTTTCAAATTCATTCCAAAACGCTCGCCCGTGTCATGGCGTCTGTCATTGCGCCACGGCTCAGTAAAAAATGACAGATCGCGTGTAATATGCTTACGAAAAAAATGACGTTAACTAAGACGTGACGTAATTTGACGTAATTCGATCTGATGGGTGTTTTAGCTATCATGGCGGATTGTTGTATTTTGTAGATTTATTTTAACAAATAAATTATTAATCTCGATATTAATAAGAGAATAAATACATTTTTCAAAATCTTTGAATCCTATTTCATTAGATCAGATAAATATTTTGGCGATACTTGATTACTGTCATCATGCCTATTGCTTCTGTTTTTTTTTTAATAGAACTGAGACTAAAAGATCGATAGTTTTTATACTAAAAGAGTTGACGAGACCAAACGACAATACACTACAAGCTATCTTTATGCTCGATTGGAGCAAGTCTGTTAATATTCTCATCACATAAGTATTTGCCCTGGGTGGGAATCGAACCCACGACCTCCGGCGTAGTAGTTAGGGTCGCTAACCACTAGACCAACAGGCGAGTCCTGTCCATCCACAAGCAGATAGAACTCCAATCTGAGTTTGCTTTGCTACTCATGAGAACTCATGTTCGCCTCAAATAAGTATCCCCGGCAACCACACCTCCCCAGCCGAAACACAACACATGAAGAACACGCTGCTTTACGACGGAAGCACGGCGGTGGCACGTGTCATTACAAGTAAGCAATAAAAGAAATTCTTAAATAATAAATTTTATGCCTTGAGTAAAGTAATACACTTAAATCTTTGAACGGAATTTCCATTGAAAAGCAAGAAAGTATCCAAAACATTCTTTCTTTTAAGATAAATAAACACCAAAAGATTTTTCAATTAATGGAATTAGCAAAGAAATGCCTCAATTAACCTTTCATTAGAAGTACCTAAGTAAGACGTAATTCACGTAAAGTTCAAACAGATTTTTTAGGGTTCTGTTACAAAATTGTTGTAACCGTGAAAGAAAACATTGAGTTCTTCATAACGTTCTCAAAGGCATGTGAAGTCCACCAATCCGCAAACTAGCGTGGTGGACTAAGGCGTACATCCTTCTCATAGTGAGACAAGATAAGATCCTGCAGTGGGTCAAAATGTCTGTAAACCGTTAATAACCCACTCCAGAGTCCTCTCACAATGAGAAGTTTGTAGGCCTTAGTCCACCACGCTGGCCTAATGCGGGTTAGTAGACTTCACATGCCTTTGAGAACATTTATTTGTGAACTCTCAGGCATGCAGGTTTCCTCACGATGTTTTCCTTCGCCGTTACAGCAGGTGATGTTTAATTTTATAAAACGTAAATTTTTGAATCTGAGGAAGTAGTCGGTGCATGCCATGTTCTTAGCCACTGGGCTATCACCGCTTCAGAGGGTCAATAACGGGTAGCAAAGAAGCACTGAATCTTACCTAAAATCTCTGGATCCTACTTAACTGATAAATTCCTGAAATTCTCATATTTACGGGCGACCTTTTAAGCTCCCTTTCAAAGAAAATTAAATCCATCTCAAAGTTCACAGGTCATTCACCACGGCGATATGAAAATTTAATTCCGCTAAGATAAAACAAGATAACTGAGACATCATTAATCTTTTTCCGAAAAAGCTATCAATATTAATTATGTCACATTATACTAAGTACACTCACGAGCAAATATGGCCAGAACACGTGTATAATGTTAAGGGTATTGCTTGATTGACAGCGTGTAGGAGAAGCGAGCTAACTATGGCACAAGACACATTGTCTATTTTCCTGCTTAGTAATTTCAGTAAGGTACATAAATATGCACTTAAATATACACTCGAATAAAATATAGTACCAATTTTATACTTGACCTGTTAATAAAATAATAATAAAAAAGACAACAATGGGTATATAATATACGTATCCTACTATTATACTATTAAATAAATGCGAATGTTTGTGAGTTTGGATGAATATTTGTTATTCTTTCACGAAAAAACGGCTTAACAGATTTGGATGAAATTTGGTACACAGATAGATCATAACCTTGATTAATATATAGGATACTTTTTATCCTTTTCTGCACCAAGTTCTAAAAACCACGCGGGCGAAGCCGCGGGCACAGTCTAGTATCACTATAAAACGATCTTTCCTAGGCAATCCTTTACATCGATAGATATGATAAAAGTGCTACAATAAATTATCGATAAAATGGCTTGATAAAAAGCATACCTTTGTGTCAGCTAGGCTATGGATCACTATCCGCAAATACTAACACAAACCGAGTTAGTCATAAGTATAGACCGCCAGGTAGAGATTTAGTTCAATCCAAAGCCTTTTTGTCATCTTACACCGGAAAAATATAACCGATCTCCAGATTATGGAACGCCTAAGTGACATCAACATTAATTGTTTTTTCAAAGAAATTATAATATATGGAGTTGAGTATCTTCGCAATCAAACAGTATCAATCTCAATCCATAATCTGAAGATCGATTATTAATTTCGGGCGTCAGTAGTCCTCTCACATCAGTTTTATTTAATTTTAAAATTTTCATACTGTACTGTAACTTCTTAATTTGCATACCTGAGAAGGTGAATATGGATTGATCAAAATGCCCTGTAAAACCAATAACTAACCCATATTCGTGCAAATGTCAGTAACCCATTAAATCCCACTACAGGGTCGGGTCTCCTCTCACAATGAGAGGGATGTAGGCCGCCGTCCACCGCGCTGGCTTACTGCGGGTTGGTGGACTTCACATGCCTTTGAGGACATTTTTTTTTGTGAACTCTCAGGCATGCAGGTTTCCTCACGATGTTTTCCTTCACCGTAACAGCAGGTGATATTTAATTTTATAAATCGCACATAACTTTTTTACAAAGTCATTGGTGCGTGCCACTGGGATTCGAACCCGGACCCCTCGATTCGAGGTCGAATTCTAAGCCACTGCGCTATCACCGCTGTTCGTGCATTCGTGCAAATAAATGGCTTTAATTTCATCGCTTTTGATTTAACCTCAGCGATCCAAAGCGACGAATCGCTTGTCGTCCACTGCCGACAGTACGACGAGTGAGTATCATAAATCAGAATCATCGGGTTGACAGAGCCTTCAAGATAAGGGAGGGAGTACATTACATCCTGTTCTATGGTAATTGGGAGAATTAATGAGGTGGTAATGGCATTGTCTAATGAGTACACACTACTGACATTAATTATGTGCTAACATAGTGTTTGGTAAGTGTTTTACAACGGCGATAGCCTTTTTTTGTGACGGGGGGAAACCTTCATAGGTACCCGAGAGCCGTGGGAGCGACTCCGGGTTATGTGGGATTGTTACCCACTAAAACCCCCTCGGTGGCCTGCCTCTGCGCATGTGGGGGACTCCGAGATCTCCGGTGGAACGCACCGGTGCCCCTTGCGTGGCGTCTGCGTTTGCGTGGCGTCCTTGACGGGCTCATCCCGGGGGAGACTTCGTATCGTCTCCCCTACATCCTCCGATGTGTACGACGATGTGCAGCCACACACATCGCCGTCCTTCCCGGGGTCACTCAACGGTGATAGCCTAGTGGCTAAGAATCGACGGGGCCGGGTGGCACGCCAATGACTTTGTAAAAAAGTTATGTGCGCTTTATAAAATTAAGATTTTTGATTTTTTTCAAAATCAATCATCAATCAATCAGCTGGCTAGGTATATTGATTTTTCAAAAATCCAACGATGTAGTTTTAGTTTACATTTCGGATTTTCCTATCTATCATGTACACTTGAAAAGTTCACCCTGTATAAACGACCCCAATGAATCAAAACATCACTGCTAGAATTACAGAAACCCAACGACTGTTTTCGGCTGTTTAATTCGACGGATCAGATTTTCGGTGCGTTATTGGATTGCGGATCCAATCTTCGGATCTGCGGTCATTCACCTTGGTTTAGCAACAATCCCAACAGGGATTATCGAAATCCTTATTTACTTTACAACATTTACATTATTATTTATATAGTTCGACTGGCCTGTTGGTCTAGTGATTAACGACCCTAACTACTACGCCGGAGGTCGTGGGTTCGATTATGGACAAATATTTGTGTGATGAGCACAAGTGTTTGTCTGTGTCTGGGTGTAAATTATCTATATAAGTATGTTTTTAAAAATATATACATATATGTAGGTTTATCAGCTATATCTGGTTACCATAATACAAGTTCACAGCTTACTTTGGGATGAGAAAGCCATTTGTGAGTTGTCGCACAATATTTTTTTTATTTATTTATAAAGTAAACCTTGTCGGGTCTCCTCTCACAATGAGGGGGATGTAGGCCGCCGTCCACCACGCTGGCCTACTGCGGGTTGGTGGACTTCACATGCATTTGAGAACATTTTTTTGTGAACTCTCAGGCATGCAGGTTTCCTCAAGATGTTTTCCTTCACCGTAACAGCAGGTGATATTTAATTTTACAAAGCGCAAATAACTTTGTACAAAGTCATTGCTACCTTGTAAATGCTACCTTGAAATTTTACTATAACTAACAGAAATTTCACTAACTAAAACCTAACATCACCTGTCATTTCTTACCTCCATTAGCCGAAGAATTGCTATTTTACTACGTCAAATCATAAATTTTATACAACGAAGAAAATTATCCCGGATATTGAATCCCGGATTAACCGGGATAAGGGATAAACCCGGGAATGGGGGATCGCAACCCTGTGATAGCACGCATTCCTTCACATCTTATTTCGAGCTTATAAAACATTCATTTGTTTGTTTTTCTTGTCGCAAAGATGTGTTTGGATAGGATTAGACTTGTCTATAGGTAGGAAAGGGTAGGTAGGACCCGCCGCCCAATTAATTCGCCGTTAAAGAAGCAACAATTTAATAAAAAACGATAAATTTAGTTAGTTTTCCGTTCTAAAGGCGATATTATAAGTACCTATAAGTTGCAATGAAAGTTGCAATGAGTTGGCCACATCGTTCGCAGGACTGACAACCGATGGGAAAAAAAGACATTCGAGGACCTTTTTTCCCATCGGTTTTCGACCTCGACCATCGACTACATTAGGTAAAAGGAGCACAGGCCGCCCGCGGGCGGATACAGCCACACTCATAACCCGCCGTCTTTCCTTATGTACTATGTTTCAGTTTACGAGGACTGACTCAAAAGGTCTCTATATCTTGATAAGGAGCAAACGACTTCTATTTAATTTACTCTTTGTCATATCTAGGTATCCAGTTGCTTTATTTCGTGGTAAAAAGCGAGTAGAACCGCGTGTGTCTATTGTATATATAGAATGTCAAAACACAAATCAAAATTCAGTCCGTAATACAGAACAACGCGGTACATATTTTATGTGCGTTCGAAGAACAGATATAAATTTAAATAGATAACGCAAGTTCGTCCATCAGTATGAGAATACCAACCGTGCCTTGTTGTGGAGAAAAACATTGAAATGCGGACTAAATGAAGCAGTGACGATATTTGCGCATTGCACAAACTTTTCACATATTTTGACACGAGAAGTACTTATTGATTTAAATTTATTTGCAACTTACTGAAGTACTGCTAGATTACTGCTAGAATCATTCTCGCCCAGTCTTAGGACAGTGTGAAAACAATGAAGGCGGTTACAAGTAACATACCTACTAACATTTGCGTAATCTATTTTGATTCATTTTGTCATTGGACAGTGTGAAATCAATGTACTGTACTTACATTTGCGTGATCTATTTTGACTTATATCTGTGGTCGGTAGTCTTTTTCGTGACTGGCCTGAAAATTTTTTTCTGCCACGTCGCGTCGCCTGCCTCGCTTATCGCAGAGATAAGCTATGACATTGACTTTCCCTCATTTTTCTCGCTTTTTTTAGGGTTCCATACGACATTTTAATGTAATTTTGATCTCGAGGCTCGAATGCGTTGTGTTCATAACTGTACGGAAACATACGAAAGTTTTAACGAGTTATTTCCATGCGTTTTCTTGAATAACTCAACTTTGTTAGTTTCATAAAATATGTAAAACTAGCTGACCCAGCAGGCTTCGCTCTGCCAATGAATTTTTTATTTATTTATTTAATAGCCTATGTTACTCAGGCTGAGTGTAGCTTTCTAATGGTGAAAGAATTTTTGAAATCGGCCCAGTAGTTTTTGAGTTTATTCGTTACAAACATACAAAAATACAAATGTTTCCTCTTTATAATATTAGTATAGATATAGATAAAGTAATTTTCGTAATTTTTAAGAGTTACAGATTTTGAGATCATTACTTACCTACTTTACATTACACATCATTACTATAAATGAATTAAATCTGAATCAAAACTACTAAAAAATCACTTTTATCAAGATTAATATAAAATACAGGTTTAACCGTAAACAAAGAAAAAGACAGACAAAGATCTCGCAAAGTTATTTCAACTAAAATCCCAATCTCGTTTAAAAAAATCAACGCCATCTCATATTAAATGAGTCATAAAGAAAAAATGGCAGCATTTTATTCCCACTTCGCTATCGCGGGTATGGCTCGGAATTTTCTTTTTTTCAGCGGATTTTAGCAAAATGCGTCGCTAATACATCCCCTCTCGCTTGGGGGATGAAACAACGTGAGGTCGTGAGGTAGTCGTTTCGTGTAATAAAGGCATGTCAGAGTTCACACCAAAGACTTCTACAGATGAAGTGATGCTTTATCTATACAAATAAATAAAATTGGAGTGTGTTTGTAATAAAAAATAACCGCTTTTTACTAAATGCATATTATTATGTATGTGCAGCGTGGTGGAATATGTTCCAGGCCTCCTCCTGTTACGGATGCTCATTTTTACTTTCTGTCTTATAAAGTACTAGCTGTGCTATAATTCTAAAATAAAAGTAGCCTAAGTTACTCCTTATTATATCAGCCATCTTCTAGTGAAAGTCCCGTCAAAATCAGTCCAGCCGTTTCAGAGATTAACCGCAACAAACAAACAGACAGACAGACAAAAATTGTTTTGGTACACAAGTATGTACCGTGTATACATTCATAATATGCATTTAGTAAAAAGCGGTTATTTTTGTATTACAAACAGAAACTACAATTTTATTTATTTGTATAGATGTGTAGATTGACTTTTAAATACCCAAAAACATTGAGAGTAATTTGATTATCATCAGCAGATCAACAAGATAAACACAGGAGGTTATAGTTCCAGCTTCCATACAGATTCTATTAACTAAAACAGCAGGAATGGGCTTGTCAAAATATCCATTTTGAAATTAACTATTCCCTGGCAGTCAAGTTTCTACCCTCTTGGAACAATTAAGTACCTCAGAATATTAGTTTGGCAACAATACTACCTGGGAATAATTACAGCCTGTATATACTTAGAGGGTTACCTTTGTTAAAGTAAAACGTAGTATAATATAGATAATAATTATATCCTTTATATTGGTTCTAAAATTTAACAATAAAAACAAAATACTCAATACAAAAGACACCAACCTCAAAAAATAGTAAGTCTAAAGCAAGTATCAAATTTTATTTCATACATTTTTGATGTCGGTTTAATTCTTTAATTTTTTTTTTCATATTAATCTTAACCGATTACTAAACATTCAAAATGATGGGCATTGTTCCCAATTCATAGCAATACCTTTTTCCCACTATTATATCCCACTGTTGGAGACGCGTCTTCTTCCCAAACTTAGAGAGATATTATCAAATCTGACTATAACTCTACAACTCGTACCTACTAGTATCTCATACCGTCAAAACGTCGGTTTACAAGAACGGCGATCAATCCAGCTTTCTCAAAAAACTCCGATATTGCGTGTCGAACAGAAATAATCGTCTGAGTCCAGCCATTCGGAACTGTTCGGAATTAATGGTTTTTATTTCAATTTTAAAATGGTAACGAATCGACAATTGTAATTGGTTTGTTGTATCGCTGTTAAAGCGTGTATCGCTCGTGCTAGCGATTTTTTACGCTTTATACGCTTTTGTACATGACTTCTTTTGAAAATACATAAAAATTATTTAAAAAAATTCAAATGACTTCAAAAAAGTTTGAAATAATGTTTGTCACATACTTCAGGCTTAGATACTATTTTTTGAGGATGGTGTTTTATGTATCAAGTATTTTGTTTCTATTATTAAATTTTATTTTGGCTATTTTTCAACTATTTTTATTTCCTAATTTTTAATTATAAGTCGATCTCACGAATACTACTGAACCGATTTTGATGAAACTTTTACCATGCCCTTAGTTAAGAAAAATTCCACCAAACAAAAAAGAACGATCAAGATCCGTCAATTAGTTTCGGAGTTATGCCATGACATATATCTCTACATACATACGTCCATATGCCAGTAACCCATTAGTGACCCACTACAGGGTCGTGTCTCCTCTCACAGTGAGAAGGATCTAGGCCTTAGTCTACCACGCTGGCCTAGTGCGGGTTGGTGGACTTCACATGCCATTGAGAACATTTTTTTTTGTGAACACTCAGGCATGCAGGTTTCCTCACGATGTTTTCCTTCACCGTAACATGGTGATATTTAATTTTATAAAAAAATAAAACATACATATACCTACCTACATAATTTGGTACACTTGTTTGGAAGCCGTACACCAACATAATATGTAAATATGGCGCAGTTCCGTTAATATTACATACATACATACGTGTTGAACCTCCTTTTTTGAAGTCGGTTAAAGAACAGACTACAATCGTAGCTACCAAAAACTGTAGCAATCGAAAAGCTTAAAATCACATAGCCCTGAAAAAGCTGTTAGCTAGTTAGCGGTCGCTAATAAAAGAGTTGTACAGCGTGTAGCGTGTTTCGTGAATTTTAACGGTCCCAGGGGACTGATTCGTCCACGATTTATGTTCAGCGCGCTTTCACTGAACAATCACTGGGTTGCACGTTTTGAAAGAATTATTTCCTAACTTACGTATTTGACTGATCTGTTGGTATAGTGGTTGGCGACCCTAACTACTACGCCGGAGGTCGTGGGTTCGATTCCAACCCAGGACCAATATTTGTGTGATGAGCACATGTGTCTGTTCTATGTCTGGGCGTAAATTATCAATAAAAGTATGTATTAAAAAATATATAATACTAGCTGACCCCGCAAACGTTGTTTCATCATTTTAATTATAATAAGTGACTTACATTGCCTAGCGTGAGTTTGACGGCGAAATAAGAAAATAATTTGAGTTTTTTCCCCCGAAAATTTTTCTCTTATTTTTCTCAATTTCAACTAAAATACATATAACTATCATAGTTACACTGCCTTGAGTGAGTTTGACGGCGAAATAAGAAAATAATTTGAGTTTTTTCCCCGAAAATTTTTCTCTTATTTTTTCTCAATTTCAACTAAAATACATATAACTATCATAGTTACACTGCCTAGAGTGAGTTTGACGGCGAAATAAGAAAATAATTTGAGTAGGTAAAAGAGTAGGTCTAACTTTCCGAACTTTTTACACAATCTACAGTTACACAGCTTTCGGGAATTTATTCCTGAGCCACGACCTCGTCGACATGAACAAACAGCGATATGCTAAATAATATTAGTAGTAGTCAAATTAAAATTTCATTTATGCAAATGTTTAAGTTTCAACGGAAAACGAAGCAAGGAACTCTGTAGATTTCAATTATTATTTCTTGTTCCAGCCGTATTTCTGCATATTTTTCTCAACGTTTTTTTTTTCGAATTTTATATTTTTTAATTTATTACAATTTATTACATAATAAAACCTCTTTATTGTATATCAGCACAGTAAAGATTATCTACATAACTTAAAGAAATAAAAAAATACATGTACAATCGACGAAATGATATCTTGACACACTCAACCGAAATTTTGTTTGAATTTTAGAATGAAATCAATTCCTTCTCTTCTCAAGCATGCGTGTTGCACTTAGGACGTTTTTGATATTAGAATTATTTTTAAGTCAAAAAGTTGGATGCCAATCAAATTTTGTCATAAATATAAAGAGTGAATAATGTAGTTATTAGTAGTAGACCATAGAAAAAAGAATGAAGTAGAAAGGCAATAATAACAAATTGGTATCCACTACGGCTAGCAGCAGCGTTTACGCTCCAAACTCATTCTGTCACTCTCACTCACAGTCGCGATGAGAGTGATAGAATAGCGCTCAGTTGAACTTTACATATAGCCATTCTACTATTTCTTATTTCAATGCTAATGTCAACTGTCAAGATTATAAAACAATAACAAGGTTGTTTCCAAGGGAACGAATATTTACGCGAATTTCGACCTAATTGATTTTGAATGATTGTAGCAAAATAAGTTTATATTCGATTGTATAAAGGTCTGGTTGGTTTTCCTAAATAATCTTGTGATTTGGCTTTTGAAATGTCTTTCTACGTTTTAAGGCCTTGATAAAATAAATAGTCTAGCTTACAAAATATATCAATAGTAGCTAGATTAAAATTTCATTTATGCAAATGTTGAAGTTTCAATGGAACTCAGAGCGAGGTGGAACTGTAGGTTGCAACTGTTATTCCTTATTCCAAACGTATTTCTATAGATAGATACGTAATTTTGGTGCGGTTTTTGAGGTTTTAACTATCTATTTTTATTTTATTCTCTGGCGAATTAAACGCGCGCTTCCGTGCTTCGGAGGGCACGTTAAGCCGTTGGTCCCGGCTGGTATCGATACGATAGCGGTCGTTAAACCTTGTCGGAGGCCCTATGGGCGGTTTGAAAACATCCGACACGGGTTGGCCACTAGCGCGGTTTTGCAATCCGCATTGGAGCAGCGTTGTGGAATATACCCCAGGCCTCCCCTGTTGTGGGGAGACTCATGCCCCCCTGACTCGCCCTCTGTAGTACCTACTATAGATTTACATATCGTTCGGTTAGTTTCAATTTAGTTTTGACAGAAGTCCTTACCCTGCAAAAACGAAGTCAGAGGCCGAACTCCGATAAAATCTCGAATGGTAATACAATATCGGCGGATCAAAACTCTCGAATTGGTTTTGGGTTACCCTTTTCTTTATCTAGAGTATTTTTTATCATAATTTAGGTTTAACTCTCTGCTCTTTAGTATTGTTCTTTGTTCTGGATAGGATCGTTAGGAAAAAAATTATAAAACGATTTCTTCAATACTTTTTTTCTCAAAATGGAACCACTAACGAGTATTATAGGTCGTATGATAAGTGGTTATTGTAGTCCACTAACTACAAATTTGGATGTGTAGTCAATTATTTCAGGTTGCCTCAAACATCATGAAAGTAAGTACCTACTGTTTGAGGTTATTGGAGGCTATTTCAGGAAATAAAGATGGTCATCGCCTTATATTGTTCATTTCGGCATCAACGCCTTCCCAAAGTACAAAAGAAAACTATGTCTCTAATTATATATTTGTAAGATCGGGATTGTTAGTGCGTGAACGCACGTAGGTATACGCACGAAATGATTCGAACGAACATGTATACATGCGTGCAATCTGAGAACGGCCTGAGATTATTCTAAACCATCGCATTAAAAAGTGTTATCCATAACTAACACTCATAATAGGTACAATCCCCAACAAAAGCGTTATAGAGCCTAAAAAGTGTTACAAATAACTAATACTCGTAATACAATCCCCAGCAAAAGTGTTAAAAACCCATTACTTAACAGCTAACTGACAGGTACAGTGGTGTGCATAATTGAATTATGCTATCGTGCGATATGCCCGCTTAGCTGGTCATCGGACCGAGAAATGACCGTTCACACGTTACGACCACTGTGATTTACTAATTGTTTTTGTTTTTTTAACACGCTTTTTTATTTCATGATCGCGAACCAATCCAAGCTACGGGCCGAGCCCACTATTATAATTGAGTTTTAATCGTATCATAATGGGTTCATACAGACTCTTGTAACGGATTAGTGACCCACTGTAGGGTCGAGTCTCCTCTCACAATGGATTTATAAAAGCTATTTATAAGGCTTATGATTTTAATTTTGGAGTACACCAATCATGAATTTGACAGTTTTGACATGGTTTTGACAGTCTGACGTAATGTTAATAGGATTGAATTGGAATGGTATCATAATTGGTTTATAATGGCTAATTAGTAGACTCGCCCCCTGATGTTAATAGTCAGCTACTAATCACGTCCAACCTGGAATACGATAGACAACTGAGATTTTCAGACGTTGCGACTTTAAGAGTTTATACTTTTTATACTAGTAATATCAAAAAATGATTTCCGGCAAACACATCTCCCCAAAGGAAACACAACATGGTGTTTTACGGGACCTGCTAAGCTCTACCACTTATAACATTGTTTAGTCAACACGTTTAGTGATTTAGTACCTCCATGTACCAAGCGTTCAAAGGACAAGTTTCGTCCCCATGGAGTAGTTGCAGTGATAAGTTAAGTGACTTGCTGGTACACTTAATTCTATTCACTTACTCGTAGCATGACTTGTTTTTGAAGGAAAATTTACGCTAGAAATATGTATGCTAGAGCGTTTTTATTAATAAATGATTATTAGTGTCTTTTACTAAATATTTATTATCGCAGGGGAACTAAACATAGTTAGTTTTTGGATTTACAGGCCATTTGGATGAATCCATATGATCACCTTTTCAGGTATGCAAATTAATGTAAAATGGTGTAAATCGTAAGTAATAAAACGGTTAGTAATTCAATGCTTAAATGTAGTATAAATACTTTCAACCCGTGTTTAGCAAATTCCTTTGCAAACAAAGTTACAGGACAGTAGTTTCCACCAAAATAAAAGGTACTTAAAAAATATTTTTAGTGCGAAGATTATAAAAATGGTTGATCATTTTTTCAGCCAAAAACTTGTTTAAAAATCTATATCGTTCCACAGTTTAATTTTAGGTGTCCCATTTGTCATATCCTGGCAATCCATCTTAACATATAAAAATCTTTGATTTCATGTAATATTACACACTGAAAATCTTTTCAAGTAACACGATCAACCAATTAAAAAACCAGGCAGCGACTAAACGGCGTAGGTACAGTCGTGCGCATAATTCAATTGCGTTATCGTGCGATATGCCCGTTTGCGCGGCCAACGGACCGCGAAATGACCGATCGTATCGGTGCATGTAATGATTAGTTTTACACACGTATTAACTTGACCCGTGTATAGGCACGTTTAGTGTTTTTTAACGTCTTAATTGTCAGTAACCCATTAATGACCCACTACAGGGTCGGGTCTCCTTCTCGCAATGAGAGGGATGTAGGCCTTAGTCCACCACGCTGGCCTACTACGGGTTGGTGGACTTCACATACCTTTGAGAACATTTCTTTTTGTGAACTCTCAGGCATGCAGGTTTCCTCACGATGTTTTCCTTCACCGTAACAGCAGGTGATATTCAATTTTATAAAGCGCACATAACTTTTTTACAAAGTCATTGGTGCGTGCCACTGGGATTCGAATCCGGACCCCGCGATTAAGACGCCGAATTCTTAGCCGCTGGGCTATCACCGCAACGGTAATATTTAGCTTTACAAAATTAAATCTTACAAGTATTACCTAAGTAGTTACCTATTTATTATACTATTATAAATGCGAATGTGTGTGAGTATGGATGGATGTTTGTTACTCTTTCACGCAAAAACGGGTGAACAGATTTGGATGAAATTTGGTACACAGATAGATCATAACCTGGATTAACATATAGGATACTTTTTATCCTTCTCTGCACCAATTTCTAAAATCCACGCGGGCGAAGCCGCGGCTACAGTCTAGTATATATAACTTGCTGTAATTGTGAAGAAAAACGTTGTAAGGGAACTTGCATGTCTGAGAGTCTTGCAAATTGAAGTCTATCAACCTGCTATAGGCCATCGTGATGGACTATAGATTCTTCTCATTGTAAGAGGAGACCCGCCCCTGGCCTAGATCACTAATCGTTTGCAAACTAGATTTTCTCTAGACGTATTTTTGCTGTTTATTTTGAAATCCAAATACTACGCTTTTTGTGTAGTTCAGTTTAAACGCGTAGTAACAAACATGGATTACAACGACAAATATTAGACGGGAGATAACAAGTTTGATCGCTCAAACAGGCGGGAATTTTCGATATCTCCGGAATTCGGCGCCAACCAGTCAAGGTAATAAGGCCGTTTGTATCAGCAAAATACAGATTTTTCTCTCTCTCAAGACAAATATTGAGATGCCGTGTCTTCAAAGGGTGCTGAGAGGAGATGCGCGGGAAATACCTACGTTGCTGGGGATGGTTTAGAGCGCACGATGTATGTCGCAAGAGGGTATTACGGCCTATGTCAAAAAGCTTTTTATATGAATTCGTAAGTCATAAAAACCCATTAAAAATTGGAAAAAAAAAATTTGCAAACAAATATTATGTTAAAAAAGACTTTTCAATTTAATTTTCAAAAATCCCCGCGAAAACACGGTCTCGGCCGTCTCGGCGCTGCCGCCATGCTTGTGACGTCACTCGCAGTGTAAACAATACATGTCAGTAAAGGAAGAAAGTTATACTCCATTGTTTATTTACACTGCTAATGACGTCACGCCGATAGCTTGCATGGCTTATAACGTTTTTGACATTTGAAAAACAGATTAAAAAACCTGAATTTTAAAATTGAAATAATAAATGTATACTACATTTTTTAGAACAGATATCACCATTTTTCACTTGCTTTTAACAAAATCTATCAATATTACATAATTTTGGATTTTTCCTTGCATGGTGCGAAATACTCTATTGGTATTGTTGTAAGTATTGTTGTAACCTATGAAACTATGAAGCGCGCATACCCCCGCTGCTTGAGTAATTCCCAAGCGATTGACAAAGTTAAGCAACGTCGGGCGCGGTCAGTACCTGGATGGGTGACCGCTACGTTAAGCCGTTGGTCCCGATTGTTATCGATATAATAGCAGTCGTTAAACCTTATCGAGGCCGCTATGGGCGGTGTGAAAACATACGACACGGGTTTGCCACTAGCCCGTTTCTCCACCAATCTGCATTGGAGCAGCGTGGTGGAGTATGCTCCAGGGCTCCCCATGTTGTGTGGAAGCCGTACCCATCAGACAGAGAAAGGGTTGCAAGCCAAACTGTGAAGTTATCTTTCGCTGAAGGTATTGTCAGGACAATTACATGACTACGCAAAAGGTGGGTAGAGACAAAACCAAGACCTGAAGAACACACACACCCAGACCAGAAACAGGAATTTAAACTCGTCATTCAAATTTTTGCTCCGCTAGGAATCGAACCCAGGATCCTCTGCGCATGTGTCTTAACCACTGCGCCACTCGGTGACTCGGGTCGTAAAACGCTTTAAATACAGGGGTATTTTATTTAAGTTTAAATCTATTCATCTTCAGTGTCGTGTCGTTATCGTGTTCAGTAAACTGTAAAGGGTCGTCTTTAGAAAGGAGAAATGATCAAGCTCGTATCCCAGTCGCAGAAAAGCTCAGCGACGACGTCGCGAGACATACATTTGTGTGATTAAAAATTGCATTTTTGTCTTTTCGCGTCTATTTTCTATTTGAGTACTACTTGAGCGACTTTTTGAATGGATTGTTGAAAGAAACGTGGCGATTTAAGTCCATATTTGAGTGTGTACAATTACATGAATGGTCCACCAACTCGCGCCAGGCCAGCGTGGTGGACTACGGCCTACATCCTTCTCATTGCGAGAGGAGACCAGTCCCTGCTGGGTTACAGACATATGTCATTAGACACTGCCGAAGTTTTTTATGATAGAATTTTATTTTCCCTCAAGTTTTTTGGAAATATTGTTATAGGTACCTACGTCTAGAAACTAATCTCGACACACGATATAAGCAGAAATTAAGCCCAACTTAACTTTTTTTATATCCCACTATTGGGCAAGAGGAAGATAATCTTGTTGTAACTTGGATGTTTCCTAAGGAGTGGCGTCGAATAGGGGAGGCCCGTGTCCAGCAGTGGACTACCAAATATTACACGAACAAACCTAAAACAGGTAGGTAGGGTCTTGCAAGTAATGTCGGATTTCACCCACTCACTCTGACTGCCACGTACATTGTGGAAAATGCACCAGTGCCTCCTAAATGCTCATGATAGCTCCATCAAGGTCACGATAATTCGTGAAACATAAGATTCAGGAAAAACGTAAGACTCGTACACACTAAGGTACACACTAAAGTACTGGGTCATTAACCTTTTGACACTGGGCCTAACTGACAACAAATAGAACAATAAAAAAGTTGAAACTATCCGCGTTATTAACTACCACTTAACTTCACGCTCGTTTACTCCAACACTAAAAAAAGCCATCGTGCGTATGATACCACACATAAATAGTTAAACGGATTAAGTCAAAATTGCTCTAAAATCCACAAAAAATAGAAACCCAATTAGATTTAAATCTAACATGAAATGGCGATGAGGGGTGGATAGATGGGGAATGCTGTGTGGAAGCGAGATGGGGATAGGGTTGAAATTGTGGCAATATTGCAGATTAAAGCAACGCCTCGGTTGGCGTATTTCCGCTGTGATGGTAGGGAGACCATTTTTTACATCAAAATGGGATAGAGTTCTATTAGCTGAATTTATCGGGAAATTTGGATTTTAAAATATAGAATATTATAGAAAGAGGTAAGTATGATAGAAACAGACGATACGAGTATAAAATTGTGAAAGTCGGCTAAGGTAATTATTTGCGAAAGTTTAAGAAGATTCCTGACTTAGTTACGGTAAGAGAAGTTACCAAAGAGAAGAAACAAATATAAAGCGTTACATTTGTTGACAGATTTGGGTGGTGAATAGATGGTAAACGATAAGTAAACTATTAGAACAAATGATAGGTTTTAAAACAGATGACAGGTTATACGATTACAATTATACGGTTGATATGGTATGGTAGAATTACTATCGAAACTTTAAGAAAATTAAAAAAAAATCTGTTTTATGGTTCGAGAAAAATCTGTTACAGAGGAATGAATACGTTTTAGAGCGACTGTCTGAGTCCACGGTATCACAAAATCGATTCTATTTATAGTAAATCCTTAGTGAGTAATCAAAGCACGTACAAATTTACATTTTATCATTCGAACCGAGCTGCTATATTCTGCAGATGTTGTACATAATTACTCAGCGCAAAACAATGTTCGATATGTCTGTGCCTAAACAATTAGCTTCTCATTGCTATTCATCTGTCCACTGTTATACTAAGTGTATTATACCTAAATGTACTTTTCCTATGGCATACTACAGAATCAATTATGTAGCGTCTCGACATGATTATGAAAGTTTTGACATTCATTCGTAACAAAAGAGATGAATCTTCTTAAAGGTAAAAAGGTATATAAAAATGCACTCGATGAAATACGTTGTCATTTCTCAATATCAATAATTTATAGATCTTTTTAATTTCAAATTTTGTCAAATGACAGTGAAACGTTCGATGAAATATCTCTCATATTGTCTCAAAATTAATAATTTTTATCTATTTCTAATTTCAAGTTTTGTAAAGAGATAGGTAGTCACAAACTACGCGTAGCAAAGAAAATTTTGTAGTCTGTAGGAGTACATATATAAGTACATATATAAGTTAGCCGGATAACAATTTATCATTCACTGTCACTTCCCAACGTTTAACGTCAAAAATTGTCCTGTCAAAATTGGGGTATACTCTGTTTTGGTGACTGCTTAGCAAACATTTATCCTATCAAAATTATAGTACACAGTCACCCTACCAGTATACAGGGGATGATGGCCTTTTGTTTTTATTTTTTTCGCACGAGCACCTCCGGCGGCGTTTGTTGTATAATAATGGGTTATTTTTACCATTTTACTTTTTCAACACTTTTACCTAAAGTGGTTACGAATTGTATTTTAAAGAAAAGCTAAGGCGACTTCAGCAATGTTTAAATTTGGACTTACTTTTGTACAGGTTGCTTTAGTTCGAAATTTTGCTCGAGTATCTCTGAATTTACTTACCTGAAAAAAGAAAAACAATTGGTTAAACACAAAAATATTACAAACTTAGCAATTTTATGTAGAAATTAAAAATGTTCATGCACAAAGTGAGTAGTGAGGGTTGCTTTCATGTGTTACTGTATCTGTGAATAATAGGCTTTCCTTGCAGGGTCTGTCTGCAACCCATCTCAGGTCAGGTCCTCCCTCACAAGAAGACGACCGAAGTCCACGCGAGCCTTGCATGTTGGTGGACTTCACATCCCTTTGAAAATAGTATGGTAATCTCAATTTTTAAACATAAAAAACAAAATTACCTTCACATCAAAAATCTCGAACATCATATAAAAATGTTTAACGTTTCCTTTTTGTAACAATAAATAATTGATTACGGAAACATTTTTGATACATAATACGTGAGCGATGGGGCCGGAAAATAATCCGTCACCGACTCGAGTTAAAGTATTGGCAAATAAAGATTGAGAGGATACTTTCAATTTTTTGGGCTCTGATTTTATTTTGAAAAAAAAGGAACATGCTACCTCAAAAAAATTAAGCAAAATTATCAACTCCTGAAAATTCTCGAGAAAAATTAACCAGCCCGCCAATGCATGTTCCGCCATATTGGATTTAGAATGACGTCATTTACTATCAAAACTACTAGCAAAAATATATATGTTACTTAGGGTGAATGTAGCTTTCCAATGGTGAAAGAATTTTTGAAATCGGCACAGTAGTTTTTGAATTTACACACAAAAATACAAATTTTTCCTCTTCTTTATAGTATTAGTGTAGAAGTGTAGTCAAAGTAACAATCATTAACCTTCCTGATAGCTATCAATAAAGTTGAAGAAATAGTTGACGTCATTTTTATACAAAAATTGTATCGCCAATCCTTTTTTCCCGCTACAGCGAGTCCAAAGCAGTCTCGCTTGAAAAAATAAAAAGCTTGTGAAAATAAAACATTTCCTTTTCCTAATACGTCAGAGGCGGGGTCGGAAACAATCTGTCACTGTAAAAATATTGGCAAATAAAGATGGAGAGGGTAATTCCAATTTGTTGCTTTTCTGATTCCCATTTTATTATAATGTACCCGTGACTTTCTCCACTCGTCGTGAGATGGCGCCACGGGTGTCCTGAATCACGCTATCGAAGTTTTTTACTTCGCTGGCATATATACAGAACTCCGACGTGATGTAATCGGAGCACGGCCGCTTCACATACCTTATCACCTTGCTTGGTCTCTCTTTCTCTCCCTTTGCCGATCACTAATCAGTGGTTACTGCAGCCCTTGAAAACCCACATCAAACCTCAAATGGGGAAGAAATCCTATCTGAGTTTGCATGCCGGTGCTTTGCTTCTCATGAGGATTTAGACGTTCGCCTCAAATAAAGTATCCCCGGTAACCACACCTCCCCAGCCGAAACACAACACATGAAGAACAATACATGCTGCTTCACGACGGGTTAAGAGGCTGGCGGTAAAGTACCCCCAGCGAGCTACTATAGCCGTAAACCTAAACAATTGTTATCCAGACGATGGAAAAAATTAATGTCCGTCAAGGTATTTCAATAATGAGTAGTAACTCCAATTACAATAGTTCTATCTAGTACATTCCAAGTGGAAAAGAATTTGAAAAACAAGCAAGAATATTCAAGTTCCATTAAATCTTTAATTGCTTCAGCAAGGTTCTAGAATTTCCGATCGCAATAAGCTTAAAGCTTAAAGCTATATCTGCGAAGCTTTTGCGCTGCGAGCTAATTGAAAATCGATAGCTAACTGCGATGTACACGAGATGATAACAGGTTTGAAGAATGGTAGAGATTATTTATTGTATTCCGACTTTACTATTGATTTTCGGATCGGTTTAGGTAGTAGCCCTTTTTATGGTAATTGAGTGACAAAAGGGCGTACAGGCCACCCGATGGTGGTCACTGCAGCTCATTGGCTTCCGTATCGTACCTCAAATAGAGAAAAAACCTATCTGAGGTTGTATGCGTGTGCTTTGCTACTCATGAGGACTACGATGTTCGCCTCAAATAAAGAAGGTGTACCGTCCCAGCTGAAACACAAGATATGAATAACATCCTGCTTTCACCGTTACAGCAGGTGATATTTAATTTCGTAAAACGCACATAACTTTGGAAAGTTATCGGCGCGTTCTGGGATTCGAACTCAGACCTCTTGAGAAAAAGACCGAATTATTTGGGCCTTACCCCTTTTCTTATTGATTGAATTTCTTCACCAGGTTCTTCATTCGATCTACAACAACTAGTCAAAATCAACAGACAAAACCATAATGAATCGATTCCTTTCTTTCTTTTCCTTTCACCGTTCATTCCATTTTCAAACGCTTCCGGACATAAGCCCGCAAATCTCGATGTACCGCCATTTTTTGATTTTCGACAATTGCATTGTTCCGAAAATTTCGCGCAGATGCAAAATTTAAGAGAGAATTCCAAAATTCTTCGGGTCGGATCAACCCCGCTTATTGGCAGGGGAGGCCAGATGGCACGACTGACTTCAGAAGTCACTTAACGAAGAAAAAGGGGAAATTCACGACGGGTTCTTTAAAGGATTTTCACTTTGAAAATTTCCGAATTTTAGCTTGAATGGGGGAAAATTTGGCATGATTTTCTCATCACTAGGTATCACACAGTTGTCAAAATTCGACTATAATTTGTTGGAATTTAAATTTAACACTACTCACTTCTGCGGATAAATATTATGATAAAAGTTTTAACTTTTAACCACTTTATCGTATTTATATGACAATTATAATTGTATTTGTTGGTTTTTCGACGAACAAATTGAAAGTATGAACTGTTCAGCTCTCTACTGAGCATGGCATTGAACTATAGCGTTATGCCTTTGCCGGCTACCCCCCTTACTGAAACTGACATGATTACCACTTTAACTAACAACCGTCGGAGGAGAAAGGTGATCGAATGGCAACCACTTTTACACAGAAGGAGCACAGGCCGCCTTCCGACCCGACTGTGCCTGGTAGACTGACGACCTGAAGAAGACAGCGAGAAACCGTTGGATTCAGAGGGCCCAGGAGCGGGCGGAGTGGCGTCGATTAGGGGAGGCCCATGTCCAGCAGTGGACTAAGTAGGGCTGAAAGGAAAGAAGAAAAATAACCTAAGGTATGACTCGACGATTTTCAGTTAACACTTGGGAAAATTCCAGCATTTTCCCACGTCTATATTATAAAGCTTTGGTCTTAAACGAAACTGCCCCTCGTGTGAGTCGGCCACCCGCGTTTATGAGAATCAGATAAAAACCTCAAAAACGCCATTCGCTAAACATTCGTTTCGTATAATAGAATTCGTCTACACAGATCCGTTTTCCTCCGTGTTTAGGTTATAGCGTCACTGCAAGCGGTTAGCGAACAGTACGCGATCTATATCCATTTAAAACGACGATGGACGACGAGTGGCGCAGTGGTTAAGACACCGGTGCGCTGCGGAGGGTCCTGGGTTCGATTTCCAGCAGAGCAGAGATTTGAATGATGAATTTGAATTTCTGTTTCTGGTCTGGGTGTGTTGTGTTCTTGTCTTGTGTGTGTCCATGGCGCCCACGACACAGGGTATCCTAGTGTGGGGCTACGAGTGTGAAGCGTTATTTATTTCGTATTTATTTATTTATAATTTTTTAGACCATTAGCTAATAGATATTTACACAATTTCCTCGCTTAAATCTCCTCGCGGGCGCTACAACCCGCGCCCCGTATCCGTTTACCGCCACAATGTCCAATATATCGCCTTCAGAAAATGTGTTTTGTATTTTCGTTTTTCCCAACAATAGTGTCCACTTTCGTGTGCGGCGGTAATTCATTTATTGTAATTCCGGTAAACGACTCGGATATAAGCTTTAAGGGAAATGGCGTGATTGGGCGGTTTTTATATTATTTTATTTACTTCATATAGACCTTTTTATGCTACAGTTGAGAGATCAAAGGGTCTGCTCTATCACCTCTTGATATTTTTTAAAGGGCACCTGATGTGACATGCTCACTGCAGCCCATGGATTTTCGTATTCAACCTCAAATAAAGAAAAAAATCCTATCTGAGTTTGTATGCGGGTGCTTTGCTACTCATGAGGACTAAGATGTTCGCCTCTAATAAAGTATCCCCGGCAACCACACCTCCCCAGCCGAAACAAGACATGAAAAACATGTAATTCGAGACTAGCGGTCACCCACCCAGGTATTGACCGCGCCCAATGTTGCTTAGCTTTTTCTACCGCTATTAAAGGTACTTAAAACTATGTATGCATTGTTCGATACTAATCGTTAGCTAATACTTCGTTTATTTAACTATACACGATAACTCATCCAGAAATAACTGGCTATTAGTAGTCACTTCAAAAACCTTGCCTGAAATTAATTCCATCGGAATTATTCGCGTGAAAAGGGTTAGTAATTGCAGGAAAACCCTACTTAATGGATATTCTAACTGGGAATTAGGGAAACGCGATGATTACCCTCGAATTGGGGTGGATTTATTTTTAATTGCCACCCTTGATCAGGTGTTATTATTTCCATATCTATACAAATAAATAAATAAATAACGCTTCACACTCATAGCCCCACACTAGGATTCCCTGTGTCGTGGGTGTCATGGACACACACAAGACAAGAACATTGGAGCGTCCGTTTGTAATATAAAACGCATGTAATCCGTCACTAACGGTCACCCATCCAGGTACTGACCACGCCCGACGTTGCTTCACTTTTTCGATCGCTTGCGATCTACTCAAGCAGCGGGGCTATGCGCGCTTCGAGACGTGTCAAAAAATGCATGATTTTTTTAATAATTACTCCAAAATTCTACAAAATGGCCGCCACTAGAGCCTATTTTCCAAATTAGAGCCCCACAGCGTTGGAAACATATTTGCGTCACTGTTTGTTTTCGATTTCACGGTGTTTTGAGTAAAACGGTTAGTGTTTGAATTTGATGTAGATATGGGCAGAGCCTATTTATTTTTTGCTGCAGCAAATTTGCAATCGGCCGGGCCGCTGGGCATATACAATGTTGGTCGCAATTTCATTACTAGAGCTTTTGTCGATGTTTTTGGAAAAAAAATCCTTTATAGAACAATATAAAAATCCTTTATGTTATGACTTTAAATAGAACCAGCAAGACTCGTCACGTAAGGAAAAAGCGTTAGGTATACCCCTCTAGGTGACGTTTTCCTTTCTTTCCCTCTGTGTTTTTTATTACACGCCACTTTCTCAACCTGCCGAAAAACAGCATGAAAAAACGAGAACGGCTGGACCAATTTGGCTAATTTTAATTGTGTAATGTTTGTGTAAAAAGCAGTAAAAAGCGGTGATAGCCCAGTGGCTTAGAATTCGACCTCGAATCGAGGGGTCCGGGTTCGAATCCCAGTGGTACGCACCAATGACTTTGTAAAAAAAGTTATGTGCGCTTTATAAAATTAAATATCACCTGCTGTTACGGTGAAGGAAAACATCGTGAGGAAACCTGCATGCCTGAGAGTTCACAAAAAAATGTCCTCAAAGGTATGTGAAGTCCACCAACGGGCAGCAGTGGTGCGTGGTGGACGGCGGCCTACATCCCTCTCATTACGAGAAGGAGACCCGACCCTGTAGTGGGTCATTAATGGGTTACTGGCAATGTTTGTGTAAGTCCAAGGAAAGTTAAAACGGTGTGAAAATTTGAAAAGAAGGCGAGGAAAATTTAAAAACATTAAAGCCTTTAGTTGTTCTTTTTAACAATAGGTTTCTCCACCAATCCGCATTGGAGCAGCGTGGTGGCGTATGCTCCAGGCCTCCCCTGTTGAGGGCAGAGAGCCCAACAGTGGGCCATAAAGGAGTTGGAGGCAGCCAACCGTAGGTAGTTCTTTATTCGGGAAAAACGAAGTCTGCGTTTCAGCTAGTCTTGGTATAAAACCCGCTATTGCGCTCCTAAGAGTTCTTCTTAATAAATCCTCGTGTATTTCCTGAAATCGATATTCTTGCAAGTGCATTTTAGTGTCTCTTCATATTTCAGCACTTCCGGTGCCGGCTGCTTCCGGTGCGAGAGCCTTACAGTTAGGTACTCGCTATAAATTTCTTTAATGTTTATTATATTCTAATATTTCGGTCGGGAGTCATTTATTTAATTACTAACTACTTGTATAGGTCCACCAACCCTCTTATGGCAGGATGGTGGACTATGGCCTACATCCCTTTTATATTGAGAAGAGACCCGACCCTGTAGTGGGTCATTAATGGGTTACAGTCAATTCCCAAATAGATTCATTACTAATGTAAGTTACGAGAAGAAAGGTCGTTAGTATGATTCAACACAATAGAGGTAGGTTCGATACAATAGATTCTATTGTACCTCTAGACTAGTCTATATTCTTTTGATATAGATATAGAATATGGACTATTGAATTGAGGACTAGTACTAGGACAACGCGAGAAGTATACAAAAAATTTACAACGACTCACCTATAAAAAAACTAATTCGCAATACCAGAAAAGGCAATCTCATCCCCATTCAAAGAAACAACGCGTTATCTTATCTAGAACCTAACAACGCTGAGCCCAGCCTTAATAGCTTCAACCCATCTTCATTCTAAAACGAACATATTTCTCGGAAATACCACTAACGGGAATTTATGCGTCCGTATAACGCAAAATCTCGGTGTTGAGGCGGATACGGACTGTTGAGACACAACTTGTGGACGTTGTATGTAAATGCCAATGTATATATCTAAGATTTTACTTATCTTTCACATGCATAAATGTAACATGTAACTAAATGTAAATTTGTATCGATTCAATACAATTTTTTGACGTTATGTGGAACGACTATTAAAATCGATGAAAATATACTCGCAAGAAAATTTGCTTCCAAAACATTAAGTAACAGCTAAACAGCTGTACTATTTCTGTACCATTGACCCTGATGTATGTAGTAATATAATGGTACAATTATTACTAATAGACTTCATAAGTCATCTATTTCAATTGTTATAAATGGAAATCTTATCTAATTTAAATCCCAATCTTTACAACGCCAGAATGGTATGGAATGCTGGAGAAATTTTCATCATTACCTACAAACTTTGGAAAGTTTATGATGTTGAAAATAAATAAAATAAATAAAAAATGGTCAGATACATTGTATCATATTCTCACACCCACTCGTTGCTTGATCTTCAAGACTCAAGCCACATGTTTTTAATGTTGCGTCTGATATTTAGTATCCAGCTTCCCATAGAGCCTCCGATAACAATTCCGTGTGTAACGCATCCAACACGACATTAGTGTAACGTTACGTTACATCGTTATAACGGCCCTCCCTAACTCGAATGTGATAATTTTAACGGATGATACAAGTGTTTACAAGGAATTTATGATGATTGAAGGTTTTTAGTGTACAGTACCCTGAAAACGTCATTCAAACGTAATCAATGGGTGTTTGATAACACGTTGTATTTGAAAAACTACTGAAGCTATTTAGATGAACAATCCTTTACCTAAATAGTTTCGATAAGCTTAGTTAATTGATAAACGTAGTTAAAAATACATCTTATAGAGTGGTGACAGCCTAGTGGCTGAGAATTCGGCCACAATGGTCCGGGTTCGAATCCCATCCCAGTTGCATGGACCAACGCCGAACCCGCAGACCAGCATGGTAGACTAAGTCCTACATCCTTCTTATTATGAATGGAGTTCCGACCCTTCAGAGTCACTAATGGTTACAGGTAGAAAAAGAACTCGTAGTTTTCAAAAGTTTACCAGAATAAACTGAAACCCTCTTTCGACAACTTGAGGGAAAAACTAATCTCAAATTCCTATCCGAGTAATTTTCCTCGATAGCTGATACATCTTACGGGATTATGATGTCGTGTGTATGCATTGGGCTGTGACCCGGTTTGCGAATCTGTGTTACATGCCAAGATTACATTGTATTATGTAAATATTATGTAATGTGATATGATACGTAGGTATGGGAAAATGTTTGAATTTAATTTTGAGCTTGGTCTGTTTTGTTTTGATGAAATTTAATTAACAAAAAAGAAAAAAATCAAATCGGTTAACAAATGACGGAATGCGGCGATAACAAATATATAAAAAAACATACAGACGAATTGAGAACCTCCTCCTTTTTTGAAGTCGGTTAAAAATGACTGTAACCCTTTAGATACCCAGTGCTTTGCGTGGCTTTAGTCCACCACGCTGGTATAATACGGGAAGATGGACTTCACGTGCTGATAAGCATACATATATGTATATATTTTTAAAAACATTCTTATATAGATAATTTACACCCAGACACAGAACAAACACTTGTACTCATCACACAAATATTTGTTGTGGGTGGGAATCGAACCCACAACCCGTCGCTAACCGCTAGACCAACAGGCCAGTCGCATTTGTCTAAACTTTGCTACCCCCATACCTACGACGTATCATTTACGATCTCCATTTTCATCATTACATGGCTGTCATCCCTAAACGTTCCCTAAAACAGAAATGCGTCGTATAACTCCCTAAATGCGTAACCACAATAAGGGTTGGAAATATTAAAGGTGTAACCATTTCCTCTCGTTTTTATACGGCTTAGGCTGCGTTTCCACCAGAGATGTGCGAGGATGCGTAGCGAGGGATGCGTTTTTGAAGAACCAATAGAATTGCTTCATTTACCTAGCCTCGCTGCGCTTAGCCGTTTCCACCAGAGCTGTGCTAAGCGACGCTAGGTAAATGAAGCAATTCTATTGGCTACGCATCCTCGCACATCTCTGGTGGAAAAGCAACCTTATAAGCTTAATTGGTATATATGTATGTAAGAGAAACATAGCCCCGCTGCTTGAGTAAATCGCCTGATCGAAAAAGTTAAGCAACGTCGGGCGCGGTCAGCACCTGGATGGGTGACCGCTAGTGGCGAATTACACGCGCTTCCGTGCTTCGGAGGGCACGTTAAGCCGTCGCTCCCGGTTGTTATCGATACGATAGCAGTCGTTACACTTTGTCGGACCCCCCAGCGGAAAAGGGGTTCGCCATTAGCCCGATTCTCCACTAATCGGGACTGGAGTAGAGTAGTCGACGACCCGAGTGGCTCAGTTGGTAAAGACGCCAGTGCGCTACGCGGAGGGTCCTGGGTTCGATTCCCAGAGGAGAAGAGATTTGAATGATGTGTTTAAATTTCTGTTTCTGGTGTGGGTGTGTTCTTGTCTTGTGTGTGTCCATGGCGCCCACGCCACAGGGACTCCTAGTATGGGGCTATGAGTGTGAAGCGTTATTTATTTTATCTATTATTGGTGGAGTATGCTCCAGACCTCCCTCTAATGTGGGGAGAGACCCGTGCCCAGTAGTGGCCCTAAAAGGGTTGCAGCAATATAACAGAAATGACGAAATCCGAAGAAGAACTAAAATAACCGACATAGCTCTAAATTTGGCTAATTAAAGTGGCAATGGGCTGGCCACATCGTTCGCAGACTGACAACCGATGGGAAGGAAAGGTCCTCGAATGGCGACCGTGCCCAGGCAAGCAAAGGCCACCCTCCGACCAGGTGGACTGATGGCCTGAAGAAGGCAGGGGGAAACCGTTGGATTCAGAGGGCCTAAGGCCAGGCGGAGTGGCGTCGATTGGGGACGCCATGTCCAGCAGTGGACTGCGAAGCGCTAAAAGGATGGATGATGAAAATCTTTTTCTAATTTCTTTTTTTGGTAATTTTTTTTTCTTGTTTTGTATTGTTTATTATTTTAGTGCCTATCATGTGATCACATGACGAAACAAACCTTTTTTCCTTTCTCTGTCGGGTGGATTTTAAAGATTTTTTGACAGCCATTTTCTTTTTCAGAATCAATCTCTCCATCACATTACCAACGCGTGGCAGAGCGTTCGAATTTTACTGAGGCGCGTAATATAAAGCGTTAAGGCTTCGAACGGGCGTTATAACGAATGCCATCAAAAACATAACTTGTATAAAAACCCAAGTCTCGCAACTCAGTTCTTGCTCCGTAAAAAGTTGTGAGACCCATGTATGTATCCATAGATTGACTTGACCGTCGCATGAAAGCACAATGTATCTCACGCGTAGGTAATACATAATTATTATATTAAATCAGACTACTTACTGCGTTAGGTTCTAGGTAAACAACCGTACCTCAGCATCTAGTATGTTAAATCTTTGCTTTTTCATTTTTTTCCTAGAAATAAAACTACGTACTTGCACTTAGTAGGTATGTAAAACTGTGGCTTTTTTTCCTTGAAATAAAAACGAAAAAACCGCCGTCTAAAACCGCTATAAACATGCAAAATATACGTGTAACCATTTCTTTTTACTCTTTTACTCGGCGTAAAAAATAACCTAGTCCGGGGTCTGACGCGAGAATTTTTCAGGGTGTATTATTTCGTTACTCGTTTTTGTCTGAGTCAGACTGTGATGGATGCGCGAAGTATAAAAATAAAAAGATTACACGCCATACAATTTATGTGACGCCATGCCGGGACGCCGGTGATATGCTTATTGAAACCTAATTGTTGCCGTTTCATTTTACAGATGCCCATACCACTGTTATCCTTAGTCACAATTTAATTTATTATAAAATATGACTAATATTATATATAACTATGTTTCGCTATTTTTCTTGTTAGCGATTCGTAGTCCACTGCTGGACCTTCCCTGTGTCTTGGGTGCCATAGAACACACACAAGCTAGAAACACACACACACAGACCAGAAACAGAAATCTAAACACATCATTACAATCCCTAAGAATTAAAACCAGGACCCTCGGCGCAGCCCACTGATGTCTTAACCACTGCTCCACTAGGGTGGTGGTTCAATTTATTAAAAAAAAAACTTTAATGTTCTATTATTTACTCGTATCTTAGGCCCTAGGCACATGAACCACGCACCGGTGCGTTCCACTGGAGATCCCGGAGCCCCCACATGCGCAGAGGCAGGACACCGAGGGGGTTTTAGTGGGTAAGAATCCCACATAACCCGGAGTCGCTCCCACGGCTCTCGGGTACCTATGAAGGTTTCCCCCCGTCACAAAAAAAAGCACATGAACCACAGTTTTCTAGCGGTTCCACAGTTTTTTCTTTCACGTGTCGATGAAAAAAAAAATAAGAAAAAATATGTAGCGCCAGTGACAGACAGCGAGAAAACGCTCGTTGGAAGAAATAAAAAGGCGTCGTTTTATGCGAATTTATTAGCAGTCGTCCTCCATATGTTTTTATGTTCTCAGGATTGATGTCACACTTGGTATACACCACCTGCTTTATATACGACGTTGATGTGGGGATATGTAGACGTTTTGAAGACTTTACGCACGATGAGAGTAACTCAAGGCGTTAGTGCCAAGTCTGTAATCTATGACTATCCAGTGTATGTAGTATGACTAAACACTGCAGGATGGGGTCTCCTCTCACCATGAGAAGGATGTAGTCCGCCGTCCACCGTGCTGGCCGAATGCGGGTTGGTGGACTTCACATGCCTCTAAGACTTTTTTTGTGAACTCTCAGGCATGCAGGTTTCCTCACGATGTTTTCCTTCACCGTAACAGCAAGGTATATTTAATTTGTAAAGCGCACATAATTTTAAAAGCAAGTTATTGATGCGCTGGGATTCGAACCCGGACCCCTCGAGAGGCCGAATTTTAGCCACTGGGCTCTCACCGCTTCGTAGATAGTACCTATATTTCTATAACCTGTTAGTCACCAATGCAGCGTCGGGTCTCCTCTCACAATGAGAAGGATGTATGCCTTAGTCCACCACGCTGGCCTAATGTGGGTTGGACCTGCCAGCTTACTACAAAATACAAGCTTTTTTCAAACCAACGTAGCCAATTTAAAATTATTATTATACATCAAAAACCTGGCCAGGCATTGAAGTAAGTTATGAAATATTTTTGGAAAGAGGGAATTTTTACTGAAAACACCGGCGAGTGCGCTTGACATCGATTCAGAGTGGCTGAATAGGTTTTTATGGGTCGGAAAATCGAAATCTTCACCACCTTCCGAGCGCGGGAATGTTTTTAATACTTTAGTAGCGGATCTTGGAGAATAGTGTCCAAATTTTAAAATAACGGAGTTTTAGTCACAAAATTTTGCCTGTAACCCTTTTATGGCACACTGTTGGGCGGTGATAGCCCAGTAGCTTAGAATTCGGCCTCGAATCGAGGGGTCCGGGTTCGAATCAAAATGAATTCTACCCGATAGTGAATAAAAGCTTCTGATTTTGATTTGGTTATTTAATAGATAGGTTAATATTGGTTATGTCAGTCAGTTAGGACGTGGCCTTCAACAGTTATACCTAACTATAAGACAAATAAAACGAATCGATTTCAAAATAAAACATACGACATCTATCTTGCATTTAACCGATCCATCTGCGAGTGATGGATCGGTGCAAAATATTTCTACAACAATTTATCAATAAAACAAACTTCGTTGTTCGCCTAATTTGCTGTTTTTTTCAATCGGCGAGTCGAGACAGATTGATAGGATTTTGTCCAGACTTTTATAACCAAACACCCGTTGTCATGCTAATGTTTTGATTTTGATGGAAACGTTTTTGTTTGTGTCATTTTACAAGTGGTGTTTTTTGGATTATTTGAATTTGTTTAAAGAGCCGTTTTAACTAAGCGGTGAATTGTGAGAGCGGCAGTAAGTTTTTTCGAAGGTAAATTATATTCCAAATGTGTCTAGAAAAGTTTTTCACGAAATTTCCCAAAACGTAAAATACACCGGCCGACAGATAATATGTTCGAAAAAAAAAAATTACGTAAAATTTCTAAAATTCCCCAAATTCACGAAATTCCGAGACATTTATAAGTTAGTGAACTTTTCTACAAATTCTTTACATTGAATTGCTTTCCGCAAATTGAACCCTTAAAGCCCTTTGGTACCTGTCACAGTGCGCACCCACATTAAATACGTTTCAAAACGATCCTTTAACGTGGTATGAAAGTGTAAGGGCACGCCCACAGGCTACACAATTCGTCTGTAGAAATCTACAAATTTTTCCACTCTACTAAAATAACGCTTCTTTTTCGGGTAAAAATTACCCTGAAAATTCAAGTGTGAAGCGCCCTGTGTTTCAATTTTGTGGTGTTGGTTAGTCGGTTGGTTATGTCTCTTCTCATTGTGAGAGGAAACCTGATCTTTCAGTGTATCATGATAGAGTTGCAGACGAATACTTTTGTGACGTAATAATAAATATCTCGCCGCATTTTACAAAAAAATATTATGAAACCAGCTTTACTTTTACAAAAAGAGCCGGGAGCTAATGCAATAATTCATTACGAACATGGAAATGACAGGAGAAATTCCCGACATGTCTTTTTGCCGCCGGAATTAAAATGTCTCGGGAATTAACTGGCATTTGTAAGGAAAAGTAGAAATATGGTGCGGAGGCGTAAAGAATTGGTGTTGTGACAATTGCGAACATATTTTAGGTATTTTTCGGCGAAAATCTAATATTGTTAACGATTTCTAAAGATTAAGGTTTAGGGTGGATATTTTTAGAATTTAATTATTTTCCTGTTTTTTTTGATAAGTACAAAGATCCTGCTATTTATTTCTATGGAAATTATGTTTACCTTTTTGAAAAAAATGATATAAAGATAACTTTATAGCAGACATGTGTGGGCGATCAAAAAATGATTTATTATTAGTCCAAAATATATTTCTCTCATAGTAAGAACAAAAGTCTATTTTAAAGAAAGAATTCCGAAAAATTCCGGAAAATTCCCGGAACGGATATCATCACAACGGACGCCGTTATATGACTTTTATATGACCTGCCATTTGACGTCATTCAAAACGCTTGCAATTTAGAAACGCTAGAATTGAATATGAGGTCTAATGTTATATGAAGAGTTTAAAAGGTTTATGACTTCACCAGACTTTGCACGTGGCTTCGTCCGCATAGATTTCAAAACTTGGGCCAGAGAGGGATGAAATGTAGCCTATACTTATATTACTATAGGTTATAAACTGCCTGCATACAAAATTTCATTCAAATCTATTCAGTCTTTTTGCGTGAGTTTGTGAAGAAGAATGGATCTATGTTTGTTACTGTATCACACAAAAATGGCTGAACAGATTTTGTTAAAAATTGGAGCACAGATAGATTATATTACCTAGATTAACAGAGGATAGATACTTTTTATTCCTTTGTGGGTCAAATTCTTAGGTCACCGTGGACAAAGTCGCGGGCGGAAGTCGGTTTAAAATAATGTATCCTGTAAGTTCCTTAGTGTTTCTATACAATAAAAACGTTTATAACATCTTCGAGTCCCTGTAGACGGTTACTCGGGGCGCTCAGGGATGCTGATTGTTCAATTTAGCCACTCAGGGCTTGAGCACTCAAGCACTCAAGTTTATTTTAGGGAGAGACCTTCGTGAGTAACAAAAATCCAGTAAGTGAAGTGTCGTGTTAGATCGCCGGCTTTGAACTGAAAGATAAAACGTCAGAGGGACGTTTTTCCAGCCCTTTGTAGTCCACTGCTGGGTTTGGGCGCCCCAATCGAAGCCACTCCACCCGGTCCTGGGCCCTTTGAACCCAACGGAAGAGAGAGATGATAATTTCTTATTACAATTACGATTTACACTCGTATACCAAGGATTCTCTGTGTCGTGGGTGCCGTGGACACACACAAGACAAGAACGCACACACCCAGACCAGAAACAGAATTTTTAGATTTATCCAAATCTATGCTCGGTAGGACATCGAATCCAGGACACCCCGCGCAGCGCAAGGCGTCGCAACCACTGCGCTAACGTTAATCGAAATTGATTTCGGAATCCATCAACAGATGGCGTTACTAGTATCGTAAATCACGCTTTTGGCATACATGTTAAAATACATAATTTATTAAACAAACAGAATTACAAATGCTCGTATTATAACCCTATTTGTATAATACAAAAAAAAACTTAGGTACTTAGTAATGATAGCATAAAATCTCGAGCAAACTTTATATGTAGTGTGTTTTATCTTCATCTCAGAGCTAAACGTGATAAAATATAAACTTTAGAAACAGAACAAATGTTTTTCTACAAACGCTGCAATGCATAAAATACTACCCACTGCAGTTTACTGAACAAAAATAGACAATGATGCTTCTTGCATTTCCATACAGACCTCTGGAACTAAAACAAACATGTAATAAAATGGACGTTACTTCAAATAAAGCTAGCACGAGGAATATTTCAAGGGAAATACTATGTCGGTAACCCAACATAGACCCACAGTAAGGTTGAGACTTCCATCACAATGAGATGGACGTAGGCCTTAGTCCACCACGCTGGCCTAATTCGTGATGGTAGACTTCACATGCCTTTTAGAACATCATGAAGAACACATTCTATACACCAACAGTGACCAACACCGTTACAAAAGATGGCATTTGTAAAGCATTTGCAAAAGGTATGTACTTTTGGAACGTCATTGGTACCACTGGGATTCGAACCCGGACCTCACAAAAAAGCGACCAATTTCCCAGCTGGGCTATCACCGTCTGATTTGTTCTTCATCATGTTGGGAGGTGCAAATTCGTCAGCAATTTCTTTATTACGAAGTTGTTTGTTAGTCTTAACTAAAATTAGACGTCCATAAATAAAGACAAGCGGTGATAGCCCAGTGGCTTAGAATTCAACCTCGAATCGAGGGGTCCGGGTTCGAATCCCAGTGGCACGCACCAATGACTTTGTAAAAAAGTTATGTGCGATTTATAAAAATTAAATATCACCTGCTGTTACGGTGAAGGAAAACATCGTGAGGAAACCTGCATGCCTGAGAGTTCACAAAAAAAAAATGTTCTCAAATGCATGTGAAGTCCACCAACCCGCAGTAGGCCAGCGCGGTGAACTCAGGCCTACATCCCTCTCATTGTGAGAGGAGACCCGACCCTGTAGTGGGTCATTAATGGGTTACTGACAAATAAAGACATCATAAGAACCGGCTAGCACAACCTTTTCTTCTTTAAGCTTTATTTTTTCTTTAAAAAGTTTCCTAGCGTTTCCAGTAGAACAGGTCCGCGCACCAGTTCATATATCATCAATTCTCTCCTCACAAAAGCGTGCCATATATCTTTCCGTATCACATTCGCGAGGACTCAAAATTTCTCGCCCGACGTTACAGTTCCAAGATAAGAACACTAAGAGTTCCTTGGATGCAGTTTTTAGCGCCATTGTTCTAAATAAAGTGCCATAAATTAGCTTTATAGCTTCTGAAATTGTTTTAAAGTCTATAGAGGAATGATGCTAGCTCGTAACCTTTACAATTTGGTATAATATCGTTATTTCACGCATTATCTCGTGTGTCATATTTCTAGACGTTGTAACACCCAGTTAAAATAGATTGTGTGTTTCAACACTCTATATAAAGAGGATGTTAGCGGAAATGCAATAGAAGGAAGAATGGAAGAGGAATTCTTTATATTATTTCTGTAATGTACAAATGGCAAAAGCATAGGGTTGGTAACGTGGTCACACTACAACCAAATCTGACCTCAAAAAGGACTAAATGTGTGTGAAGAAACGGTGACTTCAATTTATCTATTTAGCAAATAACACACAATAAACTACAAAAAAAAGGAACACTACTTTGTTCCCAATAGATTATGAGGTGTATTGTTAGTAGTTGGTAAGTTCAATCAATTACAATTACATAAGTCACTACACTTCAATATGAATAGCTACTTAGTTACATAATAACTTCACCATTGAATAGAGAAAGAAGCATTAATAAATGAAGTATTGAAACAAAGCAATTATGGTGTGGTGTCTATTTCACCAGTTATTTAAAATAAGACACAATTTTCCCGAAATATTTGAATACCTTTAATGAATGAATTAAGTTACAGTGAGTTGGCCACGTGCTTCCAAGAACTGATAACAGATAGGGAAGAAAGATCCTCTAGCCGACGCCGTCTTCGCAAAAATAAAACAGGCAGTCCACCGACTCCATGGATAGCAGGCAACCAATGGATTTACAGGGTACAAGATCAGATAGAGTGCTGTGGATTAAGGGAACAGCAACTGACTGACTTCCAAGGGCTGATAAAAACATCAATTTTTAAAGTAATTGAGCAGTAAAGGCATGCAGGCCACCTGATAAGTGGTCACTACATTCCATGGATCTGCAACTCACCTCAATAGAGAGAAAATTCCTATCTGAGGTTGTATGCGGATGCTTTATTCATGGGGACTAAGATGTTCGCCACAAATAAAGTATGTCCGGCAAGTAAGTAAAGGTGAAACCAGCCGAAACAGACATACTAAAGACGAGCTACTATGGCCCTGCCACCTAAAATAACAAAAGACAAAAGATACAAAAATAATAAAAGACAAAGACAAAACGTTTAAATATAGGGGATATTGTTACGAATAATTTTGATCAATCTATATTTACCATTTTTAGGTATGAGTACATGAAAGACGCAACAAACAAAACAAGTAGTCTAAAACAGTTAGTTTACGGATGTCTCAGTAACGGGCCGCATGGGAACACTGAACACAATGGAACTGAATTCATTCATACTCACACTGTGGGAGAAATTTCTAATCGTTAGATGCTGTGAGAGTTAGCAAAAAGTAACGCCTCAATCTACAATACAATTGGAACTATCGAAATAATCAATCTGGAATATTTATGAATGGAATTATAGGGTATGTTGATAATATAATGGTTTTTGGGCAGATGAAAAAAGATTACAAAATGCTACTGAAAAGTAAGTGTGATTTTAAATTAAGGTTCCGTAAAGCTTTATTATGTCCACCAACCTCCATTAGGCCAGCGTGGTGGACTAAGGCCTACATCCTCCTCATTGTGAGAGGCAACCCGACCCTTTAGTGGGTCATTAATAGGTTACTGGCAAAATCATATAAATGATAACGTAAGCAAAAGATGGTAGGTATATGAAATAATACAAGGTCAGGCAGTGTAATTTTCTGTAAGATATTTTTAATGTAATATCGCTGAGTTAAATATTTTTCAGCAAACGAAAGGGACTGCAAATAAATGTTCTTCAAAGACTTACTTTAATTTTTATATACAAAGGCTATATTGTCTACTAAGGCATTGATGGAGTAAACGGTTTTTGTAGATCGTTGCCTTGATTTTAACAGGTACTAGTGGTTATCATAACGACAAAAATTATGTCAATTTGCAATCTTTCAGTTTTAGTTCTACCATATATTATGATATAGGTAGCTGAGCCAAAAAATAATCTCCACTATAAATTTTCCTTTTTTTACATGAAAAAACTTTTTTGTTTTATGCTACACAACAAATATTATTCGTTTGTACTATTAGAATTTTGTTTACCATTACCTAATATTTTATTTTGTAAAATACGAATAGCAAAAGATTCCCTGAAATACTCATCCCTCAGACGATAAAACCAAAACATCCAATCTGATACGAGATTTATAAGCCAAACGATACACAAGGAAATAAAACAGAATACACAAGAGCAGGGAAAAGAAAAACAGATCTGAAAAAAGATAAAAACAGCACTGCAAAAATACCGTGCTTATATTTTTTTGAAACAAAGGAGAACTAATATTGACGGCGCTGAAACGTTTAATAAAATGAAATTATTATGCTTGCTTAAGACGCTTGCTTTACTGAGACAGATTGTATCAGATTGCAAACTAAGTGACTAAGAGTTTGTCAAATGGCATGAATACAACTAGTTCATTCAGCAAATGCTTTTTCTATCTATCTTTTTCTTATTTTTTCTATCTTTTTCTATCTATAATATAAAGATAGTTTAGATATCTTTATAAAAACCATTTCATTAACATTAAAATATGTTTTAAATGTAAAAGGTAATAAGTTTATTGATGTTGAATTAAAAATCTTATTTGTCGTATGCTGTAGTACCTGATTCATATTTTCCTTTCTAGTTAAATGTATTTTTATAAAAACATCTTTCAAGAATATAATTTATTATATATTTCCACTGCCCATATCCAGCAGTGGACTACCAAGGGCTGAAAGGAAGGAAGGAAGATACATATCCACAAGAATACAGGAAAAGAAAAAGATATAGGATTACATAGAATTAGATTTATTGTATGGTATTGTGCAATTAGATAAATTGTACGGTAGATGAAACGCAATACTTATAAAACCATCGCAGTTAGATGAAGGAATATAAAAGCTTAATAGCTTTTGAATTTAGCTACAACAAGATTTTGAAAGCCTTTAAAAATGAATTTCACCTAGCCCAGCACTTATACAATAAAAGATGTAAGCAACAGCTGATAGAATTAAACCGTGAAATTCATTCGGCATTCCGTATAAAATTTCACTTTGAACTTCTTACTTATTCTTTTAGCGAACTTATGGGCAATTCTCTTTTTGCCGACATTTAGATGCTAGAAGCGTTGGCTTCTGGTATTTGCGCAACAATAAAACGTTTGGAGTGTAACAAATAAACGTATGGAGGAAAGGAGAAAGAAGTTCCTTCTAAGCTAGGTAATGTCTGGAGTGTCAGGGAACCCACGGGGAAATCCGAAGGAGACAAGTTAATGCAACGAGTAGGAGTGCAAAATTTAGCTCGGAGCAGGACGACTTTATTAAAAATTCGTTCGTATTGCAGACGCAGGGCGGTTTGCAGCGAATATTCCTTTATTACATCCGTCTGACACACGGATAGGAAGAGATGTCGTTTTAATATTTTTTCATTCTTGAACTAACTTCCGCCTGCGACTTTGTCTATATTGACATATTTGACCTAAGGACGGACAAAAATATCGAATGTATTAATTCAGGTTATAATCTGTCTGTGTACCTAATTTCATCCAAATCCACTCAGCCGCTTTTTCGTGAAAAAAAAACAAACATCCATCCTTACGAACTTGAGCATTTATAATATAATAAGTGTTCCGTAAGGAGCATAAGCATAGCAGCGGTGATAGCCCAGTGGCTTAGAATTCGACCTCGAATACAGGGATCCGGGTTCGAATCCCAGTGGCACGCACCAATCACTTTGTAATAAAAGTTATGTGCGATTTATGAAATTAAATATCACCTGCTATTACGGTGAAGGAAAACATCGTGAGGAAACCTGCATGCCTGAGAGTTCACAAAAAAAAAGTTCTCAAAGGCATGCGAAGTCCACCAACCCGCAGTAGGCCAGCGTGGTAGACTAAGGCCTACATCCTTCTCATTGTGAGAGGAGACCCGACCCTGTAGTGGGTCATTAATGGGTACTGACAAGGAGCATAAGAAATAAGACTTTAGAGTTTAAAGAGTAGTATTTGGCAAAATTATGTACAATTGCAAATTAGGTACGTTTAGTTAGTTAAAACAAGGAATGAATATCTGAAATCTTGACAGCGTGTCAACCCAGTTTTTTCCTCTTTTCGAGACCATAAAGCAGGTTGCAAGCGTCAACAATAAGTATTGTAGGAAGTAGGATGTATGTTTTTAATGATAGAGGCTTTGTATGTGCTTGATTGATAACCACTGTCATAATAATTTTGCAATTTTTGCTGTCAGTTAAAGAAGTGCCGTTATCAGAAAGACTTACCTAATTATTTTGAAGGAGACCACTTTAACCTCAGGAATATCTCCAGAAGATCAAGAGGGACTTTCTTTTATATATAAGAAATAGATGACATTCTTGCTTCACTTTTTAATTTATTTTATGATAACATATGTATATTTTAAAAGTCCAATAATACGAACAATCGAACAGCTTCGAAAACGATTTCAAGCCGGAATAATCTTTTGAACACCGCAGATCTCCAAACGCCATCAGTCTGACCGTTCCCTAACATCGTAAACAGGAATTGCCTTCCACTGGAGCGGGTTACGAAACAAATTTTACCGCCTCTCTTATAAGATTTCCTTCATGACCTAATCTGTTTAGTTCTTCCCACAGACGCTATGCTAGTTAGGTTTTCTTTTAAAATTCATACCTCAACTCGAAATTCTTTGGAGTTTTTATTGCTTTACTTCTTTTGAACAGGATTGTTTCATATTGCGTAGTACGTTAATAAGAAACAACGTTTTTTGTATGGTGTGACACAGATTTCAGGTTTTTCGGGCTCTCCAATTTTTCATTAAAACAGATTATTTACGTAGCATTTTTCTCTTAATGATGTTGTTATTTTGTGTTTGTCTTATTTGTACTTTTTTTAAATATTAGGGCATTCACACTGTCCTTCTGTAAGTTGTTATATCAATTAATAAATTGTTATTATTGTTCAATAAACCCATCAATAGCTTTATTTCTTTCAATAAAATTTTAAGACATATTCATTGCGACTCATAAGTAAAACATCAAGGAATAATTACTGACTACCTTTAAATGTAATTTATTTTAAGTTACGGGTATATCAAGAAAACTTTAGTGAAAGAACCTTCGAATAATACTCAGGGATCCCATCTTAAAGTCAAACTTTTTCAAGACTCAAAAACAAATGTAAACACTTAAAGGTAAACTTTCTGATACATCTCCAAACCCCCGGATCCTTTCAGCCCTTCACATAGCGGAGATACAATTTCAAAGGGCATTAACCCAGTGGAGCGGATCTGATGTAACCCTATTTTCTTTTATTGATGAACACAACGTTATTTCAGAAATTTCACAAAGATTCCCGGTACGCATTTCTCATCGATTTGGATTAGGTTTTTTTTGGGAAGAGCTTCAAAATAATAGAAAAGAAGAACGTTTATTTATGAGACGAGTACAAGTATACAATACAAGAAACGAAGTTATAAACAGAGAAAGACTCAAAAAAATAAGATAAAAGTTCAAAATGAATAGAAATAACAGTTCTAAATACTACTTTTTTATATTTAAATTAACTTACATTATAGGAAAAAAATCTTAAAATGTACTTAATTGTTCTGTTGTTTATAAACGGCGGAGTATGGAAGCGGTAAATAGTACACTTAACCCCAAAATACCAATTTCTTAAGAACAATACTGTTTTGATTACCCACAGAACTTAGAAAATGTACAATCATATATCGCAACTTCAAAAATTTTCTAATAAAATTTCACACGGTCACGCAACGAAAAAGTCTGAAGAAATTTCAAAGAAATTGGCGCGTTGAAGAGACTTAATGGCCAAGTTACTGTTTAAGTTAGCAAGGTCCTAAGTCAATCCCGCACAAGTCAAACAATTTAAACTTGGGCACACCTCGCCGATATTTGATCAAACACTCTGAGTTGAGGATAATGAATCTGGGTCTAAACGAGCAGGTAAGGTCACCAGTTTGCCAGGTATTGGTAATCTCATAATCTTATCAAGAAGTTCATATTGAAATAAAGCTGTTGAAGATTGATTTTAATGAAATAAAACCTCCACAAGCCTCAATGTCTCGAGCCTCAATAACTGCTTATTTTATCAGTACCATCTGGCAAAGGTTGAAAAGGATAACTGCTTTTTAGGATTTTCTTCAAAAAAAGAATACAAAAGTACTCTTATGTTTCAATAAGCTACAATCAGCAATTTCAGCAAAGACGTAATTTAAATAAGAAAAGAAAAGGAAGTAGATAAGTCAAACATGTTATCAATTACACGATATGTGTACAAATTAAACATAAATCGGTTTAGTCATATTTTCGAAATGATAGCAATGATAAAATAAGATATTTGAATATTCATAATGTTCACTTTGATTCTTAAGATACTACTCCTGAATTATCAGACCAAGAAGTTTCAACTCAAAATCCAACTTAAAGCCGAATGATAAACTAAGGTAACTGAGTCCACATTCAAGAAGCTTTCAATAAAAGCCGAGATTTCCAAAGAATAAACGGATTTAGAATTCAGAATACAGAAGGTGCTTGCAAAATTGATGGAGTTCGGTATTGTACTGCGGCATTAATGTACGGGAATGTATACCGTCCCTGAGGAGTTCACGGATGCAAGTTGAGAGGGCATCAGAAAATAGATTAGGATTGATTTTGAAATATATTCTGCAACACTATTTTTGCTACTTGAACTTTTTATTTTGATCTTAAATTAATAAAAAGACCAAAATCTTCTGTGAAAGCAATCGAATAAGCTGTAGAAGACACTTAGCATCAGGTAGCCTGCGTGCCTTTTTCCTAATTCCTAATAAAAAAAATGGGCAAATACAGAAAAAAACAAACAAATCAGCATAACCAGCTAATAATGAAAACAACATAGTAAATCCGGTGGAATGGTGTACGTGCCGTGGCGTAGGGGTGAAATATGTAATGGTGGGGGTCGGGAGAAAAATGGTTTTTGTAGGGGCTGTGATTTGAATCGTGGCTTTTGGTTTAGAATCGATGCGCAGAATAAATGAAACGTAGCCACTGGGCATAAAGATTATTTTACGTACCAATTTATACGTGGTGTATAACCCTGTGTCCTTGTTACTTGCCATGTTACAGGCAAAAGTAGCTCGCACGACAATGTCATTGCATACATTTTGACCCATTTAAGTGCGTTCGATTTGGAGAGCTCCATACAAAGCTTTGTGTTTAGATTTTGTTGTGTCGGTCGGTCGGTTATGTCAGCCAACTAGGAAAAGGCAAAGGACAAAAATGTATGGACTGCATTTTTTGAATGCAAAAGGATATTTTATAAAGTTACCTTCTATAAACGGGAAATTTTACAGCTAGATAGCTTATAGGAAATAAACTAAGAATTTAATTTAATGAATTTCGGTCTCTGTCTGTAACTCATTAAGGACCCACTGCAGAGTCTAGTGCGGGTTGATGGACTGGCAATTCAATTCAAGTAGTGAATTCGATAAAAGAGGGACACTATTATATAACATCCCTTCATTTAACTCATTAGTTTGTCCTATTTAACTACGCGGAATATCAGTTTGAGTTACTTTTAAGTTAGTGGATATTTCTGACGTTTTATTTTCGGCGACATCGCTGCAGGGTAGTTCGAATATAAAACTACCGACTACTTCGCACGTGAAGTTCGAGCATAATAGAATCCGTGACTGCAAACTTTAAAACTTTCAAAAACCACGTCATCACAACTATATTCACGCAAAATTGAACCAAACTTTGTGCTAAAAGATATCCAGATTTCCAAACATTCGAAGCCTCGGTGACAACTTGAAGTTAGTTTTGCTTTTTGAATCTGATATTGAAAGTTAGACTGCATCTCTTTCATCATTCATCGTTGTGGATGTTGTCTACGTCTATTTTATTTTACCCCACTGCTGGGCAAGTCTTTCTCTCTACGACAGGTTTACACTTTGTAACTTACGCGACTCACCAAGAGATGGCGCCACGGGGATCCTGAATCACGCTATCGAAGTTTTCTACATCGCTGGCATATATAGGTACTATATAAATTACCTGTAAGATGAAGGAATCAGAGCAGGATCACTCTCAAGATATTATATCTAGTTGGAGGGAGATTTTTCTTTGTCAATCTACCACGATACTGTAAAACGGTGTGGTAAAGGGAGAGAAATAACCCTTTTGGAATGTGTTCAAGCAATCCATAGACCCTGCAATTTAGATTAGGTCGTTAACTTGAAGAAATGTCGATGCTAAAATACAATTTAGTTTATCGCTAGCAACAAAACTAGTCCTTAACTCGTCAAACATGTCTGAAACTCAAAGGTCTTAGCCATTTCGGAAAAACTGTAACTTAATTTAACGAGACTAATAAAATTACACCGAAACATTACGAGAACTTCAGGGTAACTTGTTAAAATACGACGTTAAATTAATTACAGAATGTTAGCCGTTTTAACGTAACCCAATATTACTCACCCGATATTAAGTACCGAGTTGAACATTGATTATGTTTAATTACTCGACTTTCTATCAATGAAGATGGTTAGCTAAACTAAACATCAAAGCAAGTATTCGTAAACATTTCCAATTTAATAGGAACGAATAGTACATGTTAAAATTTTGAGAGCTTTCTACCGAGTTTATTATCAAATTTTCATACGACTACTCAGCGCGGCAGCTTGACAATGACTGACCGTCATCTACATAAACACGGGATTTTGTAGTAGTCAGTACGTGTCGTGAGCACAATTTTTTTTGTCGGTTTGACGTTGACTGCGCTGCTGGTTCACGCAATTGGCTCGTCAGTCAGTGTACGTCGTCTATTGGTCTAGCGCGTGTTCTTAGATAGCTGTACATTGGCCGAAAGTGTTCAAATTTCCCTACCACTAATCATCTGTGTTCACGCTCGTTACGGTTACTGTAGTGATAGATACTCGTGTAAGTATCTACTAGGTAAGCTGAAAAGTATCAATAAGTGTTTCGTTCACTACACGTATCGTGTTAGCGATGTCATGATATTCTTCAATAATATTTTAGACACTTTTTCCTAAATCAGTCTGTAAAAATCTTATCTAAGACCATGTACGATTGCGTTGCTGGAGTTGAGGTTACTGATGAACAGCGGCAGCCTCAAATAGAATGTCGAACAGACCTCCCCAAACGAAACACAAGAATGTTTCTGCTTCAAGACAACCCGAACATTTTAAACCAGAACTTACTTTACTAAGAGTATAATAGTACCTTTGATAAGACTGTCCTGCCCAGTACCCGTCGAAGTTATTCAACGTAGTGTAATTAACCAAAATTTTGTACTCGAACTTGTCGGGCCGTTTGTATCCATAGTTTGTCGCTAACTAGTTTACAACTATTTCAATCAAACATTGTTACTAGCACCTAAGTCAGTCAGTAACCCATTAATGACCCACTACAGGGTCGGGTCTCCTCTCACTATGAGAAGGATGTAGGCCTTAGTCCACCACGCTGGCCTAGTGCGGGTGGTGGACTTCACATGCCTTTGAGAACTTTTTTTTCTGAACTCTCAGGCATGCAGGTTTCCTCGCGATGTTTTCCTTCACCGTAACAGCAGGTGATATTTTTTTAAGTACTTTCTTCTAATTACTTCTACCCATTAATGATACCCTTATGGATTGAAGTCTCCTTATACAATTAAAATGTAGGCCTTAGTCCACCACCTTAGTCCGCCGGCCTAGTTCGGGTTGGTGGACTTCACATGCCTTTGAGAACATTGCTAAGACTCTCAGGCATGCACGTTTCCTCATGTTTTCCTTCGCCTTTAAACAAGGTGATATTCAATGGCCCAATGGCTATCTGCGATTTTTTCATGACGTATTGTAAGGACGGTGATAGCCTATCATTAGACTACATGCGGGGTCAATGATTTTCTATTAACCTTCAGTACCCTTAGTCTGAGTTTTAGCGATACCGAAACGTAACGCACACATCCATAGATACGTAAATGTTACACAGCTTACTACACAGGAGTCCACAGTGTAATAACAAATAGAGGTAAAAGATTTTTAGAGGAGTTAAAAAATTTAAAATCGAATTTTTGTATGGAGTGAAAGATGTGAATAGTTATCGTTAGACAAATATTTAATACCTACGGGATGATATTAGTTCGAAATTTTACAGTGCATTACGGCCAATTCACGGTTATTATGTTTCATTAATTATTATTAAACATTGAAAGAGTGTTTATTAAAAATAAAGCATTTTTTGTGATGATTTATCTAATGCTTTGTTAATTTTTTAACTCTCCTAAAAATCTTATTCCTCTGTTGGTTATTACACTGTGCATTTACCTCTGGTAAGCTGTGTATTAGCGGTGATAGCCCAGTGGCTTAGAATTCGACTTTGAATCGAGGGGTCCGGGTTTGAATCCCAGTGGCACGCCCCAATGACTTTGTGAAAAAGTTATGTACGCTTTATATTTTTTTATTTTATATTTAAATTAACTATCACCTGCTGTTACGGTGAAGGAAAACATCGTGAGGAAACCTGCATGCCTGAGAGTTCACAAAAAAATGTTCTCAAAGGCATGTGAAGTCCACCAACCCGCAGTGGGCCAGCGTGGTGGACGGCGGCCTACATCCCTCTCATTACGAGAAGGAGACCCGACCCTGTAGTGGGTCATTAATGGGTTACTGACAAGCTGTGTATGTGTGCGTTTCGTTTCGGAACTGCTAAAACTCAGACTAAGGGTACAGCACTTATACCTCGCGGTAACTATGTAGAACCTTTTCGTTCTCAACGGCCTAATGTCCAACCCCTATGACACGTCAAACTATTCCAAAACTATTCCAATTTGAATTTTCGGGCGGAGTGTTACTACGTTACTACCCGATGAATGTCCACAAACTTGTATTTCCAAAATGTCGGCTTCATAAAAAAAGCCGGTCATTTATGGGAATGTCCGTGAGAATATATAATAAAATTCCAATAGAAATTCAATCCCTGCCTTTTCTCAAATTTAAACAAACTATCAAATCAGTCCTGTGCCGAAAGGCCTATTATGAAACTAAGGACTATTTAGAAGATAAGAAAGCGTGGGATTGAATAACTTCACTATAGGCTATTTCTATACACTATGTAACAATATTCATTTGTGAGCGGATGGCAATGGGGCGATATTGACACACACGATAGCTGTCACGTGTGTTCCTTTATTGGACCTAGCCATACTGCATTATAGACTAAGTTTTATTTACTCTTAAAAGAGTGCTGGGAGTTTTTTTCCGCCCGCTTTTTTCTCCCAGTCTACGTTTTGCCTGAGGGGCGATCAAAGCGGATGAATGTAGAATGTATAATTTATCTGTATGACTTTCATTAAGTGTGCACAAATTGTACCTAATAATGAATAAAAGCTTTTGAGTTTGAGTTTGAGTTTGAGTTTGATGGTAACCTTAGTCACTAAAATATTATAAACTTTATCATCCACAAATCTGTAGCCCATTAATGACCCACTGCAGGGTCGGGTCTTCTCTCACAACGAGAAGGATGTAGGCGCTAGTCCATGACGGTGGCCTTATGCGGTTTGGTGGATTTAACATGCCAGTTTTTTGTTTTATTATGGCATTTTAGTTGCCTTTAAAGTGACTTTTCTTTAAATTCAATCAAACTCAATTATGTCAATAACCGTTGAATTTTGGATAGGGCTTCACATGCCCTAAACGTTTTGTTTTGAGCTTATCTACACCCTTAACGGAAATACGTAACATAACATATCACCAGTATATTTTTTATACTATAAAAATATGTAGATTAATAAAAATAATCTGTAACAACTTTATACCTATCTATATTGATGCAAATAAACATTAATGCTGAATCCATTAAATAAGTGATAAGTTGTACTGAACTCGATAATTAAACTCGGTACATCTCCAAAAGGCCTGATGTCCAACAGTGTCCAACGGCTTTGACACGACTAACTACTCCACAACTATTTCAATTTGAATTTCTGAGCAACGGGTCGGAGACACGCTTCTGCTGAGAATTAGTCACTTTGCCTTTTGTCACTGAGAATTAGTCACTTGAATTGTGACTTTTATTTTTCTTTCAAAATTGATTTGCGTTTAAATTGATTAGATGATTGAAATTAACATCTCAGATAATGCGAAAATGAGCTTCGGAATCAGTGTGAATTGCAGATAATTTTTAAAATGAAGTTCCACAATTCTTTTATGTACAAGCTTCTATAAAACATCATAATTATTATTGTATTAAAATTCATACTTTGAAAGTTTGAAGTAATGTTTAAACTAGTGTATCTTTAAAACCAATAGGCCTAGGATGATAAAATTTAGTGATTTTGATAGATAATGGTCCCCCCTTACCCTGTTACCCCGTACTCCCCTATTACCAGTTTTCCGTAAATTATGTTCAAACTGTAAATCCATGAAATTCAAACACGATGGTTTTTGTACGCCAATAAAACTCCATTGGTTAATATAACCATAACGATACTATCATGAGTCGTCATTATTATCGTTGATTTATCAAAATTTTCAAATTTGAAAATTATGTAGTGTATTGTAAAATTAGAAGCGGCCATAAAAACATTTTTTTCTAAAAAATTAAAAAAAAATGTTCCCTTGATGATATTATTAGAACAAGAAGAGGGATCGAGCACCTTCAACTAACTATCAACTAACAAGACGTTGACGAAAAGTTATACAAATAAATCTATCTTCAAATAGCTCTAACTTTCCATCTACGACTGCGAGTCTGAATTACCCAAACTGGACGGGTCTAAGTAACACTTTAAATTCAAACTGAGAATCGATAGGGTCCAAAAGTGGGCCCCATTTTCCTTCAATGGGTCGACAAATTGGATGTCGCAGTTGCTAATTTGGACGAATAAGGAAACATTTACACTTGGATCGATGGGTTCAATGGACCGGGTGGCAGTCAGACTGCAGGCGGCGAAAGAGTTAGAAGCTATGCCTCAGATAAGTCAATGAAAAATGTCAGTAGATTCAGGATTTCATATACAAAGTTATAAGAAAAGGCATTGTTAAAATTATAGAGCTTAATAGCTGCAAAATAATAGTTTTGATACTTTTACGTTTATTGATAAGATATAATTCAAATTAAAGTATCGAATATACTCTTTCATGTTACCACCATTTTCCAATTTCAAACACAAATAACTTTAATATGATTTCACATAATTATTTGCTGACTAACTAGTCAGCGCTTTTAATACCTCTCAAAAAACAAATATTTCATTAAAACTGTTAGTTTTTTACGTCGAGATTCAAATCAATTTTTTTCTCGTCCATGATCAGACAACTACTTTAACAATTTTAACTCTTCAAAAGTAAAGTAAAGACAATAATTCTTTTCACAGATACCTTACATGGATTGAATTGTTTGAAAGAGTTAAAGTTACGCAAAGTTGAAACAAACTGAGGAATGGTAAGTGTAGCTCACTTACCATTCCTCAGTTAACAAGTACGAGTATTAGTGAAACAGTGACAAAATGCAGTCAATAATTTTAAAGAGAAATGTTTTATGGTGACCATTTTAAGACAGCAATATTTTCAAGTTAAAACTTAAGCAAGCATGAAGAAACGGTATTACATAATACATAAAAAAATAAATAATAAATAAATAAAGACTAAATATTAATATCTAATAAATATAAATTCCAATAAAGCCCCTGGACCTTTTAATTTTTAATACTTAGAAAGTTGTATTTTGAAAAACTCATAGCTCGACTTATTCGTACAGTAACAATCGTTAGTTACAGTAAAAATAATCAAACGTTGGCAAGATCTCTCGGGCAGAAATTGGGTTATACAATTGTAACTCAGGTATTGTAAAATATTTTAATTTTTCAAAACAGGTATTCACAGAATTTAGCATTCTATGCAATTTAGCAATTTAGCATTACATACCAATATTAAAAAATATTGTTGAATTCTGTGAATACTTTATAGGCTTGTACGTAATTATTTTTATACTATCACCATTACCAGTCTTAATTTATTATTTAATTCTGCGATTACTATAAATGTTGCTATTTATGTAAATGCTAGAAATCTTACAGATTCAGAAGAGAAACGACGTGCTTCAACCCTAACTCGGCAAAAAACGTCTTCAAAGTCCGCATAAAATGAATTCGTGACAGACAAATGCAAGATACGAGTACAAAATAAACGTCTGGCCATTTCCTGAGTACCGCATCCCGCAAGGAACCACTCTAGGCCCCATTCTCTTCAACTTACTCAACAGTGACTGCGTTTTGTTGAAGTTTCCATCTAAAAAGAAAGCACCACTTTTACGTCTCTACGGAACATGAAAACTTTGGAGTTTATTCCAGATACTTAAAAATTAACCTCTTCGATGTTGAGTGCCTTTGAAAGTTCGGCCTTATCTTAGTGATTGCTTTGCTAATTGAATTTGAAAGACATATTAGGAATTTTGATCACAAAAAGTCGTGATAAGATTGAAAGTATTTGCTGAAACTGTTGGACCTGAATTCGAATTATAATTGAGGTCTTTTTATTTCACGCTATTGCGTACAAATCTCTCAGCAGGGAGATGTTAAGCTTACCCCACCACACTGCTCTATAAATTAAGAACAGTGATTAAGTTTATACGTCTAAAGTTATGAGTTACATAAATTACTTAGTACGTCTAAAGTTATAAATTACCAAAATCTATTCTTTTCACCAATAAACAGAACTACATGACCTACAGTTCAAGAAAGCAAAACCACGGACATAACTCTAGAAAAAATAAAATTGCTCACAAAAGGAGCCTCCAAACAGAATGTTTCTTAAGTAGGACACTAAAATAGTCATATCAGCATGAACACTGCTAGTTTTTTGCTCTTTGGTCTATCTTTTAAGCAGAAGACGCTTTGAAGTGTTTCTCCAGGCTGTGTACACTTCCTCGCTCAAGTTGCTACTTTTTACTCAGCCGCGATTAAACAAGCATTCTTGGCTACCATCCATACGTTGGAGTGTACTATGTGAGACTTTTTAGTAAGTAGTATATCTTTATTTCTATTTATCTTTTTAACTATTTCATTTAAAATTTGTCGAGTTTAAAATTGACATTTCATTTAAGATCCAAAATTCATTATCTAAAGTAATCTGTTTATAACGTCTATGTCTATAGCTTCGTTGGTTATTGTTATTATACTTAGCGATAACAAGACTTTCAAAAGTAATCAACTTAAAATTTCCTCAGCAATCCCCTCAGCTTTAAAGCGGTCCTTCCAAAATTGCACGTACTAAGACGCGTTTCCAAAACTTTTCTCTTTAAAATAAACTGCAGTACCGTCTGACGAGGTCAGCAAATAAAACGTCATCGCCTACCCCGCCATGAACTGTTAAATCTTTACTGTTTACTTTGCATGAAAAATAACCTTGTGTGAAATCGGGATCCACAAGTTTTTGCCCAAGTTACCCATTCGCAAGATTTTATATGACTTCTAAAGTAGTTCGTTTTATGGCACCTGTGCATATTCCCGCTCTTTTGTTTGTTTTAACGCTTTAACCTTTGGCTTTCTTGACTCTGAATACGTTTTGTGAGAAAAATATGTATTCAGGTACACTTTGGAATTAAAAGTTCCTTGAAAATATTCGTTTGAAATTGCATATTTTAAGTATATTATTTCATGTATGAAAATCTGGTAACACGGTGATAAATGTCGTTTATTTGGTAAATTTGTAAATCGATTGAAAACAAATAACTGGAACAAAATACATACAACTGCAAAAGAAAACAAAACCGACATAACGAACAAGGTTTAACGACTGTTATTTTTCAATAACAACCAGGACTGACGGCTCAACGTGCCCTCAGAAGCACGCACGCGCGCATGTAATTCGCCACTAGCTATCACCCATCCAGGTATTGAACGCGCCCGATGTTGCTTACCTTTTGCGCTCACTTGCGAGCTACTCACGCAGCGACTATGCGCAATTCTGTAGAGCATTACTAGCGTATCATTATAACTTAACATTACAATTTTTACAAAGGCACAAAAAAGCTAAAAATCCAGATTTACTCCCTTTTCAGCGGGCATTACGTTTTTTATTATCACAGTTTACCCTTTGCCTTTGATACCTCTTTCAACTTGGAGAAATTCTTTGTTTCCTCTTCTTTATCAACTTTGTTTCAGCGCTTTTGATGTTTTAAGCTTCTTAACTCTGAGTGTTTTGTTAGGTTCTTTACCAATTTTACGTTCTTACACAACTCAAAGTATTCGCGCGTAAAAATGTATCTTTGTTACTTTTATTGTTGTCCAATTATATCTTTTGTAACTACTTTGATGCAGGTTGTACGACCATTATTACTTTAATTACGCTTTTATTAAAATGTAGCTACCTTGTGTGTCAATCAACAAAAAGGATTCTAATGACAAGGTCTCTCACATCTTTTGAAGTACCGATAAAAGGTATGTGTTGAGAAGAAAGGTACTCGCATGGCGACCAAGTCTAGGTAAAAGAAATGCAGATAGTCCTACAAACCCGCAGGCTTATGACCAGAGGAGGATAGCATGTAGCCGTTGGATTTGGAAACCCCGAGACCTGAAGTAATAGCGTTGATTATTTGAAGGTTATGTTCAGTCGCGGCAAGGGATTGATGGCCAGGTGAAGGGTGGGATAAACGAATTCCTATTCTATTCTTAAAATCGTTACGTCAAACAAAGTTAACTCGATTGGTGTAGGTACAACTGTACATGTTCCATATATCCGTTTCTTCACCATATTTATTTACATAAAAATTCTGAAATCAAACCAAACGAAAAACTCCTTCCTATAAACAAACCTTCCTCATTTCATATCGTTTGTTTTTTCGGTTTCGCTCACTGTCCTTTCAACGCGAATATCCATAACATCTCAGATTTTGCTACATTACGTCAAAGATCTTTCAAACGGTAAGGGATCAGGTCAATCGGGGGTAGCAACCCCGTCAGCGCGTTCCTACCGTTTATTACAAGGGGCGACCCCTTGCCGTGTTATCAATAAGTTGCTGGCTTTAGGTAAACGATCGACTTGGTCGTTTTTCATATCATCCTCCCGATCTTAGTTAGATCGAGTTTGCTGAATTTGATTTTTCTTTTTTGTTTTAGAATTTCTTATCTTGCGTTTTTATTTAGTTCAGGATCGTATGCTGGCTTGATTTCATAACTTGTTTGTTTTATAGTTGGGGGCAGCCATAAATTACACCATACGTTTAGGGGAAGGAAGGAAACTTATGTGACTAGACTTTACCCGCAGTTTTCGTCCGCGTGGATTCTAGAACTTGATCCAGAGAGGGATAAAAAGGATTTTATATCTTAATTCAGGTTACAAACTACGCGTATGCTAAATTTCATCCAAATCTCGTCAGCCGTTTTTGTGTGATAGAGTAATAAACATCCATTCATTCAAATTTTCACATTTACAATAGTAGTTAGTACTACTATTGTAAGTCCTATAGTAGGAGGCTTGAGGCTCTTCCTTTCAGCCCTTAGTAGTCCACTGGACATGGGCCTCTCCTAATCGACGCACTCCACCCGGTCCTGAGCCCTCTGGATCCAACGGTTTCCCGCTGCCTTCTTGCTTCCAGGCCTGAGTTTGAGTACAATAAACTCATATCTATTATTTTTTAAACATTTCAAATCAAACCGAGAATAGAACGCAAACATGGAAATTATTTTAAAATACTATTTAAATGTTAGTTTTGTTTCGACTTTACCTTCTGAACTCGATCACATATTTAGGATTTGCCAACCCTCATCCCTTACACTGTACATTTCCTTAACGCTCGTGCCATCAATATTTTAGAAGGGTTTACGGAAAAACATAACTTAGCGCGGTGAAAATTTTATACGACGCGATTGGGGCGAGAGAGACGAGTAGATAGAGGGAAAGAGACGGTGTTATTGCGTTATCTGGTATTAGGGGGCGAAGTTACGGTGTCGTAAAATTTTGACTCGGTAGCGTTTTTCTCGGGAGCTTTAAATTTATTGGTGGTAATATTATTATGGGGCTTTAACTCTTTTTGTTGAGCCGGGTCAGTAGCCTTTGTAGCTATTGATTTTTGGGATGTCTTTTTCTACCGGCATTTTTAGTAATCGGTAGCACCTCGTACCCATTCTAAATCTGAATGAGAAATAAGCCAATTGCCTAATATTTCTCATTTCATGACAATAAAAACAGTTCATGACTATGTTCAGTTCAGTTTCATGATACTGCGATGTTCTAATGCTATTTAGTGATAATATACGGATATAGTTAAGGAATTACCAAAAACGAATGTAAATTTTTCCTCACAATCTAATCAATATGTCTTTGTTTGTTTAACTATACGACATATAATATAACACACCAAGAATTAAAACAAAAAAAAATTAACAATTCTTGCCCAAATTGTAATTAATAGACCTTAAAACCATCGAATACCAATGCAAATTTCCAAAACAAACAACCAATAAACCTTAAAACCACGGAAAAACAAACAAAACCCCAACTTTCTGCATACGTCCACAGATTATAAAAGCAGTATTAATACGACAAAGTTGCGGGAACGTTCCGCAACATGTTCAGTTTTAAGTTGTTAAGTTATGTTAAGTTTTAACAATTCACCGTTAACTTTGTTGGCCGGTCGTGTTAAGTTTTGTTAAGAGTGAGATTACGAATGCGAATGCACCCGACCTATTGTCTGCCAGTTTTTTGGCACGAACTCTGAATAAATATCACTGTTTGTTTTCAGGCCTTTGTGGTCGGCTTTTTGTTTCAGTGGAAAGGTAAGAGGGTTTTGTGTTAAATAAATAATGCTTGGGTCTGCATTTGATTGCATTTCATGCTGTTTAATTGCAAATAGTTGAAAAGGGCACGCACAGCCCCGCTGCTTGAGTGGATCGCAAGCGATCGAATAAGTTAAGCAACGTCGGGCGCGGTCAGCACCCGGATGGGTGACCGCTAGTGGCTAATTACATGCGCGCTTGCGTGCTTCGTCGGCCGTCTTTCTCGGCGGTTGTTATCGATACGACAGCAGTCGTTAAATCTTGTCGGGAGGTCCTATGGGCGGCTTGAAGACATCTGACATGGGCTTACATTCAAACTAGTTTATCTATATTCTGGCTCTTCCTACAGCAAGGTATTTCATGCCTAGGTTTAGACTGGTGTCTGTATGGAAAAACGTTAGCTTAGAGTTTTGCAAAGCGTTGTAGGATACGTGCTAAAATGGGCCTAAAAGGTTGTAGGCCCCATCAATTACAATGAAGAGGCCCATAAAATCGTAAGATAAAATGTTCATAGCACTTACCCGCTTACTCAGGGGCCCATAGAAAGGGTCCCAGTAAAATATCGGTATTGCGTATTGGATACGGAACTGTCGAATTTGAATAAAATCCCCCTCGTAAAATAGTCGCCTTTCCATTGTTTTAGGGATGGGAAACGCCGATTGAAGTTATCGATAGTTTGGATTTTTATCGATTTTTTTATGCATTGAATTTTTTTTCATAATCGTAATGGAATTGATACTTTTGATTTATTTACAGTCACAAAACACTGTTCTAACGGAACCAAATACAGAAATCTAACTCATGTAGGTATTAAATTTTTGATGCGCTGGGAATTTAACCCAAAACATTTCGCTAGATAGTTACAATATCATAATTATTAGCAAATGCACCGCACCTACTATACATTGCATACATGACTTAAAGTAAGAAATACAAAAAATTATTGCTCTATTGTTTGTAAAAATTATAATACGACCGTAAGGAATAATTAGTGACTTGTAAATTCTACATTGTTTTTAACCCATTAATGACCCACTACAGGGTCGGGTCTCCTCTCACAATGAGAGGGATGTAGGCCTTAGTCCACCACGCTGGCCTACTGCGGGTTGGTGGACTTCACATGCCTTTGAGAACATTTTTTTTTGTGAACTCTCAGGCATGCAGGTTTCCTCACGATGTTTTCCTTCACCGTAACAGCAGGTGATATTTAATTTTTATAAATCGCACATAACTTTTACAAATTCATTGGTGCGTGCCACTGGGATTCGAACCCGGACCCCTCGATTCGAGGTCGAATTCTAAGCCACTGGGCTATCACCGCTGTTCTAAATTCTACATAAAACATTATTATTATTATTATATAAGCTGATGACAACACTCTTTATTAGAACAGATGACTTCACTTCGAATATTAGACAGAAACATGAAACGCCTTGCTCACTGTGTATGAAGGTAGTTGCTGCTTTCCAAGAACTGCACAATATCTTTCACTTAAAATCCATTCGGCGCGACGCACAACTATGTACTAAATTTTCATGAATATTTGAAACAAAGGTTTTATTTGCTGGTGAATCAGTACCGTGGACACTATCGTCAAAGTATTCGTGTGGTGAATGTCAGTCATTAGTATGTCATATTATTATGTCTGTCTTGACATCTTCCCATACTAGTGGCAGCTACGATACGATTACTACACGAAACTACGTTAGGCAAGGTAAGTTAGTGCTCTAGGCAATTATTCACCTTAGGTTACCTTATTTTAACTTAAATTTTGCTACTTTCAATCAAAAACCTTTGTTTTGATATTTCATTTACATTTAGTTAAAAATAATTAAAAGTACGCCTGTATTTACCAGTTCACTATCCCTACAAATTTTCGTAAATGCAAATTGTTAAGTAAAGTACTTTAAACTGTTTGTACAGTGAAAGCTGTGTGTTGTTAAAGTGCATTTAACTTTTTCGAGCAAAAAATATATTTCGCGATTGCGGAGATGGTTATTAAAATTTAATGCGCACAAGTATTACAACGTCCAGAGATTTCTGTAAATATTATAGATAATTATAATGATAATTATAGGTAGTGTTTTTGTTATTTCTGAAATAAATAGATAGATAAATAGATTCGGAGATACGGTTGCTGGAGATAATTTCAGGCGAACATCTTAGTCATGAGTAGTATTTCTATAAAACGTTAACATGTATTAATCTATCTAGGTGAAAAATTATATTTTTAATGATTTAGACATGTACACTTGTAGTCCTATCAGCTTTCTCCATTTTAGGCCTTCGATGCAACTCCACCCGGTCCTGGGCCCTTTGAATCTTCGTGCTCATTTATACATAACAAGTATCCGCCCGTGACTTTGTATACATTGACCTATAAGTTCATTCATATTTTAATCTACCTGTGTACCAAATTTCATCGAAATCTGTTGAGACCTTTCTGCGTGAAAGTGTAACAAACATCCATCCATTCTCACAAACTTTCGCGTTTATAATAGTAACAGGACTAGTAACTTAATCTATCGATACCAACGTCCCAACCCTAAAGAACAAAACCTATCACACACGTTGGACTGATCTGACCCGTCGATCCATCTCGGGTTAACTCCCGCACATAAACCTTGAGAGCTCCAGGGTTTGCTTACCGTTTAACTATTACTGAAGAAATAACGAGTTAACCCTAAATGGATAGCAAGAGATAAAGGTTAATGATATGTGGGTGGTAATGAATTAGATATCAATGCCGCTCTCACTTATGTGACTGAGAGTGTGTGCTGGTTAGCGGGTGAGGTCTCTAACAACTTTGAGGTCGCAGTCTTGAGGCAACAACGCATCGAATCTCAGCCAATGTTCAATCATTTGAATGAGTTTCTGTTTCTGGTCTGGGTGATTGTGTTCTTGCCTTGTGTGTTCCACGGTATTACGACATAGGGAATCCTAGTGTGGGGCATCCATTATCACAAAAATTCGCATTATAATAAGGTAGAAAGTATTATTTTATGTTTTAGTGTTAATTTTATCAAAATAATTCATATTAAGATTTTAAATTTTAAAAACATAATAATACTGTATAACGTGCCTATACAAAGGGGGTGGATTTAGGAATTCCATAAAACTGAAATTAAATGTCAACTTCGTTATATTATTACCCACTTTCATTTGAAATTTTCCATAACATTTAACTTTACGACGGAAAAATCTTGAGGTATGTGTTCTATCGTCAGAGAGTATCGCGTAGGTGCAAACTATCAACGTCTGTAACACATTCATCATAACAACACACACTCACTGCATGGGCGGGTCTCTCTCAAGATGAGAAGGATGTAGGCCGCCGTCCACCACGCTGGCCTAGTGCGGGTTGGTGGACTTCACATGCTTTTGACAACATTTTTTTGTCAATTCTTAGGTATACAGGTTTCCTCACGATTTTACTTGGCTATCACGTTTTTTCTGAGCTGTCGTAGCTTAGGCTATTAACACACTGCCCCGCATCACGCAGCGTGGCGCGGGAATGCGTGATCTAGCGTTGTATGTAAGTATTTCCATTCGTATAGAAAACACGCACAGTCCAACATAGAACACGCATCAGCATGTACGCGCGTTTTTTATACAAATGGACGCGCACCCCCGCACTACGCTGCGTGATGGGAGCAGAGTGTTAATCGCCTTATAGTTAAGAATAGACCTCAAAGCGATAGATCGCTTTTAGCTTGCCCGTTTCTCGTGAGACGGTAGGCCATGATACTTTATGATGGCACACTCATAAAGACAACACATTATTGGTATAAAGATATCTGGGAGTAGGTTATAGTGGCCCGTAAACTTTTAACTGCAGATAAAACAAAGCAGATACATTTGGGATCAAAAAGGAGGGCGGAATAAGAGAGTTATGACCATTTCCGGGTCTGATGATTGAGTGGAAGTGGAACTCCTCAAAGGGTAAGAGTGGTTCAACCATGTTTAAAGATACTTAATAAAAAATCATTGTAATAGTCTAAATTAAATTGAACATTTTTATGAGTATATGATAAAGGTTCCTATGCCGTATGCCATGGTGTAAAAAATATGAACACAACTATGGCAAATTATTAAAAAAATTGGCGCAATTACCTACTCAAGATTTCAAAATTTGTATATCTTCTCTATGTAATACAAATGGATCGCTGTTCGTTTGTCACGCTAAAACTCGCGAACGGCTAGACCGATTTGGCTCACTTTAATCTTGATACGTTCATATAAGTTCAGGGACGGTTTATATAATGAGAAAATGTGAAAAAGTATAAATTTACAAAAGCACTTACATATAACAGTGAGCGACGCGTTCGCCCGGATGACCTTGTGCATCTGCGCCGGGCCCACCTGGCACTGGTACTCCGCATCGTCCTCCAGCGTCACGTTCATGATGCGCAGGTTGTACACGCCGTGGCGGCGGTCCCCGAACATCGTGTAGCGGGGGTACCCCGGGATCACTGATGAGAAGCCTGGAACAAATGGAACGGTAAGACTGGGCACTTGAGGAACCGGTAACGGCGATACCTACGCACAGTAACATGAGCGCGCGCCTCACATGAAATGCTGACCCATGTGACGACGCAAGCAGCGAGTGTAGTAAACAATAGAACACGTCACACGCGTCATACCGAACTGGCCAATCGGAAGACGTCTCAAACGCGCTATCAAAGTTCTTCAGAATCTCTGTATATATACACACGGTCCGAAGTCAACATTAGGACCGCGGTCTCCAGGCAGTGACATCGCCTGGCGGGAGATCTCCTCTTTTCCTTTACCTTACCAAAAAACCCTTTCCTGATGGGAATCTATCCTATAACGACGGTACCTAGGGATGGCCCACTATTGGGTTCCCATTCCCCACGACAGGGAGAAGCCTGGAGCGTACTCCACCACGCTGCTCCAATAAGGATTGGCGGAGAAGCGGGGTAATGGACAACCCGTGTCGGATATTTTCAAACCGCCCATACGGCCCACAAGGCTTCACGGCAGCAAATTTTTTTATCATAACTGCAACAGAACGAAACTGTTTTAAAGAGTACGAGGATTTTGCTCTCTTTTTTCTTCTTTTTTAGTAGCATAATGTTGTAAATAATTAAAAAAAAAGAAACATTTCTCCACTCTGAAAAATCAAACTCATTAAACGGAGCGCTTCAAAGGTGAAGGAACCAATTAACGTCCACTCTTCTAATTGGCGGGATGTTATACTCTATAATGAAGACAATAATCCAAAAACCAATCCTCCAGATAATTGGATTAAAGCGGCCAATGAATTTATATTACAGATTCTCAATTAAGATATTGGTTCCATTCGATTTTTGGACGAAAATTCTTATTATTTCTAACACAGGTGTCAGTGGAGAATAGTTGGTTGCAACCGTTTGGGCAAGTGTCTCTCCACACAAAAGGGAGCATACTCCACCACGCTGCTCCGATGCGGATTGATGGAGAAAGGGACTAGTGGCTCACCCAACTAGATAATAATAATATGATTGCAATCGATAACAACCGGGACCGACGGCTTAACGTGCCCTCCGAAGCACGGAAGCGCGTGTAATTCGCCACTAGCGGTCACCCATCCAGGCACTGACCGCGCCCGACGTTACTTAACTTTTTCGACCGCTTGCGAAAAACTATGAGGAAAAACAAAAAGTGGTCATAGGAGTCTGGAGCCCGGTTTTGAAACCCTAAAACTGTATAAGTGGAATTTTATAAAACTGCTATTACTAATGGTAATCATTGTCAGTAACCCATTAATAACCCACTACAGGGTCGGGTCTCCTCTCACATTGAGAAGGATGTAGGCCTTAGTACACCACGCTGGCCTAGTGCGGGTTGGTGGACTTCACATGCCTTTGAGAACTTTTTTTTGTGAACTCTCAGGCATTCAGGTTTCCTCACGATGTTTTCCTTCACCGTAACAGCAGATGATATTGATTTTTTTTTTGGTAATCATAAATTACTCCTTTATGAAATAATTATAATTCTGGTTTCCGTTTATAATATAAAAAATTTGCGGTAGAAAGTAGAACCCATAAAGATGGTATATTCATATTTTCCGGTCGTTGCCACCGCACAGTTATTTTTTATTCCCCATTGCTCAAACCGTGTAATTGCTTGCGTTTGCATGAAATCGCTAATTTGGTCAGTTAATTAAATAACTCTGTACAGGCGATGTGGTAATTGCGTTAAATGCTATGGATCCATTAGTGACCCAATGCAGGGTCGGGTCTCCTCTCACAATGAGAGGGATGTAGGCCTTAGTCCACCACGCTGGCCTAAAACGCCTAAGTGGTCTGTTATTTCACGGCTTGCCAAACCGAAACAGAAGACATGAGCTCCACGGCGGGTTATGTGGGCGTTGGCAGACCCTTCTAACCCAGTGGGCGCTTTGGGCAAGGGCCCTGCGATCGATAGGGGCCCCCCTCAGGTCAAATACAAAGTACCTAATTCCTGTCAGATTACCAAACGATAACCAATATTGATTACCAAAAAACTTATATGATTCGAAGAAATCGAACCTTAATTACTGACTATAATATCCTTAGGGCCCTTATCCTAATATTGCCCAGGGCCCCCAATAGGTTAAAGACGGCCCTGGGTGTTGGTGTACTTCTCTGAGTGATCCACGACCATTCTACCGCCTAAGAAACAGATATCTAACTTGTTTATACATGGGTTGCAAAGACCACTTAACGTCAGGTGCAGTTATAGAATTTGCAACTCCTCAAGGAAATCTCATGTTATAACTTGAGGTATGGTTAGCATACCAGTCAGGAATATACTGTGAGGGAATTCCAAAAATGCCCGTCTAAAAATTCATCGTGTTTGGGAGAACCTACCAACAGCGGGGTCTTATGTATCTAACTACTATGTACTTACCTTTAAACGAAATGCTTTAGTTCCTTTTATGATATAAATGTGGATAAAACGACTTATAAGATCAGATCATACCTTAAGCAACGGATAGCAGACTCTGATATACTCGTAGGAACACATACGAGAATTAAATAATAATAAATAATGTGAAAACTAAATAAGGGTATGAAAATTCCTCTTAACACTGTCCGTCCAGTAAATAGACACAATAGTCAAACGATGGGTATGAGTCACATATGGCTCATGGGACAGTGAATGGGTCAACCAGGTGTAAGTGTAATAAATTTTACCATTTTCGAGCTAGGTGTCACCAAAGCTTTTAAACGATTAGACGAAATGATTATGCCAATAACCCATTAATGACCCACTACAGGGTCAGGTCTCCTTCTCGTAATGAGAGGGATGTAGGCCTTAGTCCACCACGCTGGCCTACTGCGGGTTGGTGGACTTCACATACCTTTGAGAACATTTTTTGTGAACTCTCAGGCATGCAGTTTCCTCACGATGTTTTCCTACACTGTAACAGCATAACACATATTTAATTTTATAAAGCGCACATAACTTTTTTTACAAAGTCATTGGTCACAGCCACTGGGATTCGAACCCGGACCCCTCGATTCGAGGTCGAATTCTAAGCCACTGGGCTATCACCGGAAATGATTATAATGCTACGGAAAGAGTAATCTTCGTACAAACCGAGGACTTTTTACCTGTTTAAGGCTGGAAACTGGCCATGGGTTGCATTGACCATAAACTCTACAAGCCAAATAAAACAGCGTCACCAATCAAAACCGAATCAATACCAGTCTTATGCTGTACGTAACAATTCAACTATATGTGATTGGCGAATTGATTCGACTGTTTGTCATGCATAACGCCGTCCATTGAAAATCATTCCTTTGTTCGTTCGTGTATTTGTCACGAATTGTCAGTCCTCGGGCCGAATGCAAATAAATAGCACTCAAAAGCGCTAGTTTTGAAAATTCAAAACTGTTTTGAATATTGTTTTGAATGTTATTCGGAATTGCGAAACTAATATTCGTTGTTTTCTGAGCTAGACTGTAAACGTGTCACAACACTATCGCCGTTCTGGGTGACAGCTAACAATACACTTTTTGTTGAATAGGAAATAGAATGAAATAGAAGTGAGGTTTCATTTGAGGTCGTTGGGCGTCGCTACTTATGAGGACTGAGATAAACGCTTGAGGCGTTAAAAGCATTTCCAACTGATTCATGCGTTTTTCATGAATTCCTTTACAGTAGATTCTATGATATATTATAATGCCTATAAATATGATGTACCTATTATGAAATAAAAAATTTAAAAAATTACACCGACATCAAAAAGGTATGAAACTTTAGGACTACTATTTTTTGAAGTTGGTTCCAAAATTAAACAATAGAAACAAAAGACTCGGTGTCTTCTGTAGGTCACCCTCAAAAAGAGTAGACCGAAAGTACGTAACAAATTTTATTTCATACTTAATTGAGGTCGGTTTATTTTTTTTTATTGTTTTTTTTACCTCTTTATTTATCTATGAGTGACCCACTGCAGGGGCGGGCCAGGGTCGAGTGTTAAAGAAAATTTGAAAGATTTTACTTACGTACCAAGCTAGCGGTGATAGCCCAGTGGCTTAGAATTCGACCTCGAATCGAGGGGTCCGGGTTCGAATCCCAGTGGCACGCACCAATGACTTTGTAATAAAAGTTATCTGCGATTTATGAAATTAAATATCACCTGCTGTTACTGTGAAGGAAAACATCGCGAGGAAACCTGCATGCCTGAGAGTTCACAAAAAAATTGTTCTCAAAGGCATGTGAAGTCCACCAACCCGCAGTAGGCCAGCCGAGACCCGACCCTGTAGTGGGTCATTAATGGGTACTGACACACTTACCAAGTGCGAATCCGTCCTTGGCCCACTGGACCTGGCCAGCCAGGTTGGCCACTGCGCACTCCAGGACCGCTTCAGAGCCCTCCTGCACGCGCAGGCTTCGCGGGACCACCCGGAAGTACTGTTGCTGGAAGGCCGCGCAGGTTAGGACTGGAACAGAAATTATGAGGTTAGTTACGGTGCACGATGGGGGCAGCGTGGTGGACGGCGGCCTACATCCCTCTCATTGAGAGACGAGATCCCTGTAGTGGGTCAGTAATGGGTTACTAGCTGACAGGGTCGTTAACCTTCAATTTTCAACTGCAATATCTATCTCGCACCATCACGAACTAACAATTATTACATACATACATAGATACATCACACATCTAACTTCTAACTTCAATATATTATAAAAGGAGACATCCTGTCACGACAGCACGCCACACAAAAGCTGATAAGTAACTTAGTGTGAGCTTTCGCACATAAGGAAAGCAAAGCCGAGTATACATATGCTTCATGGTCCATGAGCCAGCCACAAATTTCGTCAATCATTTCCTACCGGCTGATAAGCTATATGATTGCCTCAATTAGGCCTTAGTTAACTGGCGGACATAACCGATCATCAACCAACCAACACGACAAAATTGTCAGAGGACTTTGTATGGAGCTGCCCTAATTGAAATAGGTACCTATGTACGGAATTTCAACAAAATGTATACAATGATACTATCGTACAAGCAACTTTAACTTAATAGTACCCCTTGTATAAACGCTTATCTGACAAATTTTGAATTAGGAGGAAATAAAAAAAATATTTTTTATCATATTCGTATAACCAGCAAACCTAATTATAAACGACGAGTTTATTATCAGCTAACGTATTATAATATTCGTAACAGAAATTTCAAATTGGTATTGGAAAGCAATAATTGAAAAATCAATAGGGAGTTACTAAAAAACTCATTGTTCCACCCACCCATGGAGCTGGCGATCACCAGGCTTCTAATTCTACTCTCTTAAGTAATCATCAAATCATTGGCATCGAGGAAATTGGTCACCTAACCTGTCGCTGGTTCACATACCACAAGCAAAGCAGAGCGGGAGTACATATGCCTCAAGTGACAATTGAAATAACAAACATGTGGTTAATTTAAGCGCACTTGCGTATGAGACTTACGTCTGACAGTGTAAACTACACTTTATACCGCGGTTCAAGGCATAGGCGGTCGCGAGTTAAAAAAACGGTCAAGTGCGAGTCGGATACTTGCACAAAGGGTTCCATACTATTATCTATATAAACGGCAAAAAAATTATATTTTTTGTATTTGTCCGCAGCAAGCCCTTTTATTTGATACCCGTATATTGGGTCTGTATAAACAATAACAAAAAAAAAGTGGGTCATTAATGGGTTACTGACAAACAATAACAAGCCCACTATCTTGGACCGGCCGCCATATTGGATTTAGAATGACGTTACTTGGATAATCATGCATTGTCATTCAGACTGAACGAATGTGCAAAATTTCATCTCAATCGGTTAAGAATTGAAATTTCACCTTTAACGCGAACATACATACAAACAAACATTTTAAGTGAAATGAAAGCTTTTAAAAAACATCTTTCTCATAAAAATTGTCTTAACACTGACGTGTTATGTGCGATACTTTGGTACCTTTCTACATAGAAAAATAATTTTTACAATTACATAATTTAATTCAATTTTAATTTACAATTTTGAATCGAACACACAAACAATATACTCGTAAGTTAGAAAAATCTTTAAAAAAATCTCTTTTCACTGATATGACATGAACGATACTGAGATACTGCCTGCATAGAAACCAAAAATGACTATGACAAACATTAATTAACTGAAATTTAATTAACAAACTTCGAACCCGCTACCGCCCGCAACTATAAATCGTCACCGAAACATCGGGTGCATTCACCTCTCGAGAGTTTGTCGCGACGCCTTATAAGCATCTCTCGGCGCCCACTCTCGGCGTCATATTAGCAGCCGATGAGCAGAGAGACGCGCAAATTGGGTTCCACGACCTTATGAAGAGGCAGAGAGACTCTAGAAGAGACTTAAGTTGTATTTATATTTCTTTGCAACAATCCGCACACGTGGAACTTGTTTTTGTAGAGTCCACATCACCTGATGATGCTCCGTTTTGGGGCGAAACACGTGTCTTGTACTATTGGAATAAGTTGTGATGGTATATACCTACTCAGAGAGATAAGGGAGGGTGGTGGGTCCATACCAAAACAAGTTCCACGTGTGCGGATTGTTGCAAAGAAATATAAATACAACTTAAATAACAATGGATTTCCGCAAAGTAACGCCTGATACAATATATTATCTAAAAGAGACGTTTGTCTCTGAGTCAACGGTTTCTATCGTTCCCGCTGCGTGAGTAGATCGCGATCGAATAAGTTAAGCGACGCCGGGAACGGTCAGTACCTGCATGGGTGACCGCTAGTGCGAATTAAATGCGCGCTTCCGTGCTTCGGAGGGTACGGAGCTGTCGGTATAGCAGTCGTTAAACCTTGTCGCAGGCCCTATGGGCGGTTTGAAAACATCCGACACGGGTTGGCCACTGGCGCGTTTCCCCACCAATCCGCATTGGAGCAGCGTGGTGACTACAAATCTACTAAAAGAAATAAAAAAATGAAAGAAACATCTAGAATTCACGAGAATTTAAATCCCATTCAAAATTCACTTGATTCGATCGAAGCGAAGTAAAAAAGACAAATGGACTAAATTCAACACTAACGAACGAACATTTAAACAATTAAGACTTTTCAATAAACAGACAATTCTATTAAGCTTGACTTTCGCCCCATTCGTTATTCCCGGCGATACTGGGTAGGTATCGAACCCGGGATTCGTAATTTAATTTACGATTTTAATAAAGAGAAAGTTAAAAATGCGGCTACCTATACCTAGAAGCTTCAATTTCGGGCTAATTGCCGTGTCGCACGCAAAAGTTACTCGTACGACAACTTTATTGTATTTCGTACTTCAATTACAACAGCTCTATACAGAGTCCTGTGTTTAAGTTTTGCCGTGTCGTCTGGTCGGTTGGTTGTGTCAACCAATTAGGATACGGCCTTATTCAAACACGAGAGTCAAAAGACTCATAAATCATTCCATTACTTCCACAGACAAAACATCGAATCCCGTACCGATGTTCCCGGCCACTAATAAAATTTCTAATAACTTTCAATTTAGACGACCGCAGCAGAACGTTCGAAATTCAAAAGCAGTATCCCGATCCCGTTTGTAAGTATCGATGTGTTTTTCGCATCACTAGATCGTATGTACTGATATCGAAAAATGGAAATTCAACCTTATGTGTAGAGAATAGAGTTGATTTTCAATTGGGAGAGAGAGGACAGCCGTGATTAAAATATTTCCTCCGTACTTTGTTATAATTGTCAAGCTCCCAGCAATAATGAGATACACAGCGGGTTTGTGTGCGTGTGTTAGTGGATATGTTAGCCCAAGAACGAGCAGACATTTTTCGAGAAGTGTTTGAGGCATCATGAAATCAAACACAAGAAATGCAGACCTGGCTGGCAGGATATGGAATTCAGTAATGTAATGTAATGTAATTTTTTTTTGCAAAACAAAAAACATGTTTTAATTTAGAATTTTAGACACCAAGAATTCAAGTCACGGCAAGAATACTAAGTCCAAAATTAATAAAAATCGAAAAAAAGTGTTTGAGGCACATTGTTTGAGGCAGGAATTTAAACAAAAATTTCAAATCGTCTCAAACACTTTTAAGTTTGGATAAATTCCATCACCTGCCAGCGAGTTCTGCATTTGGTGTTCGGATATTCCAAAAAGACAATTCAATATGATTTTAAGATGGCTCACACACTTCTCGAAAAATGTGTGCCAGCTCTCGGTCTATGTGTGTTGGCAATGTGGCATCAGATGTTTAATTGGTATTAAACATTCTTAGATAATGGTTTGGCGTGAATGGATCTGTGGTTGGGGTGGATTGGGAATGAAGGGCAAAGTCAAGCGAAAACCGACCTTAGGGTAACAGAAGTAATAGGAATCGGACACACAAAGGGACATCGTATATATATATATATATATATATATAAAATTCTCACGTCACAGTTTTAGTTACCATACTCCTCCAAAAGGGCTTGACCGATTTTTATGAAATTTTATATGCATATTCAGTAGGTCTGAAAATTGGCTACTGTCTATTTTTCATACCCCTAAGTGATAAGGGTTGTCCACACCTAACATTTTTATTTTATTTTTTGGTCATTTTTTTATTTTTATTTTTTAATGATGTGGATTTAAAAATACATACAACTCTACATTTTCACCCATCTATCAACAACCCCTATTTTAAAATAGTCTATTTTTAACGCTTGATAAATTATATCGCAAAACAACGTTTGCGGGGTCAGCTAGTAATATATTATTATATTGGCATTGGAGCCTACCCAAGACGATACCACCGCTCTTGTAATCCGAAATTAAGCAGCGTGGTTTTCATAATCATATAAGACGCATATAAGACTAAGGGCGAATCGTTTTGTCTGTTTTGACTTTGTATCGACCATTTAAAAAATCAGGTAAACTGCATTTTTGTTTGATTTTCTAAAAAAGTTCATAATGGAAGGGGCATAGTAGGACCCCAAGAAGGTACCGCCAGCCTCGTAACCCGTCGTAAAGCAGCCGTCCTTCATGTGTTGTGTGTCGGCTGGGGAGGTGTGGTTGCCGGGGATACATGAGTAGCAAAGCACCCGCATACAACTTTTGATACGATTTCCACCCTATTTGATATTAGTAGTCCATGGGTTACAGTTACAGTGACCACTTATCATCAAATGTCCCGAATGCCCGTTTGCTACTCGTATAAAATAAAGAAAATGAAAATACGAATGATAAAAAGATAAAATAAAAACTAGTGTCGCAGAAACAACTATCAACAAAATTCAAAAATTCAAAAGCTTTTATTCATTATCCAGTTACAATTTAAGCACACTTAATCAACGTCATACATATTGCATTATAATTTATTAATTATATGCACATTCATCCACTTTTTAGTTTGGATGTAACTCCACCTCTGTAAACATCACACATACATTCTGTAGTCAGATTCCCGCTAAGGCACAGTCGTCATAATTACTGACCGGTCCCAGGTTCGTTATCTGGTCGAGTTTCTTGCGTCAAACCAGTTTTTGTTAGAGCATTGTATCTGTTAGTGGGAATGCATTCGCTGACATCGATGGTCATAAGATCTTTAAACCTTCTTTCACCACGTGGATATTCATATTAAAATATCTTAAGAATAGTATATTTGTTTACATAATTATTATTATACTGACATACAAGAACTAACTGCGAAATTGTTGCTTTATTCGACATACTCAAGTGGCAAGGCTATGAAACTACAAAATCGATTTGACGTGATTCTTTTACTTTTCAGCTCTTCGTACTCCACTGCTGAACATGGGCCTCCTCTAATCGACGCCACTCCACCCGGTCCTGGGCCCTTTGAATCCAACGGTTTCCCGCTGCCTTCTTCAGGTCATCAGTCCACCTGGTCGGAGGGCGGCCTGTGCTCCTTTTGCCTAGAGGTGGTCGTTATTAGTCGAGAGGGTATATAGGTCGCCATTTTAGCAGCACATGAACGCACCCAGCTACATCCAACCTCAAATAGAGTAAATCCTATAATAGAATAAATGCTATCTGAGGTTGTATGCGGGTGTTTTGCTACGCATAAAGCCTCAAATAAAGTATCCCCGGCAACCACACCTCCCCAGCCGAAACACAACACATGAAGAACATGCTGCTTTACGACGGGTTAAGAGGCTGGCGGTAAGGTACCCCCGGACAAGCTACTGTGGCTTTACCACATTTAAACCATAGGCCATCATTGCCACTTTAATTTTGAAAGGTATGTCGGTTACTCCTGTTCGTCTAAAGATTTCATCGCTATCGATTCAGTCGCAGACATCTATCTGATCAGATTAGAAACCCCTAAATATTTTACGGCGCTACAAAACTGAGATAAAAAATCGGTTCCACGGACACTTTTCGCGAAACTCCTGAGCCGGTGCCCTTATAAAAATAAGCCATGAAAATTTCGCAGGATCAAATCATAAATTTAATAATCACCAGGGCTTATAAGTTCGTCGAGTTCTCGATATTTCCAACGTAAAAAAATCGAATTAATCCACAACAAAGGCCAAAGGTCGGGACCGCTCGTAAACTTGCGAGGAAATTTCAAGTTTGAGCGGCTTAAGTTTACCGGGTTCCGTATTAAAATAACCTGCATTTTTGAATAACAAAAAAATTACTTAAATTTTTGGACAAGGTAGAAATAGCGTACATTTTTCGAAGAGGTTAAACATATTTATCGAGTTTGATACCTACTGTTTTACGCTGAAATATTTTTTACCAATTTTGGAAAACAGAGTTCACAGACAAATGAGAAGTTATGCAATCAACAAAACATAAACTCATAAGTAGGTCCAGTGGAATAAATCAGAAAAATTGTATTCGCAATAAAATGAAATTAAAGTAAGGGTATTTTCACTTTGAAAACATCGCTACGAAACCTGCATGCCTGAGAGATGTCCATATTGGGCATGTGAAGTCCACCAACCAGCTAGGCCAGCGTGATGGACTGATATCAATCTAATATCCTCTCATTCTGATAGAGGACCTGACCCTGCAACGGGTCACTAATGGTCGCTGACGAGCTTAAGTACTTGTAATATTTATAGAAAATCAGAAGAGGAGGGTAGGACAAGATAAGTCAAAATAAAAGACCACGAGAAAAGGCTCTCTTAATTTAAGTAAAAAACATGGTTCTGATTCACCAACGAGGGCCAGCGTGCTACATCCCTCTCATTGTGCGAGGAGACCCGACCCTGTAACGGGTCATTAATGGGTTACTGACAAATAAGAAAAAGAACTGGTTCTATTATTTTACGACACACGGTACCCCAAAAAACTCTTGCAAACATTGATGGAAGCGGAGACCGTCGGAGTTTTTTCCGGGACACCCCTCCCCCAGTATTTAGTCTTGTTGGAAGTTTTTTAAGTCAATTACGCTGACATCTCTAGATATTGATTGGTGATTGGGTAGGCGGGAGTCGAGAATGACGATAGGTTCCGTCGTATGAATAGAATGGGAATTAACGATTTGTCAATGCTTTGAGATGACGACCTGAGTGGCGCAGTGGTTAAGACACCGGTGCGCTCCTCGATTCCCAGCAGAGCAGAGATTTGAATGACGAATTTGAATTTCTGTTTCTGGTCTGGGTGTGTTGTGTTGTTGTCTTGTGTGTGTCCATGGCGCCCACGACACAGGCAATCCTAGTGTGCGGCTATGAGTGTGAAGCGTTATTTAGTTAATGCATAATATTATAGAGTTAACACTAAAGCCAGCTTTTGACTACGGGATATAATATAATTTAAATTACATCTTGAGATATAACATTTTACCGCTCTCATACATTTTGTACGTGACCGTTCACACTGTGCTATAATATATACATCCCAAACTATAATTATTTTTGCGAGCGATATTTGAAGGAGTATATTTTACCTCACGTCCCCGGACACCGCGCCCCTGCGTCGCCCGCAGTCGCACTTTGAATGGTAGTGGCCGAAGCTAAACTGTTCAAAATATTTATCTTACAGTGTGAACAGCAATCGCGGAATGTAATATATAGCTCAAGATCATTCAAGATGTAATTTACATTACATCCCATAGTCAAAAGCCGGCTTGACACAATACTGAAATACACACACACAAGACAAACATACACACCCAGAACAGAAACATTATATAATCGTGAAATTTCTTGCACCGCCGCGAATCGAAGAACACATGCAAACATGCGTCACATAGGTAGTCCTTTCTAAATATTCCCAAGGAACCCTAAGTATATTAAAAAAGAAATAGACTTGACATGAGAGAAAGTTCCCGCCGTTTTCATACTTAGACAGTTCATGGACTGCTCTAGAAAACAAACTTCCCCCATTTATTTACCAATCTGGGAAAATCATCAATTCTTATTAACGTCTAGATACGTCTAGATGCGTGTAGATACATGTTTAACGCATTAGTGACCCCCCGCAGGGTGGTCCTCTTATAATGAGAAGGAGGTAGGCCATCGCGCTGGACTAATACGGGTTGGTGGACTTCACATGCCATTGAGAACATTATAGAAACCACCATGCATGCAGATTTCCTCACGATATTTATTTCACCGTCACTACAATACCCTGTCTGTGTTTTAGCAATGCCGCTAACAATTTGTGTAAATTCCATATATGTATATTAGAAAAGTAATCACTCTGTGCCGCTGAGAATTAAAACCGTATCTTTTAAGTATTCTATTTTGAAGAAGAATTCTATTTTGGCAAAGTAAGATCTCCCGCTACGTGATCAAGCCTGGGGAGCGGCCGTGCTCCGATGACGTCATGTCGGAGTTTCGTATATATGCCAGCGATGTAGAAAACTTCGATAGCGTGATTCAGGACACCCGTGGCGCCATCTGTTGACTGGAACTCCCCACACTATCATACCTACAGAAATTATATGCACTAGAAATTTCAGTGGCATATTCTATAGTTTATATTATTATTATTTTAATTATTTAAACTCTTTATTGTACACACGCATAAAACAACAGAATCAGTAAAAAACAAAAGAATAGGACAATGCAAAAATGGTGGTCTTATCGCTAAAAGCGATCTCTTCCAGACGATCAAGTGGTTAGGAGTTGCAGAGTACAGAGAAAAGTGAGAAAAAGGTATGATGTGTAGAATACAATACCTATAGAACATTGGTAAATACATGTTTTATATGTATAACATGAATAATATGCAAAATAATTTCATAATACACAAATACAGACATACATACATACATTATATACATTATAATCTAGGAACATAATAAACGTCTGTATCAAAGAAATTACTTCGTAGTAAAATGTTCTCTTACAAGAGGAACTGGGTACGCGTCGGTCGTTAGCTGGAAACTGGCGCACTCAAAGGGTCTAGACTTACAAAGCCGATTATATCTGAAATTATTTTGACCAATTTCCGCTTCAAAGGACGGTACTCCGGCTTGAAATGTTCGGAAGTGTTTAGTACAGTAGTTATAGTGGTAGACTAGCTGTGCTTGCGATTTCGTCCGCTTAGAATGCAACGAATAGGTAAATAAATAACGCTTCACACTCATAGCACCCACTAGGATTCCCTGTGTCGTGGGTGCCATGGACACACACAAGACAAGAACACAATACACCCAGACCAGAAACAGAAATTCAAATTCATCATTCAAATCTCTGCTCTGCTGGGAATCGAACCCAGGATCTTTCGCACAGCGCACCGGTGTCTTAACCACTGCGCCACTTGGGTCATATAAGTTATTGTTTATAAAATAAAAAATTTAAATAAAAATATCCTAAGTTACTACTTATTACATCAGCTATCTGAAGTGAAGAGATTAGCCGGAACAACGTATAGATAGATATGCATGTAGTATAAAGCGGTTACTTTCATATTACAAACAGACACTCCAATTATATTTACATGTATGTATCATAGTAGATAATAGAGTTAAGACTACCAATAAGTTAGAAAAAAGAATAACTAATTAAATTGAAAATTAAAATAACGACGACAAGTTTCATTGAAAATATTATTTTGTAATGTGCACGTGATGCGCTTTCATTTGAGACCCCACTCGATTATATTTGCAGACATTCGGTTATTCTTCCCCACTTTCAGCCCCACAACTTTTTAGCGACTCAACCGATTTTCATCAAACATGTCTAAGAACACTCGGCCGTAACTCGCCTTTCATACAAAAAAAAAACTAAATTGAAATCGCTTCATCCGTTCGCGAGCTACGGTGCCACGACCGAATCACAGACAGTCAGACAAACATCCAGACAGACAGACACGTCAAACTTATAACACCCCTTCTTTTGCGTCGGGGGTTAAAATCACCAATTCTCGTCAACTTTTGTGTAAGAAAATTCTGAATAATTTAATACCTATTTATTGCAGTGAAAACATTTAATATAAATAAATATAAAATGAACTAACACTAATTGTACTTAAGATAATAGTTATTTTTTAATTGTTTAAATTTGCGTATCTGAAGAAAGGAAGGTGAATGTGGATGGATCTAAATAAGTTGTAATATCTTTTACTAATCCATATTCGTGCAAATAAAAAAATAAAAAATGTATGATGATGAAATATATGTATACACACATTACATACATTATGTAAATGAATGTAATGTGTGTGTAACGTTGTGATTGCTGGAGACAGTCAATCAGAACAAGCCGTTATCTATATTTTACGAAGGCGGAGCTTCAATAAACAAATGACTTTTTCGCAATAAATAAATCCTATCAAACTTTGCTAACCACTAGCCATCAATCAATCTACTATCTCATTTACAGTAAAAAAGGTAATGGAGTGTGTCTTAACAATAATGATCGTATCCCGGAAACGCCTGAATCCGGGATTACGGGGCTCGGACTGAGCGATGACACTACGAACTAATTCTGTACTAACCACCCGAGTGACGGATAGGTCGCGTTAGTATTGGTTCTCGATTGCTTCTCGATTATGTTTCGGATTCTCGCAATATTGTACTCGATTTTTTTACAGTAATTAAATGTTCTGTTAGACGGAGCTTGGAACGGGTGCTTACATTTACATTTTAACGAAAAAATCAATGACAGCGTGTCGACGAAGATTTCAGAGTTTGATTACCCTGCTATTTTGTAATAACGTGATATCTACATGTTTCAAGTTCTTATTTCATTGATAATTTTCCTCCTTATTGCGTCAATGTCTCCCATAAAGCTTCTTATTGTGTTTACTTTCCCTACTTCAAAATTAAAAATTCCAATCCGTCGAATAGTTTACCCTAATGACATTTCAGAACGACAGAATTTCTTTCGCAAATTTAGATTTGCCATTAATTGAAATATTTTCATTACGTAAACAAAATTTGAATAAAAAGTAGGAAACATATATCTTATTTTTATCAGCCTTTGTACGGAGCGTAAGATAAAGTATTGAAAAGTATTGCTTTACAAATAATCAATAATAATAAAGTTCTACAGTTAGCCATACGCCTACAATATAATTCGACAATCGAGTGAGTTTACAATAGTAGTGATCCGTCCTTTATCGTATCATTTCTAATTGATCGTATTTTTCTCATATTATTATTATCAATAAGGATTTGTATTAACGGCAAATATTCCTGCAAATATTGGTACCATAATCAATGTCAGTAATAAACGATGATCAAATTAATAATATCTGTCTTATGGTTGCAACTTTCTTACGAGCAACCATGGACAAGCCTGGGGTGTATTCTGTCGTGCTATTAACTGCTTTACAAAGTCATTGGTGCGTGCCACTGGGATTCGAACCCGGACCCCTCGATAAGAGGTTGAGATCTAAGCCACCGGGCTATCACCACCCGCTTAAGGGTAATGTAAAAGGTAGGTAGCTAAAATGTAGCGTCCAAAATTGTCCAAAATACTCCAAAATTGCGCAAACCATTGATTAAGGTATCCCTCAAAAAACGATTCGCTGAATTATTAAACAAAACTAAACCAGCGAACTTTATCGTCCATTAAAACAGATTCCATTTTTAATCACCCGCTCCCTTCCAGTTATTTACGCGAGTCATCCAATTTAATTGAATCCCCGGTCCCATTATCTGAAATATTAATTCAATTAACTGAAACAAGACGCTTGACGACGTGATGTTTGGGAGGTTATGTTCCGTTCAGTTGCGATGTTTTGTTTGGTAATCTGTATTGAGGTCGCTAGTTTTGTACCCTTGATCTACTAGATAACGAATAAATTTAATAGTATACAATAAAGAGCAATGGGTCAGCCACATCGTTCGAAGGACTGAACTGGCAACGGAAGAAAGGTCCTCGAATAGCGACCACGTTTAGGCAAAAGGAGCATAGACCGCCCTCCGACCAGGTGGACTGACGACCTGACGAAGACAGGGGGAAACCAATGGATTCGGAGGACCCAGGACAGGGCAGTGTGGTGTCGAATAAGGGAGGCCCAATAAAGCAGCGAACTAACAACAGCTCCCAGGAAGGAAAAAAAAGAAGAAATAGTATGTCTCAGGTGGCATTTCTCCTCTATTTGATCACTTTACGTCAGGTACCCGTTTTTTCGTATTAAATTTTAAAAAATACAGCGGTCTCCCTTTTTGGTTTGTTTCTATTTAAAACATGAATAGTACGATTAATCTCCATCTCCATTACTATGTTTTTAAATATTTACGACAGTATACTAGTGAGTGGTCCCAGAATAGCACCTAGAGACACTCCCTCCAATTCCATCGCCATTAGTCGAATTTCCATTTCCCTAAGGCTTCAAGTGCACTTATTGTTGATTACCAAATTAACTTTAATGAGTAACAATTAAGCCCCACCCTCATTCCGGTCCAATTCTGCGTTAAAGTTTGTAAGATTGTAATGCCTTGCTTGTGTTTCTTGATTTATACCTTTGGAACAGATTTGGTTTGGAAATTCTGCCTCAAAAGGATCATTCTGAGTGTATTTTTAATATAAAACTCATTTTATTAAACAGTCTATCTATTGACCCTCCCGGGACTCGAAGCTAATAACTACTGACTGTTCTAGATAATGGAATCAAAACATGGATGAAAAAATAAAATAATAATTTAAAAAAACAGTATCAACAAATAACTGCAACCGTGTTAAAGATCTTTTACCACAATAAAAGGTATTTTATTTAACAAACAAATATGTAGGTAATCCTTAAACGTCATTTTAATAACACAAAATGCTTACGAAAACATATCTTTAAAATTATATAACAACTATAGTTTTCGCCTAATCTAAATATTATATTTCCGTATTATTATGTTTTTAATTTCCCACGAAAGCTCTTAAATATTTCGAAACGAAACCCTTAAACGGTAAATGTACATAAAAATGTCTGCACCGTTTTAAAACACAACTATACATACAACAAAACTAACATACGGCACAAATTCCCCTTAAGAACTCATTAACGGCACTTGAAATATTAAAACAAAGCCGACTTCCGGTACAACCCTTAATTATTAATTAATTTACAAAGTCAAACAAGTCAATTCTAAGTCGCAAAGCCCAACAAAACCTCGTTCAATCACAATGTAACCACTTATATTTTTATTCAGTTGAAAACATTTCAATTAATTGAATATCAAAACAAATCTCCCCTAGTTTCATTTGCATAGAAAAATACTTGAAAAGTTGGCGCTTACGTCGTTTCATTATGAACTATCATGTTAAAAATACGTTAGGAGGTTTAGAAAAGGCCTAACAGCGAATTAACTCATTAAAAACGTGATTTGCATGGTTTGAGTGCTTAAAAGTGTTTTTGTCAATGAAAAATTTAGCAAATGCTTGACATATTTTCATAATGTCGAAGGTTAATTAATATTATGAAGGTTAGGTGGCAGAGCTATTGAATTTTATCCACGAACCCACATACCATGTATGCAGCTATACAATTTAGAATACATTTGTTTGTTGCTTTGAAACAAATATACAAAATTTTATACCAACATCACAATAATATAATGTTAATATTTTGCACTTCTTTCAAAGAAACGCTATTCTGTATTTAAGGGTTGAAATTACTTCAATAAAGGCTTCAAATTCACTGAAACTAAAACTTAATTTCATAAGAAACATCAAAGCTATTTCTAATAGAAAACTTAAAGGTCTGTTAGAAATAACTATTTATTTCTAATTCCATTAGAAGTAGGATGTCTTGTCACGTGCAGACTCAATTAAGTACTTCGTTAGCTAATTATAAAATTAATTAACTTTAGAAAAGCGTCGGCCTAAAACATTTTAAATGTATCTCTTTCAAATGCAGGGAGGAAAACTTATTTTTTAAACGGAAAGAAGATAAATAATTATTTATTAAATAGATTTAATAATTTCTCAGAAGAATTAAAACTCAAATATCTTATTTTAGTTTTTCTAAACTAAAACTCTTAGAGAAATAATAAATAAATATTTCTTTTGTCTAATGTATTTAACATTAGACAATAAACCTTTCAAAGAGTTTTTCTAAGCTAAAATATTTCATTTTAGTTTAAGTTTTTCGCGCAATATAATGTTTATTAATGTGATTTATTGAAGAATTGAAATTATTTTTTGATTCAATCTGCATAAGAGATAAAAAAGAATTCTAAGAATTTGCTAGCTTTGCGGCGGTTTATTGAGAGTGTAAGGCAGTTCTAAGCAAAACTAAAAGGTTCGTATTTTGAGGTTTGGAAGTTAATTTTCTCAAAAGATTTCTATCAAATGGCTTACTGATAAAATACAATGTAAAAGATTATGAACGTATCAATGAGCGCAGTTTCGAAGAAATTGTAGGATAGATACAAAAGAATCTCAACAGAAAAACTATCTAACTTTATAGCAAACGGTAAGACCAGACTTCAAATCGCTAAAATCGCTTCTTCTACTAATCAACCCTTGATTTACATACTAAATCAGCTTGTAAATTACTTAAATTAACTTAATAGTTAGTGATTAACTTACCACATATAACGGCAAACACGATCCCAATTTTGGCACACATTTTGATTTTGAAAAACTACACAGCACATACTACAGTCACATACGTTAATCATCTACACATCTTGTCACTAATGTTACCACTGCACCAATATTCGTTACTAAACTACTCGTCACTAAACTCCGTCACAAACACGCGAATGTGAACGCGGATTGACGTAAATTAGTTTGTTTCATGATTATGAGCTGCACTTGCTTCCTGTAAAAGAAAAGGCATAGATTAAAAACAATTTGCGTAAAAAATTCTTTTCTCTCATTTTTCGATGAGAAATAAAATTGTTTAGATATTAGGTTTGGCTCTTAGCCGGTTTTTTCCAGTCGGTTTTGTACTATTAGAGTTATTAGAGATCAGTTTAGTAACTAACTAAGATAGTTAAGCCTTAACAAGACAGCAATAAATGTCATATTCAAATGCCGAAATAATTGTTGCATTTCGAAATATGAGTTTTTTTATTACACGACACGAAAAAGGTAGGTTTACGTCATTAGCCTCAATAAAACTAAAAAGCCATTTTCCGTCATAACGCGGAAAATAATAATTTCCAAACTAGAATTTTCCAATTCATAATAATAAATTTCCGAGCGCTGCAATAACTCGGAGCACGAATGGCTCTTTTAAAATGTATTGCAATATATTTAAAATGTATTGATTTGTAATAAATTCTGCCGCGCGACATGACAAAAGAATTTCTCGTTGACCTTTTGTTAATTTCTGCTGCAATACCCCTGGATGGAACATTAAAATGGCATAAAAAATCTGCTTTAAAGTAAAAATAAAAATGAGATTCTTGTCAAATAGCTTACTAGTATTTTTGTAGTAATTGTTCTCAAAGGCATGTGAAGTCCACTAACCCGCATTAGGCCAGCGTGGTAGACTAAGGCCTACATCCCTCTCATTATGAGAGGAGACCCGACCCTGTAGTGGGTCATTAATGGGTTACTGACAACTTTACGGCTCATGAAGATTTAGATGTACTCCCTCCAACATCAAATAGAGAAAAAATCCTATCTGTGGTTGTATGCGAGTGCTTTGCTACTCATGAGGACTAAGATTTTCGCATCAAATGAAGTATCCCCGGCAACCACACCTCCCCAGCCTAACACAGACATGACCCATGCTGCTTTACGACGGGATAAGGGGGTAAAACCGTGCTCAATTGCATACTCAGACGCACCACCTTATGGTAAGTGGTCACCGTCGCCAACTGACACGAGAAACAACAGAGGAATCGCCAGTACGTTGCTTTGAAGGAGAACTCTTTTTACGTACGTACGTAGAACCCCATGTCATCCCGGGGAATACACCGACTGATGTATTCCTTCTTACACATCCCCAAATAAAACACAATCATGATTCGAGAGGGCGATTTATGAAAACTAAAGCCTCTACAAATGAATATAACCAAAGCCACGTCACCCATTAATGACCCACTACAGGGTCGGGTCTCCTTCTCGTAATGAGAGGGATGTTGGCCGCCGTCCACCACGCACCACTACTGCGGGTTGGTGGACTTCACATGCCTTTGAGAACATTTTTTTTTGTGAACACTCAGGCATGCAGGTTTCCTCACGATGTTTTCCTTCACCGTAACAGCAGGTGATGTTTAATTTTATAAAGCGCACATAACTTTTTTTACAAAGTCATTGGTGCGTGCCACTGGGATTCGAACCCGGACCCCTCGATTCGAAGTCGAATTCTAAGCCACTGGGCTATCACCGCTATACCAAAGCCACGTCACCCCATAATTCAGTGACACGCCAGCACCTACAGTACAATATGCCACCATATTCGCACATAGGTATATATTTGAATATGGTAATCGCAATTTTAGTGTCGTTAACACCAGCCACGTTGAAATGCAAATTTTATGCAAAGCAACGTGCTTAGACGCCCAGACGCCTGAGATTCCAACAGAAGAAGGCATAGCTATTGATTTGTACATTTATGTATTTCAAAAATAAATAAAGAATTTTAAAAATAAATAAAGAATTTGTTTGAAAACATTGACTGCTAGCTGTTCTCGTGACTTCGGCCGCGTGGAATTTTAAAATAAAACTAGCGTAAGTTACTCCTTATTACATCAGCTATCTGCCAGTGAAAGACCCGTCAAAATCGGTCCAGCCGTTCCCGCAACCATACCTCCCTAGCCGTATCAGAAGACGAGAACATCCTACTATACGACGAGTTTAGAGGCTGGCGGTAAGGCACATTCCCGAGCAAGCTGCTGTGGTGGTTATATGAGTATTTCTTTAGTATAGAAACGGTCTTACACTGTGAAATCTTAAAAGATAAGTAGAAAAACGAGACATCCTTCAAACTAAGTATTGTACAGATATAGCCTCGCAGACAAGGACCATTATGTCACCGGAAGGCTGCTGGCAAGAGGTGCCTGTAATCGCATCCTAGCCTGTGATTACTGCCTCTCGGCCTACCCTTGCTCCTAGCACTTGCCGGAAGTGTACAAGCTCTCGGACTAGGTTGGGGGTTAAAGCAATGCGTATGTGTAAGCGGTTGAAAAATAATTTTGTTTAGGAAAACGTTACATTACTCAATAATATGAGGTGTATTAACTATCAAAATGAGGCTAATTGGTAAATTAAAAAAAACGTTTCTTATTTTAATAAAAAATAATTTCATATTTAATTAAGATTTTGTCACTAAAACTATTTCAATCTATTGACCTGTTTGCTAACTACACAACCGCAAATTAACACGATCTGGTAATGTAATTCAAATTAATATAGAAACTTTTATGAAATTTTCGAAAATCACACAAACTTCATAGATTTTATGCATACCCCATAATGTACATAAGTTGTCCTCAATTTGCAAAGTGATGAAAATCAATGCTGTTTTTGCGCCTATTATATTAAAAACGTTTTAAAAGTTACAGTAAACAAAAAAAAATTGACAATTAAGTACGTCCGAAATTCCTACTCTTCATACATTGACAATATTCAAAATGCTTTAAAAGCAAGCCAAAAGCCTGTAAAAAACCGCTCATCGCTCATCGCATGAAACCGCCTTATATTAACCACAACTTTACAGGTAGGTAAGTTGAAGTGAGTCTTTGCATGAAACGTTCAACTATTACTCTACAGTACATCACCGTAACCGCTTAGTCATAAAGTATGCTACACTATATCTGTTGAAACTCAGTGTAAATTTAAATTAATTAAAATTAATTAATTTAAATGTAAATTCAAATTAATTTAATTTATTTACATGTAAACTTTGTTTAATATTAAAAAATTACTCGTAATGATGAATACTGATAGTACATTTTGTTTACACTTGCATTTGGTAATCAATCTTAGCATGTATTTTTGTTTTAATTTGCGATTTAAAAAATATACACTTGTTTCATTAAAAAGAAGTTGCAGTAGATACGCCATGATTGTTTGTTTTTTAACCCATTAATGACCCACTACAGGGTCGGGTCTCCTCTCACAATGAGAGGGATGTAGGCCGCCGTCCACCACGCACCACTACTGCCCGTTGGTGGACTTCACATGCCTTTGAGAACTTTTTTTTTGTGAACTCTCAGGCATGCAAGTTTCCTCACGATGTTTTCCTTCACCGTAACAGCAGGTGATATTTAATTTTATAAATCGCACATAACTTTTTTACAAAGTCATTGGTGCGTGCCACTGGGATTTGAACCCGGACCCCTCGATTCGAGGTCGAATTCTAAGCCACTGGGCTATCACCGCTGTCTTGTTTACCAAACAAAAAATTTGAACTAAAAAATTATTTGAAATAGGTAGCAAAAGAATCCGTAATTGAAGTGTATTTATTCCTTGAACATAATTGCATAGTAAGAAGGATAATCTTCCGCACGATATAACTATTTGTATTATACGCTTCACGCTTAGATATTATAATCAACGAAAAGCCGATTGGATTATAAATAAGTTTAGGCGCCATTTTAAATATCAACAAACTAAAAATTAAAAGTCCATGGCGACAACGTCTAGGCAAAAGAAGCGGAGGCCGCCCTCCCACCAGGTGGACTGACGACCTGAAGATGACAGCGGGAAACCGTTGGATTCAGAGGGCCCAGGACCGGGCGGAGTGGCGTCGATTAGGGGAGGCCCGTGTCCAGCAGTGGACTACGAAGGATTGAGAGTAAGGAAGGAACTAATGACGATTACTTATTTAATTTCCGAACAGACTACATATCCAGAAAAAATAAGTGTAAAAAAGGAATCACACGTAGCTTACATTGTCGTGGTTGTTCCTGTTACATAATTTTATTCTATGTATAAAGACAGAAGTAAAATACAGGTTAAAGTATTATTTATTACTCTTTTAGCTAATGAAGCTTTCTTATGATGTAGTAAAGATTAAAATCAAGTTAGGTACCTCCTAATTTTTAGTAATATTAATAATTAATATTTTTAGGAATATTAACAAACAACTCAACATTATTCTCTTTTCAAAAAAGAATCAACAATATTTTATAAACTTGTTTAAAAAACAAAAGCTTCAATTTTACATTTTAAAATTATCGAATTTTATGAGTATCATGAGACTTGTAATTTATAACGGTAAATTAAACATAACAACGATTTATAATTACTTATTTTTAATACACGAACCCTGATAATAATATCATTATTAAGTAGGTAATAATAACATTTTACAAATTTACTTTAGTATATATTTTTGTAAGATCCTAAATTAACTGCATAATTATGGAACCAAAATTATGATGTTATCGATAAATATATATTTATTATATGATAAATTAAATTTTATATTCTTTAAAGTTAACAGTACCAATATAATTATGTAAAGTTATTAGTTATGAACATGATATGATCATTACTATCTTTTATTCAAAAAGTTTAGATAATATAATTAATCTATTATACTGGTATAAAAAGATAAAAAATAAAAGCAAATCATTATTAGGACTTTTAGCAATAATTTACATAAAAAACAAATGTGTACAGGTAGTCAAAAATTTTGAGGTGTAGTCGGTTAAAAACGAGTTCTGATAGATTCCTTAACGGCTATAAAATTTAATATTATTATGGTCTATTAAAGTTATGGCCTTATAACAAACAATACCCTAACTAGTTTTTAAATATGTTTGTAATATTATCATAATATCTACATTTTATTGTATTGAATATTAACATTAGTTAAGCGGACTAGGGTATCTTAGAGAGAGGCTAAAAGTCTTGGGTCTGAACGATATTACTATCTAGCTGTTTTTTAAGTAATTAAGTAGGAAACAGTAAAGTCATGTGAAATCCACCAACCCGCATTAGGCCAGTGTGGTGCCTACATCCTACTCATTGTAGTTCCAAACAGTCAGAATGAAGCCATCATGATACGATCATAACTCAAAGAGGAGACCCTGTAGCGGGTCATTAATCGGTTACAGACATTTTTTAAATTAACCTATTTATTCACATGACTTACTTAAATCTTTTTTCTCTTGTTTAAAAAAGTGGGTTAATTTTCTTATCGCATCTGTATCGAAAGTTGCACCGGACCACGAGTGACCTCACTGGCTTCAAACCCACTACCGTCATTAAGTATTTCTTTAACTTGCGACATACTATCTTCATCACCCACGCTCGCCTACTAAGCTTTTGTGGTGTAAGTTATAGACGACAGTCGTTTAGTAGTTAGGTTTTTAAGTAATAAATAAATTAATATATAACGTTTCACACTCATAGCCCCACACTAGGATTCCCTGCGTCGTGGGTGCCATGGACACACACAAGACAAGAACACACACCCAGACCAGAAACAGAAATTCAAACTCATCATTCAAATCTCTACTCTGCTGGGAATCGAACACAGGACCCTCCGCGCAGCGCACCGGTGTCTTAACCACTGCGCCGCCACCCAGATCGTCAAATACCTAATTGATTATCAAAAGCGGTGTTAGCAAAGTGGCATAGAATTCGACCTCGAATTGTGGGGTTACGGGTTCGAATCCAGTGCCAACAATGACTTTTTAAAAAATATACGTGCGCTTTATAAAATTAAATATCATCAGCTGTTACGGTGAAGGAAAACATCGTGAGGAAACCTACATGTCTGAAAGTACACTAATTTTTTTTTCTCAAAGGCATGTAAAGTCCTCCAACCCGCAGTAGGCCAGCGTTGTGGACTAAAGCCTACATCCCTCTCGTTGTGAGGGAAGACCCGACCTGTAGTGGGTCATTAACGGGTTACTGACAATCAAAATTACTATAGGCACCTATATATACCTACCTATGTGCAAATAAACGTTTTTCTATTCCTTCCTTTTTAAACTTAAAAGTAATTTTTACGTAAAAGTTTTGATTGCTTCCATAACTTGTCCCACGGTAATAAAACAAGATGTAGGCGTAACTTTTGTGAGGCAATTATTCTGTCTCCGTGGCTGTCTGTGCGTTTATTTGCTTAAGGTTGTATGGTCCCGGAGGAGACATACAAGTAACACGTAACTACATACATACATTTCACACATGTACGTAACTACAACGTGCTTAGCGTTTCCAAAATCTAACCTTTGTGAGTGAGTTATGGGACATGTCGCGGTGATTTAAAAGTGTTTTGAGATTTGGTGGATTTTTGGTGTCGTCGTTTACAATAATACTCGTAATATGAAAAACCAAAAAGTGTAAAAAAGTACAAGTTTACGCACAAAAAACTGTGGAATAGTTAAAAGGTCTTTTGGCCTTATTTAGGCACAGTTTTGCCACAATTTTAGTGCGTAAAGTTGTTTTTTTATTCCATAAGGCACACAATAGATTGTCACGATATTTGACTTTTAAGCCTTTTCTGACTTTTTATCACGGGTAAGACACGACATTGCCGCGATACGAGTGTGAATACTGTGAATGGTCATACAGAATCAGGGCCGGTCAAGTTTTAGTGACGGGGATGCAAAAGTTTGGGAGTTAAAATTCAATTAAGTGCAAATTGAGTACAAAAAATTTCAACGAACTTTAAAATTCCAAAGATCCTTTCGCCATTTTAGTAGGTAAATAATATTCCAGACTATAATTACAATTCATTATTCTATTTGAGCCATTGCGTTAGCAGCAGGGCAGTGGGTACTCCCGCCCACGGCGACCTCAATACAAATTATACAACATTAAAGGCTTCGTTTAGAGTTTATTGGCACCAATGAATATAACAGTTAATTTATATTCAGTAGGTAAATCGTCACAAATTAGCGACTAACATTTTGTTGCAAATCTCGAAAACGACTTTAATTTAGGAGTTAAAAGTTAGTAGAAAGACAGCTTATAGGAAGGAGAAATCAGCTATGGTCACTGCAGCCCATGGCTGCCCGCATCCAACACAAATAGATTTAAAAAAATCCTATCTGAGGTTGCATGCGGGTGCTTTGCTACTCATGTGGACTAAGTTGTTCGCCTCAAATAAAGCATCCCCGGCAACCACACCTCCCCAGCCGAAACACAACACATGAAGAACATGCTGCTTTACGACGGGTTAAGAGTCTGGCGGTAAGATTCCTATCTACTTGAGTCTAGCACCTAGATGTCAGTAGGTATCTCAATTGCATCGATCGATGTATGGGCGGGCTTCTAAAACACAATAAAATTGATGTACATTAAAGCTTATATCAATACTAATAAAAGAAAACGGCAACTTTTTATGTGTCCATAAAATATAGTATACTGTGTTGTAAAAAAGTCATTCATGAAGTTTAATTTACGACCTTCCAGCCTTTTGTTCCACTATGTTTTTGGAAGATGAGTTACTTTTTCTATGCTGTAAATTGGATTTTAAATCTTCATTTAATTATTAAAAGTAGGAGGAAATTCTGTAGGTATTAATAATGCATAATAGGTATTAACGAATAAAATCGTCTTTAAATTTACCTTACAATAAATAAACCTTCGAACAAAAACGCCTTTATAGACTATACCAAATTATTGAAAGATTATAAAAGCAACAAAGTCTCTCAAATTTTTCTTTGATTTTGATATTGTAATCATTCAATTAGTTATTACACTATACTACAGTGACTATGGTATAGCCATAGTCCCGCAATAGTGGGTGTCATGAACACACACAAGACAGGAACACACACAAACACCAGCAACAGAAATTTAAAATCAGCATCTACGCCAGGGAAATGGAAATCAGCTGGGAATCGAATCTTGACCTTCTGCGCAGCACACCTTAATTACGTAGCTTTAATCTATGGAATAGATTTCTTAACGCCTCAACAACTTTTGGTAGTTTTTTTCGTACGAAATTATAGTTAGAGTTACCGTCATGAATCGTGATATATAGATAATTCGGTGGTAGGAATATTACACTCTTTCGGCCAATGAACAACAGCCGAAAAAACGCGTTAGTTAAACCAATAGACGACGAACCACTGACGAGCTGTCGACTGACTAACCAATCGCGTGAAACGCAGCGCAGTAATATCCAATCGACCAATAAAAATTATGCTCACGACTTATGCCGACTACTATATCACACCTTAAAATTGAATTATCAAATCTTAGCAATGAACTCACATGAAACGCTCAGAATTGAATTATCTTTGAAAACACCAACATTTTCAAACCAAACCCCTTCGAACCGTTCCCCTTTGTTTTTGATCAATCAATGTTCATGCTCAAGTCGTCCAAACGTTTATTTTTCGAAAACATTTCGCAATAAAACGCCACATGCGAGGCGGGGCGTGGGACCGGTCGCATGTGTTCCGCGTATGGCGACGTAACTGACGTACGAGTACGTACATCTCACGTTATGACAAAGATATACAATACATACTTACAAGTGGTGCGTCTAATCTAACCATACTACTGAGGAAGAGTGTTAACTGTTGCTAAGTGTATAACGCGCGCATAGCCCCGCTGCTTGAGTAGATCGCAAGCGATCGACAAAGTTAAGCAACGTCGGGCGCGGTCAGTACCTGGATGGGTGACCGCTAGTGGCGAAATACACGCGCTTCCGTGCTTCAGAGGACACGTTAAGCCGTCGGTCCCGGTTGTTATCGATAAGATAACAGTCGTTAAACCTTGTCGAAGGCCCTATGGGTGGCTAGAACATTCGATACGGGTTGGCTTTAGCCCAGTTCTCCACAAATTTTCATGCTGATGTTGATACATTGGAGGCTTATGTCTACACCGTCGAAGGCATTTAACAATAACATCTATCGACCTAGACAAATACGTATAATAAAACAAGAATAAATAAGACGATCTGGCACAGTGTTTAAGATGCCGATGACGCATGAAGGGTCCTGGGGTCGATTCCCAGCGGAGCAGAGATTTGGCTGATGAGTTAATATTTCTGTTTATGCCCTGGTTATCTATGGCACCCAACACAGGGAATCCTAGTGTGGGACTATGAGTGTGAAGCTTCATATTATTCTTTTTTCAAAAGTTCAATCGACACATCCCATATCCAAACGATATATTAACAATTCATAGCCTCAATTAGCGAAATGAAACGTAGCTATAGCACTAAAATAGCGTCACTACCAACAGCGCGTCTCCCGCGTGGAGCCGTCCGACACATGTGGCGTATAAATACGGAATATTATTATAAAACATGAGATACTGGCTCGGATAAATGTTCTCCATAATAAAGCAGACGGGTCAGCGTACCGCCTCTATCATAATCCGTAGAAAAATCTTACGCCTAGGTATGAATGGGGACCATTTGGAGTTAATTTCAAAATGTATGCCCATAGAGAAGTGCGTTTAAATTTTAGAAAAAATTTAAAAAAAAAGTTTTAAAAAAATTCTAAAAAATTCATATCTGTAACCCATTAAGGACCCACTGCAGTGCCGGGTCTCCTCTCACAATGAGGAGGATTTTAACTTCCATAAACGTGCGAAATCAATCTTAATACAAGGCATCGTTGAGAAATGAATACTTTAGTTGATTTTTTAAAGAAAAATAAATGAATAAAACCTATTAATTAGAATAGCAGCTTTTTAATATCTTTACAATTTATACTACTTAGCTTTACTGTATTTAATTTAAATTTGTAGTTTAGAAATGGACTGTTTAGATTTAAAAAGAGAATAAAAATATAATACTACTTCATTAAATTCTAAACATCGTTAGAATTTCATATCGTATTTTACAGTTTGAAAATGGAATGTTGAGGTTGGTTAAAAATTTTAAAAGAAGAAAGATAAAACTTTAAAAGAAAATACGTGACTGCTACTTTATAAATTGTTGTGCCTTTTCATGTTATTTGGCTTATTGGGATTGTGAAATAGGATGAAATTATATCGATACTTTTATATTTAAAACTGGATTCTTTAAAAGAAATCTAACTTAGAAATGTTGGAATATCTGGATTTTTATATTCAATTTCAATATGGTTTTTAATTTATTTTTCGTTATTGTTGGTATATTGACTTACAAACCGAATACATCGTATATTGTCAGTAACCAATTAATGACCCACTACAGGGTCGGGTCTCCTCTCACAATGAGAGTGATTTAGGCCTACCACGCTGGCCCAATGCGGGTTGGTGGACACATCGTATCTAATATCAATCAAACAAAGTCTACAAGAAATTCCGGTCGCCTTAGTTCACAGGACCGAAATGAAATGTGAAAAATATGAAAGAAAATACATCTTTTCAATTGGAGTCTTCCGACTTGGTGATCTAAAGGCCACAGCGGAAAACCGTTGGATTCAGACACCCTAGGAACGAATCGAGTGACGTCGGTTAAAGAAGACATTATCCAGCAAGACTTTACAACGTTTATGAAACGAAAACAAAATTCCGACATTTTGAGACAAAAAATCTAAAGACTAAATCTTATTTAAACACCTATTAACCCAACCTTACTTCCATAATACGTCCCTAAATCACCATATTAGGCAATAAACAACACAAAATTACGAACATGTGGGCGTTTCGACAACATTTATCCGCAATTTTTTGTAAAAAAAATCCCAAAATAGACAGTCACACATGGTGACAACCGGGATGAGAGCACGTGCTGGATATATCGCGTTGGTCTAACGCTTGAAATTTGAGAATTAGCCTAGTTAAAAAATTTCGACGACACAACCGATGATAGCCCAGCGGTTAAGAATATGACCTATTACTCGAGGGGACCGGGTTCGAATCTCAATGTCACTGATTACTTACTTAAAACGTATGTGCGCTTTACATAATTACTAGCTTGCGGCCACGACCTCACTCACATTGGCCTTAAAAAATTTACTATGATAGGGATATGAAGTATTCTATATGTTAATCGAAGTTATAATCTACCTGTGTACCACATTTCGACCAAATCTGTTATTTAATTTTTGTGTGAGAGTAATAAACATCAATTTTGATACTTCCATTAATTCATCCTCAAAAAATTTCCCATTTATAATAGTTTTGGATCGCGGGAAAATTGCTTTGGCATAGTGTGTTCTTTTATTCGCATGCCTTTGAAAACTCTATGGATAACTCTCAGACATGCAGGTTTCAACGCGATGTTTTCTTTGACATAACAGCAGGCAATTTTTTTAAACGTATGAATAACAGAATCTTGGATTCACTTATAACAGAAATGTCATTGGTGGCACCAAGATTCGAGCCCGTCTCGAATAACGTACTGAGTTCTTAGCAACTTGTTTTAATGGTTTAAAAAAAAAAATACCCCAAGCTCACACCTATCCCGTTCACAACAGGTTCGCACACAATCTTACATTGTACACGCTATAGCTTATACCCGGTCCATTCATTTTAATTTTATCGGACCGACAACGGATGCGCATCCTGCGCGGCATCGGAACCGGTCCGACGGTTTCTGCGCGTTTTTTTACGTCCTTAAAAGACTTACTTGATCGTTCCCACGTAACTAGCATCGTTAACGATTTGCATTTTTATTAGTTTCGCTAATTTGTCGTTTTTGGTGAGCTAAGAAAGTTCGGTTATTGGTTTAGGATGTTGGTTGGGTAATTGAGTGATACTGTTTTTGGTTGGAAAAGTAAGAGTTTGCTTCCTTAGGAAATTAGACGTTATTTATTTATAATGCAATAAATATGACGTTCGTTATGATGTTTAAAAGCTTTTGAATTTTACTCGTTAAAAGAGTTCCAAGTCGGTACTAATAGAATTTTATTTGATTGTTTTCTTTATGTTTAACAAGAATAATTAATCCATGTAAAAGCTATAAAACCTAGTAAAGACTAGTAAAATATTAATTGTTTTCCTTATGTTTAATGCTTTTTATGAGCCATTTGCTGACAACAATCCGTATAGAAACTAGTAAAAGAGGTATTAACATAAAAAAATCCCGATCATTTCGCTCATGGGAAACGTAAGTTATGAAAGCACGCAAGTTTCTTTTAAAACTTTATTTTGTTATACTAATAAAATTTAAAAGATAATGGTTTACAGCAAAAAATAATAAAGTTGAGTAGTGTCTATAAATAAAGCTTTTAATTTATAATAAAGTTGAGTAGTGTCTATAAATAAAGCTTTTAATTTATAATAAAGTTGAGTAGTGTCTATAAATAAAGCTTTTAATTTATAATAAAGTTGAGTAGTGTCTATAAATAAAGCTTTAAATTTAATTTAAGTTAATAAATTGTTCATGATAAGCGTTAATAAAAGTGCAAGACATTAATTCAGTTTCACGTAAAATTAGTATCTATATACAATTTATATACAATCTATATACTATATACTCTGGGTCCGTGGGGTCCGGAAGCTAAAACATTTTTAAAGACTTATCTTTTCGGTTAAGTCACGTTACTGGGGACCCAAGAACTGGATCCTTCTTTGGACAAAGGATAAGTATTGCTATCCAAAGGGGGAATGCAGCCAGCGTCTTGGGTACCCTGCCGCAGGACAGTGGTTTGGAATCATTATTTTATTTATAAAATTTTATTTTTATTTATTTCTATTCTATTCCTTTTTTTTGTTATATGTTATGTAAATAGTTGTATATAATTATATCCTAATTTTATGAATAAAAAATTTCTGTATTATACAATCCATTTTATTACAAACTTTATATAGAAGTGGGCAGTAATTAAAATAAAATATTAATATTGAATAAATTAAGATAAATAGCTCTTGTTTTAACCAATCCCCTAAATTCCGTATATTTGTCACTGATCCATGCCCAAATGTCCACCACATAGCAGTAGTAACTCGATCTCACATTGATAATAAACAACATATGTATACCCAGACCCGAGATAACGGTACCGCCCACGTTTACCCGACCTGATTATACTTAATTTGGAGACTGTATCTATAACTAGTAAAGTTTATCTACACGTTGATTTTCTATCTAATAACAAGACTCACTATTTGCTTTTTTTAAAATGTGTAATAGTGTATTATGTGTTTCTGTGAATAAATGGTCAAAAAAGAATACGTACCTACACATCCAGTAATTTAAAAAAACGGTTTCATTTAATTTTTATGTATTTATATTTCTTTGGAATAATCCGCAAACGGGAAACTTGTTTTCACCCACCACCCTCCCTTATCTCCAGGTAGGTGTACCATCATAACTTATTCCAATAGCACACGACACGTTAAAGGCAGATTAAGAAATATGTTTTAAACCTGTTTTCTCAAATAAATCAAAATACCAATAATTAAAAGAACTCGAAAGCACTGCGTGCTATAAAGTACGATTTAACTTAACAATTCAAATAAATACTGAATTGTATTTAACTTTACGGCGGGATATGAGGGAGGCGGTAGTCACTTAAGATCAATTACAATACCACCTATCAGATTGTTCATTAAATACTGACATGGTGCATCCATGATAAAACAATACAAGAACACAGAGAATCCTATCCGTAAAAAAATAAAAGATGTAGTCAAAATTACTAGCAAACTATTTCTGCTACATTGATACACGACTGTAATTCTAAACTACCTACCTTACTCCAAAATCTGACTCACTACTGAGTCACACTCAAAACGAAACTCATGTTTAGAACCAAACATAGTTTGACTGAATATCTGCATTTCCGTTTAGTTATTTATACTGTCAGAACTCACAAAAATTGTGTGTGTTCTATTCCTCCTATTTCTGAAACTTTTAACATTCAAAAACAAAATGAGTTACGAAAATTTGTGACCGAATTAATTGTATGCCGTTTTTGAGACTTGTTAAAAATAGTTTTGATATAAAATACATCAATACATGCAAACCGACTGATGTTAAGTCATTGCAGCCCATAGATAGCCAACTCAAACAGAACCCAAGCAATGTTTAATGTTTGAGCCGGTTTAAGATACTTACAACTTAAACCGGCTCAAAATAGGCTTTCTGAACACCTCCTCCTTTGAAATACAGATGTTCCTACGGCGAGTTATGAGGGCGAGGATAAGTCTCTTAGATCAGTTACTAGTGGTTCTACTAGTTAGCATAAAAATCATTTTGAAATGACAAAAATACTCTCATCAAGTCCATCGAAAAACTTTGTACCTAATCCAATTCTATTTAATTTTTATCCTCGTAGGTATTGGATGGCAATTGGAACGATATTGACACACACGGTAGCTGTCACGTGTGTTCCTTTATTGGACCTAGCCATACTGCACTAAAGACTAAGTTTTATTTACTTTTAAAAGAGTGCTGGGAGTTTTTTCCGCCCGCTTTTTTCTCCCAGTCTACGTTTTGCCTGAGGGGCGATCAAAGCGGATGAATGTAGAATGTATAATTTATCTGTATGACTTTCATTAAGTGTGCACAAATTGTACCTAATAATGAATAAAAGCTTTTGAGTTTGAGTTTGAGGTATTCTGTCCCTATTATTCATTCCTCCTTAGGATTTCTTTCGTTCGATGGGATTCAGTGACCATTAAACAGCAGGCGGCTTGCGTGGGCACATGTTTGCTTTTTCTCTTAAAATTATGTATTTGAGTAGATCTACGTCCACCAACCCGCACTAGGCCAGCGTAGTGGACTAAGGACTACATCCTTCTCATTGTGAGAGGAGACCCGACCCTGTAGTGGGTTGTAATGGGTTACTGACAAGTAGATAGTACCTAACATTCATCATTCTTATACCTACGTACTACCCACTATAATATTTTTAGGGTATGGTAATAATGTAGGGTATGTTTGAAATTAGTTTCATAGTGTATGAAGTTCAAGGTTTTGGTACCTATCTAAGTAGATATAAAGTTTTGGTTGGTATCCTCAGTAAACTTACGTGTTGTAGATACGTTTCAACTGATGACAATTTTCTTTTGGAAATCATTTTATTATTTTTGACTTATAATTTTTCACTTGTGGATTAATTTGGATATTCAATCTTTGTAAGCAGAAATTAAAATCTATTTTTGACACCGATTTTTAGAAGTTGCCCCATGGTAGAATAAAAACCTTCCATAATTCCGTTCATAAACAAGTCGTGTATCAAATTTCATCTAAATCTGTTTAGCTATTTTGCGTTAAGATCCATCCATCATCACAATCTTAAGCGTTCATAATAACATTGTAAGAGAGAAGGATAAGATTAAATTCTTCTCCGCAAAGCATTACAAAAAACATCAATGAAAGTCGAATAATTTGAACGTTGTATTAAAATGTAATATCTTTTACCAAGTTAAGGTATAATTTCTTCTATGTAAAAAGAAAAGATTTTCTTCAAAATAACACTTAATGCTCCTTTTAATTTGTTTCTAAGACAAAATATAATCACAATCTCAGCTATGAACCTTTAATTTATATTTCAGAAGAACAAAGCCAGAGTTAATTAAATTAGTTTTTAGATTAGTAATTATTCTAACGCTCGGAGGAATCTATTGTGACGGCTCCTATTTTCATTATCTCAAGATTCCAGATTTCGAGAACAGTTTTCGAAATACGAATTAATAAGCGACCGGATTCATAATTACCATACGAGATCGATTCACATATTTCTCGATATCATTAAATACGATCCCACCAAAACCTGTACAACCGACTGGCAACCAAACCGGCTCGGAGGCTTCCATTCATAAAATTTTACACACCATTCACTGTCACCATCACATCACTGTGATCCAGGTAAACAAAAATAAAAATCGAACCACTGAGCGAGACGGCTATAGTTTTATTTCGATCCACAGGTGTGTGGGCGCGGCACGCGGCACGTCCGAACGCGGCGGCGGCTCGGAGCGGAATGCCGACTGGGGCGAGGGTGGGGAGAGGGGATGTGATCAGTAGCCCGGGAGCCTGCGTAGCAGTCGCGTAGCAGCTACGAGGCTACGGGGACGCTACGCTATTCTCTACGTCAATATCAACACCCTACGTTTGTCATAGATAACTAATATAAGAAATTAGCCTTTGATATATAACTGATAAGATGAACCATAGAGCTTTATAAACTGGTCGATATGAAAAGTTATTGCTGTTTTATAGCGTGTTCCGTGAGTTATGACGCGGTTTATTACAGGCTTTCATCTAATACGCCTTATCATATAATAAATTATTGTATTTTGTATTCGCGTATGCGCGCTATTTAGCTCAGAATTTTAATATTATAACTGGGAATAATATGACATTATCATTGGTACCTAGTGTAGGTATGGTGCCTACTTACGTATATGTTACCTACCTATGGGTTATGATGAACAGATTTTAATATCATTTTACATCAAGTAGACAGACGGAAGACTAATATGTTTATAAATCCTTTACAAATAAATAGATACTTATTGACAAATGCTGTTGGAAAAATCAAGTCCCAAAAGTTTTAAAACATTAATTCGATCAAAAACCAGTATCTCTGCAAACAGTAATCGAACGCGACAACCAAAAAAACCTCAAATCAAATACCTATTAAAAATCTTCAAGAAAGTTTCAAGAAAAAATTCAAATCAAAATTCAATCGATCTCAAAACGCCTCCGAAACCAATAAAGGGATAACAGACACAAAACACCTGTGCGTCTACAGATTAAAAATGAAAGAAAAAAGTCTCAAAGACCTCTTGAAATCAAATGTGATCTTCCAAAACCTACAACCCTTACAAAGCAATTTCAACCTTATTTCCAAACATATAAGGTAGACAATACTAATTGTTGTTTTAAGAACTGTAATACAAAAAAACGGGTATCGAAAAAACTCAAAACGGGTTTCGTGAGAACAAAAAATACGGTCAAGAAGCTACCTTTTGGAGATTTTTTTTGGTTTTTTTGTTTAAGAGTAGTAATTTATCAGTAGTTGGTTTGTGTAAACAGTTCGGGGTCTGGTGTCTTATTTATTGAGCCCTGACAAAGGTGTTGACAAATAAGTTTTGTAGTGTTTATGGCCATGGACCACATGTTATAGCTGACACGGCCCACGGCCACGGGACAGACTATTTTAATTTTAAACGATGTGACATTGTGATGGCGAAGTGAAGCGGTGTTAGTCCAGTGGCTTAGAATTCGACCTCGAATCGAATGGTCCGGGTTCGAATCCCAGTGATACGACTTTGTTAAAAAAGTCATGTGCGCTTTATAAAATTAAATATCACCTGCTGTTACGGTGAGGGAAAACATCGTGAGGAAACCTGCATGCCTGAGAGTTCACAAAAAAATGTTCTCAAAGGTATGTGAAGTCTGTCTGTAGTGGGTCATTTAATTTTATAAAGCGCACATAACTTTTGTACAAAGTCATTGGTGCGTGCCACTGGGATTCGAACCCGGACCCCTCGATTCGAGGTCGAATTCTAATCCACTGGGGTATCACCGCTAATAATGGAGCAGCGTGGTACCTATAATGCTTCACGCTAGTTTTTAGGAGCAACTACAGGGATCTACTTTCTTAGTGTCGTCTAGTAGTCTAAAATATAGTGATTTCAGTATAAGGATGACGACCTGAGTGGTGCAGTGGTTAAGACGCCGGTGCGCGGCGCGGAGGGTCCTGGGTTCGATTCCCAGCAGAGCAGAGATTTGATTGATGAGTTTGAATTTCTGTTTCTGGTCTGGGTGTGTGTGTTGTTGCCTTGTGTGTGTCCATGGCGCCCACGACACAGGGAATCCTAGTGTGGGGCTATGAGTGTGAAGCGTTATTTTACTTTAAAGGTTATATTATATGCCCAAAATGTCAATGACATCACTTTTTATACATAAATAATTTATATCTAATAAAGATTTCAAACTGCTGTCAGTTTTTGTGCATCCGGTATTAATAACAGCGCAGCTTAAACGCTATCAATCATGGCATTATAATAAATTAACGAATTACATATCAAAACTAATTAGACTAAGATTTTGTAGATTACTTTTGAGATGCTGTATTCATTTTTTGTGTCACCGCTGTGCCATTTTATGTCCCACTGTTGGGAAGTCTCCCCACAACAGGAGGCCTGGAGCATACCCCACCACGCTGCTCCAATGGGGATTGGTGGAGACACGGGCTAGTGGCCAACCCGTGTCGGATGTTTTCAAACAATGTATAGGGCCTTCGATAAGGTTTAACGACTTACCTTTTCGACAACGACCGGAATCGACGACTTAACGTGCCCTCCGAATCACATTTTAACACAACAGAAAATAAATCATCGTTATTAGTGCGTGACACTGGGATTAGAATTCAGAACTTTATCTTAGGAGACGAAAACCTTAGCATCTGGGTTATCGCCATTCTACCCTTCACATGCCAGTAACCCATTAATGACCCACTACAGGGTCGGGTCTCCTCTCACAGTGAGAGGGATGTAGGCCGCCGTCCACCACGCTGGCCTACTGCGGGTTGGTGGACTTCACATGCCTTTGAGAACATTTTTTTGTGAATTCTCAGGCATGCAGGTTTCCTCACGATGTTTTCCTTCACCGTAACAGCAGGTAATATTTAATTTTATAAATCGCACATAACTTTTATTACAAAGTCATTGGTGCGTGCCACTGGGATTCGAACCCGGACCCCTCGATTCGAGGTCGAATTCTAAGACCTATCACATAATACACATAAATTATTGCTAATAATTTTATTACAATAAGCCCCTAACACACTATTAATTTTAATAATCTTACAACATAATATAATAACGGCAGAAACAGGTATAAATCACTCATTGACGTAATTATATCAACGATACGTCCAGTTGTGAAGACCTCCGAGACGTAAACCAAAGTCCCGTTTCCCTACTATTTAATAACGTGGAGCGGGGTGAAGGGGATCCTGGTATATTGGACGCTCTACCCAGCGAATGATGAACTCTGGTTTTGTTAAACGTTGCTAAAGAGAAAGGTCTAGTAAGAATGGATATTAGTTTATAGAAACTTCCTTGGTAGAAACTTGTCAATATTTCTGACGTTAAACGCATGTATGAAAGAAGAAAATTGTATGATTTTTTTATTAAAAGATTGCTTTTGATGTTCATATTTTTACTAGCTGACCCCGCAAACGTTGTTTTGTCATAATACATATTATATACTTATGTAACTTATCGAGCGGGATGAAAAATGATTAAATGGAAATTGAATTGTGAAAATTTAGGGTTGTGTGTATTTTAATGCCACATTAATAAAAAAAAATTTCCAAAAAATAAAGTTAAAATGTTAGGGGTATACAACCCTTATCACTTAGGGGTATGAAAAATAGATAGTAGCCGATTCTCAGACTTACTGAACACGCATATAAAATTCCATAAAAATCGGTCAAGCCGTTTCGGAGGAGTATGGTAACTAACATTGCGACACGATAATTTCATATACATACGTAGGTATAAGATTTAATAAATATCCGGATTCTGTCGTATTTAAAACCTAACAGAACTAGACCTAGATCTGAGTCACATTTGGAACGGATTTGCAAACGGAACCTAAAGGACAAGCTAGCATTTAGACCTAGGACATTCAACAACCTCCAAGGGCCGTTCACTTTAAATGGTCTAAAAACACTGTTAGAAGGTACTAACGACTATAGCCAAATAGACGCTTATGCTAGGCGAACGCATTCAGACAACACATTAGACTTATAAGTCTTCCACAGAATAAAGAGCACAAAATCTATGGTAGTAGCGACATAACTTTTATAAGAAATTTATTGGTGCCACTGGGATTCGATCCCGCACCCCTCGATTCGGGGTCAAATTCCAAGCCACTGGGCAGTGGGCAATCACCGCTTCGTTCCTATGTGTCCAATCCTATTACGTGGGAATTGTGTATGTGTTTACCTACTCCTGACTCCTCAAGGAAGTGAGTTTCAGTAGCATCACTGTGTACCTCAACAACTGAAACATAATAACTTCTCAATCGACGCCCTGAGTGGCGCAGTGGTTAAGACACCGGTGCGCAGTGCGGAGAGTCCTGGGTTCGATTCCCAGCAGAGCAGAGATTTGAATGATGAATCTGAATTTCTGTTTCTGGTCTGGGTGTGTTGTGTTGTTGTCTTGTGTGTGTCCACGGCACCCACGACACAGGGAATCCTAGTGTGGGGCTACGAGTGTGAAACGTTATTTATAAATAAAAAAAACTTCTTAATACCAGGAGGTCATGAACTTAGGAGTATTCCAACGTTCAATTTATAAATACTTAATATTAATTTTAGCTGTTTAATTGGCACGTCTGTCTGCGTCCTTCGGTTGTTGTCTCCGGAAGACGGTCCGTGGGCGACTGTCTTCGGGAGATCGAGACAGTCAACGAACTTTATATAGGTAGGTAGGTACCTTTTATAATATAAAAGGATTCAATTGAAACCATTAATAGATTTTATAGCCAAGTGGATACGGTCTTAAAAGCATGGTGTCCACCAACCCGCGTTAGGCCAGCGTTGTGGACTACCAGGTGGACTGACGACCTGAAGAAGGCAGCGGGAAACCGTTGGATTCAGAGGGCTCAGGACCGGGTGAAGCGTCGATTAGGGGAGGCCCATGTCCAGCAGTGGACTACCAAGGGAAGGAAGAAAGGAAGGATAGTAGGTTTCAAGTAAAAACATTGAACAACAGCGGTGATAGCCCAGTGGCTAAGAAACCGGCCTCTTAATCGTGGGGTCCGGGTTCGAATCCCAGTGGCACGCACCAATGACTTTGTAAAAATCACCTGCTGTTACGGTGAAGGAAAACATCGTGAGGAAACCTGCATGCCTGAGAGTTCAAAAAAAATGACCTCAAAGGCATGTGAAGTCCACCAACCAGCATTAGGCAGCGGGGTGGACTGCCTCAATCCCTCTCATTGTGATAGGAGACCCGACTGTAGTGGGTCATTAATGGATTACTGACAATTAAATTTGTGTCTAATAAAAAGAGTTCGATTGATCAAAAGTCAAAAACCTCAAACATCGAAGCCACGCTCCCCAATTACGCCGTAGGTACACGCGCGGGCGCAATTAGAGAGAGACAGGTGTTCTCTTCTCGCTCGCACACCGGATTCGAAAAAAGAACACCCTCGCATGACCCACTTAAGTACCTTACGTGTTCTTGTCGTTTTGTTATTACTCGGTGTTTATGTAGGTGAGTTTCTTTCGTTTATGCCAGCCTGGTACTTTGCTCGAATTGGTATTTAATTATGATGTATTGTACTATTATTAAATTATTACTATCATTTAGCTGATGTACTTTTGCAGTACTATGACATTCTCCACCTAACCGCACTGGAGCAGCGTGGTGATGTCCTCGGAAGCAAGGAAGCGCGTGTAATTCGCCACTAGCGGTCACCCAGGTACTGACCGCGCCCTATAATTATGTCTAAAAAAATATTATTGCTTAGAGCGAAAACAATAAAACAGTTATTAGTCAGTTGACTCGAAAAATCATGACGTCATCCCGTGCGTTCGCCATACAAAATGAATGAAGGGAAATGAATATTAACGACAGTAAGTTCATTAAAAGTATCTCAACTCGTAAGACACAACCATATTACGTCTAAACTATGAGGAACCTAACCTAACTTTTACTAGAGAGGAGACCCGACCCTGTAGTGGGTCATTAATGGGTTACTGACAACCTACCGACAAAGGTTGTCAGTAACCCATTAATGACCCACTTCAGGGTCGGGTCCATCTCACAGTGAGAGGGATGTAGGCCTTAGTCCACCACGCTGGCCTACTGCGGGTTGGTGACCTTCAAATGCCTTTGAGAACATTTTTTTGAACTCTCAGACATGCAGGTTTTTTCACGACGTTTTTCTTCACCGCAACAGCAGGTGATATTTAATTTTATAAAGCGCACATAACTTTTTTACAAAGTCATTGGTGCGTGCCACCGGGATTCGAACCCGGACCCCTCGATTACGAGGCCGATTTCTTAGCCACTGGCTATCACCGCTGTACCTGGCTGACAACCGCTGACAACCGTTACTATAAAAAAATCTGACCAAACTTTAACCGAGAAAATTCAAACCAAGAATCTGCACCATGAAAATTTAACTTAATATCGTAGCATCAAGTCAAGAAAACAAAAGGCAACCGTCTCCCACGAGATCCAATGACCCCCTGACTCACGCCACGGATCAGAGCACACGACACACGTCGACTGACGGAAACTTGGATTTTTTTACTAATAGTAGGATGTAGTTATGTTATTATTAGAAAAATTGACGTTTTATTCGCGCAAAAAAAAACTTTTTTGTGGTTAAAAGTGAAAGTGGAATGTCTTGTAATGGGTGATTAATGATAAATATTGTAACTGACTTACGTTAGAAATTGGCAATGTGAAAGAGAAATGACTAAAAATTCAGTATGTTAGAACTAGGGGATATATAATATAATTACGAGTTCTGTTCGTAACACGTAACGCTATATAAACGATTGTGAGTTGCATTGCATTAACAAATCTTGCCGTTTTTAAAAAATAACTAGTTTTTAGTAAGAAAATATTGTTCAGTAGACGTACAAAACCTTAATTATTATATGTATTGGGCAGTGCCTAATTGTAAGCGCTTTAACTAAGAAAACTCACATTATTAGGTATCCATTTTGCCCCATGTATGTTTGGTTTATAATGCGAGTTTTTAAAGTTATTTAAGAGATTTATTGCAGATTTTCTGATAGATAAACGTTGATACTTTATGGAAATACATTTTATATCCATAAACTAGTATCAAAATGGAAGCAAAAACAATTATTGTTAAATCCAAAACTTAATAGTACTAAAAACTTAAATTCTCACAATTGTGCGTCTGTATTATACTATACCAATACATTATTTCAGTGGTAAATGATAATATTATGCATATGGAAACAATGTTTTGTGTGTAATTATATTTATAGCTATGTAATAAACAATTGTATAAAAGAAAAGTTTGTAAGTGGATACTTATGTTTGTTAATTTCGTAGGTCACTTTTATTTTTGCGGGAATTGCTGTTACGTCAATTTCTAGTGGAACAAAACCTAGAGGTTTTAAAATTTGTCTTATGGTAGAATAAGATAAATACTCTATTGTTTAAACACACATGTTTTTCCGAGTGTAATTTACTTATAATGATCTTTTGTACTAAAACGCTCTGGCATCGAAACGCATTTTTGAAAAAAGTTGAGCCCAGTTTTGTTTCTTTTTTTCTAATAAAGTATCACTCCGACTGGTCATATAAAAGTTTTTGGTTATATATGACATTCTTTTTTCCTGGCCAAATTTAAATTATAAGTATAGGAACGAAGTCGCAGGCTGTGCAGTTACTGTGTTCATAAATTGAAAAACAAATGAAGCGTTTTCAATAAAAACGCGACAAAAAGCGTGGATACGTATATATTGTATATGCAAATGTTATCTATGAATAAATTAGTTGGAAAACATCCGTAGTATAAAGTTAGCGATTCAATTTCACACGATCGTTTAAAAGTCAATGAAGATATTAGATTGAATAAACCCGACCAATTAAACCTGTATGGTGTTTCACAACTATGCATACACGTATGGTGTCGGGAAGACTTATACCCATTAATGACCCACTACAGGGTCGGGTCTCCTCTCACAATGAGAGGGATGTAGGCCGCCGTCCACCACGCTGGCCTAATGCATACCTATTGGTAGACATCACAAACCTTTCAGAACATTTTTTTGTGAACTCTCAAGCATGCAGGTTTCCTCATGATGTTTTCCTTCGCCGTAACAGCAGGTGATATTTAATTTTATGAAGCGCACGTAACTTCTTTAAAAAGTCATTGGTGCGTGCCACTGGGATTCGAATCCGGACCCCTCCATTCGAGATGGAATTCTAAGCCACTGGGCCATCACCGTTCTATAATGGTGGTATAATAATATAGGTAAAGTCCACTATTGCCCACCTTGATTTAACGGCACAAAGACTAGTTAGCACAAAGGTTAGCTATAAAACTATAAACTATAAAAAAATCTTCCATAATCATAAGTAACCCCGTCGTAAGCTTCATTAACTCAGGCAAATTGCCGTGTGAAACGTTTAGCTCATCAGTGCTTCGCCTTTTATGTGGTCGTAACCCATTTTTGTTTTCCACTACTGAACAGTTCTTTCCCCATAATGGAGAAGGCTTGAAGACCTGAAGAACATAATTGTTTCTTCTCGGCGGGATATGAAGGCAGGGGTGAGTCTCTCTGGTGAACTTTGGAGCCATTAAACCCAAAGACTTTTACTTGGTTAGGTGAAGAGGTGTTGTGAAAGGTGGCTTAGCTTTTTTAACGGAAAAAAAAGTAATTTAAAAAATCAATGTAACAAATTTCATTTCATACTTTTTTGATGTCGGTTTAATTTTTTTTATTATTATTTTTGTCGTAGTTTTTAGTTTTAAGTCCGTATCACGAAAATCGACCGTTTTTGATTTTGATGAAACTTTTACCATTCCCCAAGCTGAAAATGCAAACAAACAAAAAAAGAACGAACACGATCCGTCAATTAGTTTCGGAGATACGCGAAGACAAACATATCTACATACATACATACATACATGCACCCATGACATTTGGTGTAAGTACTTGTTTGGAAGCCGTAATAGACCAAAATACTCGTATGTAAAAATTGTGCGGTTCCGAGAATATTACATACATACGTGTCGAATTGATAACCTCCTTTTTTGAAGTCGGTAATAAAAATTAGGTTTTTGACCAATTAGCCAAAGCCAAAATCGGAGCAATCATTCCCTAATCGCCGACACTGGGCACTGCTGCCCACCGTGAAGATAGGAGATAGAGCCGTGGGACGGTCCCACAGCGCGCCCCGGACTGTGACGGCTAGGGTTACCAGATAACCGCAGCTACAGGGTGTTATAGAATATTAAGTTACGTGACAGAGATGAGATTCTTTTTACACGATACTAGCTCACCCCGCGAACGTTGTTTTGCTATATAAGTTATATCGAGCCCTAACATATAAGCCCTAACATCAACATAATAATAATTATGAGAATATGGTGCAGTTCCGATAATATACGTGACGTACATATACACTTCTTTTACCTTTTCTTTGCGATTTTATTCTTTTTTGAAACATTTAAAAATAAAAGTAGCCTAAGTTAGTCTTTATTACATCAGATATCTGCCATTTAAAGTCCCGTCAAAATCGGTCCAGCCGTTCCAGGTATTAGTCCAAACAAACAGACAGACAATGAGACAAAAATTGTAAAAAATGTTCTTTTGTTATAGGTACCGTTTACTAAATGCATATACATAATATATGCATTTAGTAAAAGCTAGTTATTTTAATATTACAAACAGACACTCCAATTTTATTTATTTGTCTAGCATATAGAAAAAAAAACTTGAGAGATGTCAAGGGACACCCGGATGGAACAAAGTTCATGACGTAAATGAAAATGTCATTTACGACACTTTTCGCTGTACGTTTTGCTGTATGACGTAGTCATGAACTTCAGTCATTGTCATTTACATCATGACTTACGTCATGACAGCAAAAGTGTCGTGACAACTTTTCGTCTTAATTTTTTCCGTCTAGCCCCCTTTCACAACGCGCGATAAGGAACTTCGTTCCAATAATGTACCTGTCAATCAAAAAATACAAGTACCAAGTTACATGTTGGTAAAATAACCTCCCCCTGTATAACGGCACCTCGAACCCAAGATGCAGCGATCGTACAACAGCGCCATTCACGCCGCCGTGGGATCGTTATAATTACCACATATCCCCATCACTATTAAATCGAACCTGCTACCTTATAGCTCAGTGAGGCAATCTACTACTTGTTAGTCTGTAAAGTGTCTTATCTAATATATAAAATTCTCGTGTCACAGTTTTCGTTGCCATACTCCTCCGAAACGGCTTGACCGATTTTGATGAAATTTTTTGTGCTTATCCGGTATCTGTGAGAATCGGCCAACATCTATTTTTCATCCCCCTAAATGTTAGGGGTAGTCCACCCCAAAAATTTTTTTTATTATTTTTTAGACAAAATTTTTAATTTCTATTTTTTTATGATACAACATACAAAAACACATACAATCCTCAATTTTCACCCGTCTACGATCAACCCTTATTTTATATGGCAAAACAACGTTTGCCGGGTCAGCTAGTTATCTATAGATTTATAACCAAGAGATACTCATTGTCACTCATAATATCAACGTAAAAAATCTCGAAAAATTATCGAAAAGTAATCTCGGGCATTTGACACAAAATTTTAAATCGTATTTCACCAAAAATAGGTTATGTTTGGTTGCGGTTCTTAAATGTTTGTTTCTTTTTAAGATATATTTACCTACCTACTCGTATATAGGTAGTAATACATGAAGCGAAAATTTTGGGTACAATTTATTTACAGCTCATTTTAAAATAAAATGCATTAAAAATATACATGAAAGTCATCAAAAAACACGCCACGCACACTGTCATAACTTTGAGTAGTTTGACATGCACACATAAACAAACATGGCGTGTAAGTACATTCCGTTACGTGTTACGTTTCGTGTCCGTTACGCGTCACATTCAAATTTCAATAAATGATCTCTTGTTCTTATAAGTTTACATCTGTGCTAAGTCTGATTCTTTTTCTAATTAACATTCGTTTTCATTTTACCAGACTAGACTCCAAGAGTATCATTCATGCCATTTATAAGTTAATTCATAGGCGATATATTCTCACAATTAGGCATAATACTCCCGATAATAACCGACCTAGGTCCGCAGGTCCAGCGTGGCCCATTGTGACAAGGACAGCCTATGATTAGGTCCAGTTCCGCATGCCATATAAATGACCATTGGTACACCATCATTACTACAACCCGTTTTAATCCGGGTTCGACTCCCGGAGTGAATTTCTTGTGCAGTGAAGTTATTATAAAATCGTGTTATTGAAGATGTAAAAGTGGCGCAGTGGTTAAGACGCCGGTGCGCTGTACGGAGGGAACTGGGTTCGAGTCCCAGCTTGTCGTGTCGTGTCGTCCATGGTACCTACGACACATCAAAATTTAATTCGGTGCTGTACTAAAGAGGGTGTGAAGGATTTATTAATTAATTAGAAACCTATCTGCCTGTTTTTATTATTATTATATTTTACTAGCTGACCCCGCAAAAGTTATTTTGCGATATAAGTTATCGAGCGTTAATAATCGACTATTAAAAAATAGGGGTTGGTGATAGCAGGGTGAAAATTGAGGGTTGTATGTATTTTTGATGCCACAATATTGAAAAATAAAAATAAAAAAAATTGCCAAAAAAAATAAAATAAAAATGTTTGGTGTGGACTACCCTTTTCACTTAGGGGTGTAAAAAATAGACAGTAGCCGATTCTCAGACCTCCTGAATATGCATATAAAATTTCATTAAAATCGGTCAAGCCGTTTTGGAGGAGTATGGTAACTAAAACTGTGACATGAGAATTTTATATAAGACTTAGATTGTAAACCTTTTTTTATTCGGATATTACAAATAATTTATTTTACATGATTTTATGATGCCTCAAATACGTCTCTTAAAATATCTGACAGCTCTCCAGCTATTACCAATGGACATACATACTCATAGTTAGTCAATAAGATTATAAACATTTTAAAGATCTTTAGGTGAAAATCCAAGCCAAAAATTGTAGTCGTAAGTAAAGTTAAAATTTTCAAAATAAAACTACAAAACAATACGAAGTGTAGCAAACAGTTGGAACGGTTTAAGGACTCAGCAACGCAGGTGTCAACAATAGCAACGTTTACACTCGAAGACATGGAAAAGTGTAATAGTGTATTTAAAAAGACCCCAAGTAAGTAGTAATTTTTTTATAAAGTGTATATATTGTGTTAATATTATTATGATTATTTCACAAAATATAAAAATTCTAAATGTTAATTTTCAAATTATATGATTCTACCATTTTACATATTAAGTTACTGTTAGTTATTTTGATTTCCAATATCATTATCGGACGACCTAAAACTAATACAATTTGTTTGACTTTAACATATCCTAGTTCTTAAAACAAACTAAAACTGTTTTAAAATTTTTCTTAGAATACAAGCCTTCACTTTTGAACACGAAAGTCGACGGAGTATTTTCAGTGTCCCGCGGTATACGTACCACCTGTTTAACTTAAGGATCCAACACAAAAGAAAACGTTACCAACCGACTTCAAACTTGAACACGCCTTCCTATCCATTGCCTCTTTTATTCTAACACTCCTTTACAATTCCGTACGAAACCAGCAATGTACCATTAAACGATCGTTGTTTGGTAATGAATTAAGTTCTGTGGTTTTACTGATGAATGTATGAATAAATGTACTGCCATCTGTCGATGGGTTTATTTTAAGGACTTTAATTTGTTAAAGATGTTACTATTGCAAGTCAGACGTCAAATAATACACCTTGACGTGTAAAAAATAGTATAGCCTAGTGTTGCTTAAAAAGAAACCAACTAGAAATGTCACTGGGACTCGAAGTCGAGTAAAAGACCCAATTTTTAGCTATTGAGTTGTCTGCCACTGCAGGATCTGGTCTCCTCTCACAGTGAGAAGGTCGTAGGCCTTAGTCCACCGCGCTGGCCTAATTCGGGTTGGTTTTTAAAAAGCACACATAATTTTTTTTAAAGAAAGCTTGGTGGGTGCCACGATTCAGCGGTCACCCATCCAGGTACTGACCGCTCCCGACGTTGCTTAACTTTTTCGACCACTTGCGATCTACTCAAGCAGCGGGGCTACACCCTTCGTCCAAACTTAATATGTATTTCCAAATTCAACCACTTTCGCAAGCAACAACAGATTACGCGGTGTAATAGTTATTACGAGGCCGGAATCCGGCTCGAAGGACCAGATATAATTTACTGCGTTAAAGACGAGTAGATAAGGTCCTTGGCGACAATGACGTAATATTTTGGGCTCTTCCCTTAATAATACTTGTTTGCTACTTGTAGACGGTTATAACCCAGGCTAAGAATTCGGCCTCTTACTGGTGGAATCCGGGTTCGAATCCCAGTGGCACACACGAATAACTTTAAAACAAAAGGTTATGTGTGGTTGATAAAATTAAATATCACTAGCTATAACGGTGAAGGAAAACATCGTAACAAAACCTGCATGCCTGAGAGTTCACAAAAAAAAAACGTTCTCAAAGGCATGTGAAGTCCACCAACGCGCACTAAGCCAGCATGGTGGACTTGGGCCTACATCCTTCGTATTGTAGAATAAGGCTCCGACCCTGCAGTGGGTTATTAATGAGATATAGACAGACCTCATGATATAAACGCCCACTTTTGCCCACAGATAGGATTTCCATCGGTTGATGGTCCATGGGTTGCATTGACCACTTAACATAACTTGCATGCCGCTTTTCTACACATAGATGAACTCATGAGAAAAAAGACTAGAAGATTCCATTTAATTCTAAAAACCTCATAAATTCAAACCAGAGTTTAACAGAAAACAATGTAACTTGACCTCATATTAACCCCATACTTAAACGCAATAAATTATATCTGGTCCTTCGAGCCGGATGCCGGGCTCGTGATAACTATTATATTGTAACATCTATTGTCTTGTGTAAACAAAATGGTCAAGTACTCGGAAATGAAGTTGAGATGATTTATTAATAGTTAACACCAAGAGTACCAGCGGTGATAGCCCAGTAGGGCAAAATGTTCAAAATGGGCAAAATTCGAGACATTTTTTGTGAATGAAACTCATTCAAAAATATAGAGCTATAAAATTTTATAGCTAGATTATAAGTTAAATCAGTTACAATAGAGTCTTTCATTCAAGACATTAGTGCCCGCCTCGCAGTAATATGATTGGGTGAGTATCCGGCTCGAAGGACCAGGCACGGTTTATTGCGTTAGCTCCGGGACTCCGGCACTTAGCGATGCCGGGACGATGCTAGCTTGTATTTTCATTTGGATTTTCTGTATTGGTTTTGAAAAAAAAATTTTAATATATCAAATGTAATATTACAATTGAAAAGCTCCATTTCTGAATTCGGTTAAAAATACATTTTTCAAATGTTCCTAGTATTGTAACGGATTGTATTCCTGTTGTGATGTCTGTTAGGTGACTGAAAGCGTATCTTCTGTTGGATATAATTTCTAATGTTTTCAAATTCAACCGTAGTTCATTGATTTACGACTTTATTTATGATTTTATTAAATTAACTAGCTGACCCCGCAAACGTTGTTTTGCCATATTAATTATTATAAGTAACTTACATTACCTAGCGTGACTTTGACGGCGAAATAAGAATTTTCTTATTTGAGATTTTCCCCGAAAACTTTTCTCTTATTTTTTCTCAATTTCAACTAAAATACATACAACTATCATAGTAACACTGCCTAGGGTAAGTTTGACGGCGAAATAAGAAAATAATTTGAGTTTGTCCCCGAAAATTTTTCTCTTATTTTTTCTCAATTTCAATTAAAATACATATAACTATCATAGTTACACTGCCTAGAGTGAGTTTGACGGCGAAATAAGAAAATAATTTAAGTTTTCCCCCGAAAACTTTTCTCTTATTTTTTGTCAATTTCAACTAAAATACATACAACTATCATAGTTACACTGCCTAGAGTGAGTTTGACGGCGAAATAAGAAAATAATTTGAGATTTTTCCCCGAAAATTTTTCTCTTATTTTTCTCTATTTCAATTAAAATACATATAACTATCATAGTTACACTGCCTAGAGTGAGTTTGACGGCGAAATAAGAAAATAATTTGAGTTTTCCCCCGAAAACTTTTCTCTTATTTTTTGTCAATTTCAACTAAAATACATACAACTATCATAGTTACACTGCCTAGAGTGAGTTTGACGGCGAAATAAGAAAATAATTTGAGATTTTTCCCCGAAAATTTTTCTCTTATTTTTCTCTATTTCAACTAAAATACATACAACTATCATAGTAACACTGCCTAGGGTAAGTTTGACGGCGAAATAAGAAAATAATTTGAGTTTGTCCCCGAAAATTTTTCTCTTATTTTTTCTCAATTTCAACTAAAATATATATAACTATCATAGTTATATTGCCTAGAGTGAGTTTGACGGTGAAATAAGAAAATAATTTTAGTTTTTTCCCCGATAAATTTTCACTTATTTTTTCTCAATTTCAACTAAAATACATATAACTATCATAGTTACACTGCCTAGAGTGAGTTTGACGGCGAAATAAAAAAATAATTTAAGTTTTTTCCCCGAAAATTTTACGCTTATTTTTTCTCAATTTCAACTAAAATACATATAACTATCATAGTTACACTGCCTAGAGTGCGTTTGACGGCGAAATAAGAAAAGAATATGAGCTTTTCCCCTGAAAATTTTTCTCTTATTTTTTCTCAATTTCAACTAACATACATATAACTATCATAGTTACACTGCCTAGAATGAGTTTGACGGCGAAATAAGAAAATAATTTGAGATTTTTTCCCGAAAACTTTTCTCTTATTTTTTTCTCAAGTTCAACTAAAATACATTATAACTATCATAGTTACATAGTGAAACTATTATTCCGCTCATAACTTATTATAAATAATCGAGCGGGATGAAAATTATTAAATTACTAAAATGACTATTAAAAAATAGGGGTTGGTGTAGAAGGGTGATAGGGTAAAAATTGTCCAAAAAATTAAATAAATATTTTAGGTGTGGAACCCCTTAGGGGTATGAAAAATAGACAGTAACCGATTCTCAGACCTGCCGAGTATGCATAAATATAAAGTTTCATAAAAATCAGTCAAACCGTTTTGGAGGAATATGGTAACTAAAACTGTGACATGAGAATTTTATATATAAGATACTCACTTGTTATCAAAATCATTGACAATTGAATCTTTCATGTAAAATGTAAATTAGTTCTCGCCTCACAGTAATATGATTGGAACCAGTATCCGGCTCGAAGGGCCAACCGTAGTTCATTGATTTATGATTAAAATTTTATTTATGATTTTATTTATTAAATTAATACTCACGTGTCATCAAAATCATTGACAATTGAATCTTTCATGTAAAACATTAGTGCTCGCCTCACAATAATATGATTGGACGAGTATCCGGCTCGAAGGACTAGCCGTAGTTCATTGCGTTAGCTCCGGGCCGCCACTTAGAGACTGTGCCCAACACTGGCTTATATTCCTCTTGTCATTGGTTTTCAAACTATACAAGACTAGACTGTGCCCGCGGCGTCTTTCGCGTAAACATTGGTCTAGAGAGGGATAAACCGGATAAAGTATCCTTTATTTATGTTAATCCAGCTTATGATCTATCTGTGTACCAAATTTCATCCAAATCTATTCCGCCGTTTTTGTGTGAAAGAGTAACAAACACCTATACTCACAAACATTCGCATTTCTAAACATCTTTTCCACTGGTATGCTATATAAAGTTCGTATGTTTGGTTGGCTAGCCACTAGCGGTAACCGATCCAGGTACAGCATTCGAAGAACTCGATACTCATAGACGACGTACACTGACTGACACGCTTTCAACGTCAAACCACAAATAAACATTGTACCAACCAATGCCGAATATTCAACCGTCGCCCACCTAATTCGTCGTAAGCACATGACCAAAGAGTAGTCTTAGTTAAGGTAGCTTAACCCAATAACAATAATAGACAGAATCAGAAATGATGAAATCCGTAGAAGAACGAAGGTGACCGACATAGCTCTCAAAGTTAGCAAATTAAAGTGGCAATGGGCTGGCCACATCGTTCGCAGGACTGACAACCGATGGGGAAAAAAGGTCCTCGAATGGCGACCACGTCTAGGCAAAAGGAGCACAGGCCGCCCTCCGACCAGGTGGACTGATGACCTGAAGAAGACAGCGGGAAACCGTTGGATTCAGAGGGCCCAGGACCGGGTGGATTGGCGTCGATTAGGGGAGGCCCATGTCCAGCAGTGGACTACTAAGGGCTGAAAGGAAGGAAGGAAGGAACCCAATAACGGTGTAAACTCTGTAAACAATAGTTTATGCTATATACATACATATACCGCGCATCTGTCCGGTGCACCTGCGGCTATCGACCTGTTACTGTCGCTTTTTATATACGGACCGGTTTGTATGACGCGGATGGTTCATGCGAGAGGTGGCCAGTCAATGTGTAAGGTAGTGCGTAATATATTCAACTTCAGCTTTCGAAAGAGATGTTACAATGTTGTTGCTCTGTAAACAGAAAAAAGGGCATTTAAATGCAGTAATTCAAAAATATTTTCAAATACTTACATAATTATTTCATTCGCCATTTCGCCATTTGACTTAACAAAACAAACATACTCTATAACTTCATAGAGATTTAAAAGCGAATTAAAATTAAGGTTAATCTACATATTTGTTTTTTTAAATATTTTCGTGAGTTTTAGAACTTGGTCCGTAGAGGGATAAGAATTGTACTATGGAGTGTATGTTATCCAGGTTATAAACTATGTACTCACCAAGTTTCGTCCAAATCTGTTCAGCCATTTTCGCGTGGAACATACAAACATCCTTTTACTCTTTCCACCCATTCGGATGGATGGATAGATAACCATCCTCACAAACTTTCATATTTATTACTATTAGTAGTAGCAGTATTATCATCCGTTCAGCTGTCCTTTTTGTATATCGTCATCGGACCAGAAAAATAAAAAAGTTGCCGAAAATGTCGTAGCAATAATGAAAAAAGGCATCGAGAGAATTGAAGTCTTCTTATTTTATGATTACAGATAAGGCCTTTTTTTAATTTTACAACGTCTTTTCTTGTTTTTTCATCAAATATAGTAAGCTTTATTCCGAAGTGGTAATAAAGCTACTCTGCTACGACTCTACTACGACTGCCATTTTAATATTTAAAAAAATATATTACATTAATAACACAAGATACGGATATTTTCTTCTTTGATACTTTTTAGACTGAGATTTTAAGTAATCGGGTTTTAGATTTTGTTAACTTTTTTACTATGAATTTATTTGCCTGCTCCCCTCTCGCACGAACCGTCCTCGATCAAGTCGCTCTCGACCGGACGTGGTGAGTTTTTTTCGTTTTGTGACGTCATTGCCTCCGTCTATCTATTTAGTTATCTGTTGCCTGTGAATTGTAACGATAGGCTTTGTAATTGAGATGGTTTACTGTCGTTAGCAGAGTGATAAATGGTCGACATGATGGTCGAATTGGTGCTTGTTATCCGGCACGAAGGACCAAAATGTGTGTCGGTTTAAAAAAAAATCCTGTTATAGTGATAGTGAAGGAAAACATCGTGAGGCAACCCGTCTGAGAGTTCTCCATAATGTTTTAAAGACATGTGAAGTCCACCAACCCGCAAAAGCCCAGCGTGGTGGTCTAAAGTCTTTATGATAATGGAAACTAATATGTTTCCTTTCATAACGAAAAATTTAAAACACCAAAAGCTTTACTGATTGGGATTAAACAATTCCCTTCGATCAGATGGACTGACGACCCAACAGTGGGATAACTTTAGATTCAAAGAACCCAGGACCGGGTGGAGTGTCGTCGATTAGGGGAGGCCCATGTCCAGTAGTAAACTACGAACGTAGGGCTGAAAGGAAGCAAATTTTTAACAAGGATTAATATCCAAATTAAAATTTTAAAAGCCTCACAAACGATGTTATAGGAATAAACTAGATATATTCCAATTACATATCGCATCATAAAATTCATTATTAACGTCCAAAAATTATTTAGAGCAAGTTTGAACAATAACATACTACCGGACGGTGTCAGAATTAATCACGAAATAAATTATTACCTATTCATAGTATTGACTATCATAACTCATTTGATGATATTGTAACAAAATCTCCTGGCAATTTTAGTTCAGAATTAATTACACTGACGTAGCAATTATTACAATAATTGCATTATTATTAGTCCTATTAATAATAGTAGCTAGGCGACTAAGCTTTTCTCGGATAAATATACAGTAAACAAAGTAGTTTTTAATAAATTTCATTCCAATAAAAAAAATTAAAACGACATCAAAAAAGTATGAAATAAAATTTGTTACCACATCAAGTAGCCTGTAAGTTCTTTTGATATTCTGATATGTTTTTAATACCTTTCACTTTAAATAAGTTACTTTCAACTTCATGTTCTGATATAGAAATTCGCTTCAACTGATGCAGTTTCCGTAGTGTAGTGGTTATCACGTGTGCTTCACACGCACAAGGTCCCCGGTTCGATCCCGGGCGGAAACAAAGACTTTGTAATTTTTTTTAAGTAGATGAGTAATATATACATAGTTATTTTTACACAATTTTTTGTGAAGTAAATAATTTTTATATTTTTATTTATTTTAACCCGTCGTAAAGCAGCATGTTCTTCATGTGTTGTGTTTCGGCTGGGGAGGTGTGGTTGCCGGGGATACTTTATTGAGGCGGACATCTTAGTCCTCATGAGTAGCAAAGCACCCGCATACAACCTCAGATAGGATTCGTGTCTCTATTTGAGGTTACTTAAAAAGACTTATGGGCTACAGCCATTATGTTCTTCTAATCTTGCGTTTTTGCTGGGGGAATGGTTGCCAACCATCATGAGAGGCGAAACCTTATTTGAAGCAAGACCTTAGTCCTACAAGAAAGCGCTACAATAAATTATTTTTCTGTTCATTGCTCCATCCCCCATATCTCAGAGATGCCATCACAAAACAAATAAAAAAACCTCTTCTCTTCCCTCGCAATCCCCGGAATGGCGGGCATTAATTAATGACACATTTAACCGTTGTTTCGCCCATCTTGGACCTCATAAATTAATTAATGGACTTAGTTTGGGTACTTTTTTCGCCCATCGCGCTTTGTTTGTGATAGGGATGCGGTGTGTGTTGTGACCGATTACCGAGTTTTTACTCGGTACATTCACTTTGTGTCTCGGTATATTGGTTGGCCTGACCCTTTGGCCCAATGTCGGCACGGGTCTCCCTATAAACACATACTCACCGCTGCTCCAATACGGATTGGTGGAGAAACGAGCTAGAGGCCAAACCGTGTCGTATGTTTTCAAACCGTCCACAGGGTCTCCGACATCATCGTTTGAATTTTTTTACTTCGACAAAGTTTAACGACTGCTATCGTATCGATAGTAACCTTAAACAATGGACTATAACCGTTTGTCTAAGGCGATTCGATTATCACAAATTGACACCTAATTACGTTATTAAATAGCGGGTTAAAATTGTTAAACATTAATTGAATTGATAATTTTTTTACCGAGTATCGAATCGGTCAGTATGTCTATCCCCGTCTCTAATTTGTATGAATTAATGACGTGATCCCGGAGTGCGGTCACGTATTTTCAAATTAGGAACTATAATGTTTGGATTGCCTCAAAAATATTAATGAGGCCCCGTGATTTAACTTTTATTAACATTTAGTACCTCCTACAGACCTCCAGCGGTGATAGCCCAGTGGCTTAGAATTCGACCTCGAATCGAGGGGTCCGGGTTCGAATCCCAGTGGCACGCACCAATGACTTTGTAAAAAAGTTATGTGCGCTTTATAAAAATTAAATATCACCTGCTGTTACGGTGAAGGAAAACATCGTGAGGAAACCTGCATGCCTGAGAGTTCACAAAAAAAAATGTTCTCAAAGGCATGTGAAGTCCACCAACCCGCACTAGGCCAGCGTGGTGGACTAAGGCCTACATCCTTCTCATTATGAGAGGAGACCCGACCCTGTAGTGGGTCATTAATGGGTTACTGACAGACCTCCAACCAGGACTGAGGAACGAGGAAACTGTTGCATTTAAAGCGCGCAGCACTGGACGGAGTGGCATCGAGTGAGGGAGGCCCATGTCCAGCAGTGGACTGTGAAGGGCTTAAAGAAAAGAATGAAGATACATCCTTTGTACTACAAGTAATTTGCCACTAGCGGTCACCCATCCAGGTACTGACCGCGACCGACGTTGCTTAACTTTTTCTATCGGTTGCGATCTACTCAGCAGCGGGGCTATGCGCGCTTCAATACATAATTTAACAAATTCTTAATTTACTTGTATGTCATGTCACTACAGGGTCGGGTCTCCTCTCACAATGAGAAGGATGTAGGCCTTAGTCCACCACGCTGGCCTACTGTGGGTTGGTGGACTTCGCATGCCTTTAAGAACATTTTTTTGTGAACTCTCCGGCATGCAGGTTTCCACACGATGTTTTCCTTCACCGTAACAGCGGGTGATATTTAATTTCATAAATCGCACATAACTTTTATTACAAAGTCATTGGTGCGTGCCACTGGGATTCGAACCCGGATCCCTCGGTTCGAGGTCGAATTCTAAGCCACTGGGCTATCACCGCTGCTTTTACTTGTATACTGCCCTGTATCCCACTACCCATCCAAGTGTTGACCGCGCCCAACGTTGCTTAACTTATAATCTACCAAAGTATTACTATACGCGTTTAAGGGTATCTTAACAAAATACACGCTTTAAAAGTCCCTGAAATTGAATGAAAAGCACATCAATTGTGAGATATTTGAGGCTCAGAAAGAGTGAGGCTCGACAAAGGAAGGCTTCATTTGAGGCGCGTTACTTAATGAATAAAGTAATTAGGCACAGCCCCTTTACCGGTTCACCCCTGTTCATAATATAGTCCCATTTAAGGGGTTGAAGCGATTTTTCAAAGGAATTTTCAGGAGCCGGTAGAAAGAACAAATATACGCGTTTTTATACTAAAATTGTTTTTGTTGCGCGATGCTTCTGTATTTTGTGTTCTAAAGGTTAAACTTTTAGAGCTTAATGTAGAATTTTAGTGTTAAAACTGTAGTGGGTCATTAATGGGTTAACTTCTAACCACTAAAGCCCTTTCCCCAAAGCCCACGGCTATTGACCAGCAGTGGGACAATAATTACTCCGAATGCGCAAAGAAATGAACGCGGAAGACATCTTTAATACACCAGAAAGGAAACTGGAGAGGCAAAAAGGTATTGCATTGGTGTTGAGACAAAAAGAGCGGTTACTCCGAACTGGTTGCTTGTATGAGCTTCAGTGCGCTATGTATAGACAGTAGCAACTAAAGAAAGAAAAGAAAACAAAAAGAAATACATTTATTTAAACGACATAGAGATCGTGAAGGACTCGACTTTTGTTTAAATGCATTGAAACTTGAATTTGACACGTAACGGAATGTTTGTACGCGTCATGTTTGTTTATGTGTGTGTCAAAGTACTCAAAGTTATGGTAGAATGGGTGGCATGTTTGATGATGAATTTACAATTTATTGTAAGTACATTAACGTTCTTCTCCATATAAACTTCAATTGTGCCAAATTTTAAACTGTTCGCTTTACGTATTAACATAAAAGAGTTATATCAAAAAAGCAATGTTCGCTGCGTGTAGCAAGCAGAGATTTGAATAATAACTTTCACTTTCTGTTTTTGGTCTGGGTGTGTGTGTTGTTATCTGTGCGTCCATTGTATCCACGACACAGGAATCATAGTGTAAGGATTATAAATGAACCTCTTGAGAGTTTCTAGTGGTGTTCATTTTATTATCAGATAAACATGTCTATGAATACGGCCCCTAATGCTACGAATCCAGTCTAGTCGTGTTGCATGTTCAATAAAATGTCAATTGCGTAAGCTTCATACGACAAGATCATGATCGTACGGTAAATATAAATATAGTAGTATTGGCACAGACGGGTTTTGCCCAACCGTGATACAGTTGCTGTCCATTGTTAGGCAAAAGTGTGGCATCTTTAAATCTATGATGTCGACGTGAAAACTTTGAGGCGTCAGTATATCACTGGTGAACAGATTATGTCATGATTATTTTATTTTACAACTTTTAAAGTTACAATAAATGAAATACAACGTTTAAAGTTACAATAAATGAAATAAAAACATAATGCGATTATTACTGTGCTAGATTGAATTGAATTAAGGTTTAAAACTATCAATGTATCATGTCATTTAAGTAAAAAATTAGTTAAATTAGTCAGAAAAACGACAGCTTTGTTTGAACTAAAATTTTATGAAAGTTTCATACATTTTTTTTTGTGAATTTGTAGGTATAGATATATAGTCACGTTTTACAAATTACGTGACAACTTAACAGAACATAAATATAGCATGAAACGAAACGCTTCTTTTTTTATTTAGTCAAAGTTAAAAGAGCAAATGTCAGTTAAAAATAAAATACGCAATAACAACACATGCTTTATAAAACGAAAATCTTCCGTCCCTTTAACAAAAAAAAAACCCGACATATACCCTAATTTAATATTCCGAACATCTTCAAACCCTTTAGCGCGAAAGCCGCAGGAACCGGAAGTTGTCAGTTTCCGAAAACGCGCGTAATTTTTTCCTCAAAGCGCGTCATGGCGGCGCTTCCGGTGGCGCCGTGACGTCACGTGTCGCTTCCGGTCTGGTGGCGTTAATAACGAATGGGTTTATTTAATTGGTTGACGGTAGGTTTAACCAATTTTACGTATTTGTAGTAGGTACTGTGAGGATTTTGCAAGTGTTTTGGTGATATTTTATTATGTCTGGTTGTGAAATGGAAGGATGAATGTTTCAATGGATTGAAAATTGAAGTCGTATAATTTAACGTGTGCCATTAGTATGGGAAGATGTCAGATAGACTAACATATGACATACTAATGACTGAAGTTTACCGTACGAATACTATGATTAGGGTTCATGCCACAGCATAGGTGACATTTTCGAAATTTCATTTTTTAAAGTCACAAACCCGGATCTCTCAGGAAAAGACTGAACTTTTTGTCACTCTTACAGCCAGTACTTGAAATAGGTATACAAAATCAATTCGATTATTACTTATTTATCAGTTAATTAAATCAGAAAAAATTATGCGTAATATTACGTAACACAGTCTGAACCATATTTTAACCTTGATATTGACACGAAATCGAACCTGTATACCGAGTATTACCAGGTGAGCAGGTGTAATGTCACGGTCAAGACTGAATATTTTGGTCGATTATGGAAATTGTATGTTTATTTATGATAAAGACAAAACACATCGGTAGAGTAAAAAATATAAAGTTCTAGCTGACCCCGCAAATATAAATTATCGAGCGGGATGAAAAATTATTAAATTACTAAAATGACTACTAAAAAATAGGGGTTTGTGATAGAAGGGTGAAAATTTAGGGTTGTATGTATTTTTAGTGCCACATTATAAAAAAATAAAAATAAATAAATTTGTCCAAAAAGTAAAATAAAAATGTTAGATGTGGACAATGGACACTGGACAACAAGGGGTATTAAAGAATTGTTCTTGTCCAATTTGAGGTTGCAATGGAGCAGTGACCAAAGATCAAGTAGCCAAATGTTTCCTACTTTTATATTAGACTAGACTTTTCCCGCGGCTTCGTCCGCGTGGATCGTAAAACTCGGTCCAGTGAGGGATAAAAGTATCCTCTATGTAAAAGTATCCTCTATGTAAAAGTATCCTCTATGTAAATCCAGATTATAAACTATTTGCAAATGTGTAAAAGAGTAACAAACTTCCATCTATCCTCATGAACTTTCACGTCTATAACAGTAGTAGGAAAAACGACTTCCTGTAATAAGGAGAGGTCAGATCATCTCATTAGTACCCCTCGCTATATTCTCGCAGCATCTGGCAGTCAATCATTCCCTAAGAGGAAAATCATTTAGGGTTATGTATGACTGTAATAATATAGTGCTATAAGTATGAGTAAGAAGTATGAGCAATGGGGCGCCGAACTTGCAGTTATGTTAGTAGGAGAATTATAAGTAAGCGAAGATTCTAAATGAAATAAATAACCTTTCTTCTTCGCCCTTCATCCCTTCAAAATCAAAATCATTTATTTGCACGAATATGGGTTAGTTATTGGTTTTACAGGGCATTTTAATCAATCCATATTCACCTTTTCAGGAATACAAATATAAAAAAAGTAAAATAAACAGATAAAACTAATGTTAGTAACGGGTACAAATTAAAACTTATAAAATATTAAAACTTATTATTAACACACAATTTATTTGTAAATTTAGCCATTATATACTTTATTTTGATATTTAGTTATAATTTTACCTAATCGAACTCACCGGCTGCCTATGTGCCACCCACCGCTGGGTAAAGAGAGAAAAAGCCGGAGGAAAAAACTCTCAGCACAGTTTTAGTTCACTGCTGGACCTCCCCTAATCGACGCCACTCCACCCGGTCCTGCGCCCTTTGAATCCAGTAGTTTCCTGCTATCTTTTTTTGCGCGTTCAAACCACAAAACTGCACGATTGGGAATTTATTTATTTATTATTTCTTTATGTGCCACAAAATATGACATAGATAAGTATATGATCTAGTTTAAGATTTTATAGAACATTTCGATCAGTCAAAGGAAAATATATAATATAGCGGTGATAGCCCAGTGGCTTAGAATTCGACCTCGGATCGAGGGGTCCGGGTTCGAATGCCAGTGGCACGCACCAATGACTTTGTAAAAAAAGTTATGTGCGCTTTATAAAATTAAATATCACCTGCTGTTACGGTGAAGGAAAACATCGTGAGGAAACCTGCATGCCTGAGAGTTCACAAAAAAAATGTTCTCAAAGGTATGTGAAGTCCACCAACCCGCAGTAGGCCAGCGTGGTGGACTAAGGCCTACTTCCCTCTCATTACGAGAAGGAGACCCGACCCTGTAGTGGGCCATTAATGGGTTACTGGCAAAGGTAAATATGAGTTTTTGAATTTAGGTTTTGCACAAAGTCCCTTTAAATACAAATTAAATACAAATGCTTATTATGTACGACTAATTTTCTACTAATTTTCAATAAAAAGATAATGTTGTCTGTGTTTAATATAACCTAGATTTCAATGTTACAATTCAATTCTTTGAAGCAAAGTTACAACATAGAAACAAATTAGGAAAGTCCCAATTACATCACAGCCAGCTAATTACACTATCAGAAATAACCACAAGATTAGCGATGCTTCGAGCGTGTTAAATCCTGAATGACTTAGGTTCGACACCCGATACAGGAAACCTCTAGAACAATGGGTTCCAGAGGAGGGTTCTTAACAATGAGACAATAAAAAAATGAGTCAAGTGACGGAGGAATAATGGGGGCATGGTGGTACTAGTGTCAACTTAATTTTGTCGTTTTTGAACTTAACTTCTTTTTTATAACGCTTGTGTAGGTACTCGACTTTGTTTCAAAATTTGAGTCAGAGAAACACTCTTTTAAGTAGTCTGTAACCAGTTAGTGACCTATTAGAATCGGGTTTCCTCTCACAATGAGAAGAAAAAATTATGGAGAACTCCCAATTTCTTCATAATCTTTTCCTTCACCGATACAGCATAATATCTACAAATAGAAAAAGGTATAAGAGATATGAAGATTTTTCTGTTTGATAACCGATTTTTTTTCTATTTATTATTTTTATTATTTAAGTCAATGGGTGATAACCACGTCATCACTAACTTCTTGCTCCATTATAAAATTAATTAAAATTAACGCTTCACACTCATAGCCCCACACTAGGATTCCCTGTGTCGTGGGTGCCATGGACACACACAAGACAAGAACACACACACCCAGACCAGAAACAGAAATTTAAACTCATCATTCAAATCTCTGCTCCGCTGGGAATCGAATCCAGGACCCTCCGCGCAGCGCACCGGCGTCTTAGCCACTGCGCCACTCAGGTCATTGAATCAATATGGCAGCCATAAGTAACACATTATTGACCAATTCTTAATCCACTTGCATCCTGCATTGTATCAAACATGTATCTCGAATTAACTAATTTCTCAGATGCTTTAGTAGTAGTAAGGTAGCAGTTATCAATATTTTTTTATTTCCCCTTCAAACACCTGCATGCAAGGTGGGGGTGCACCTGCCTTGGAGTGTGCGCGGTCTATTCTTGTAAAGGTCATGGATGTTTTCGGTCTATCTCTGTTTGGTGCGTGATAATTAGTAGAATAGGCATGATGACAGTAATCAAGTATCGCCAAAATATTTATCTGATCGAATGAAATAGGATTCAAAGATTTCGAAACATGTATTTATTCTCTTATTAATGTCGAGATTAATAATTTATTTGTTAAAATAAATCTACAAAATACAACAATCCGCCATCATAGCTTAAACACCCATCAGATCGAATTACATCAATTTACGTCACGTCTCAGTAAACGTCATTTTTTTCGTTTAAGCGTATACGCGATCTCTGCACTTTTCACTGAGCCGTGACGTGATGACAGACGCCATGACACGGGCGAGCGTTTTGGAATGAATTTGAAACTTAAAATTTAAATGTCCTTTTATTGCACAAAAACCTTAATTGTCTACAAAAATATGATATATTTTAGACGTAATAGAAACTTCTGAATATCATAGAAGAGTTTTTGAAAATTAGTCATCATGACTTGGATACCTGGTCTCCGCTTACAATAAGAGGGATGTAGGTCCTAGTCCACCCCGCTGGATTTACGAGTTGGTGGACTTCACATGCCTTTGAGAACATTTTTTTTGTGACCTCTCAGGTATGCAGGTTTCCTTACGATGGTTTTGTACACCGTAACAGCGGGTGATATTTAATTTTTTGAAGTAGTAAAAGTGGAATTTCAGTCTTTGGCTGGTGGTATATGGAGTAATTACCAAAATAAAGTCAATAGAACATAGACAGCAAATGTCCTGACAAATGTTTAGAAATTTGGACCCTCTATTACAGGTACTATAATACCTATTGACATCTAATTATACGTTAATTTCCATTTGATTTCACAAACATTCGATGAAGTATTTTCTCTTGTAATGTCATTTATTTATGTTAATCCAGTTTACAAAACTTCGAAATTATCAGGTGCACTTAGTTTACAACTATATTTTTTAGTCTCTCATATTGAACTCCAACACATTTTATTTTAATCAGTCCATCTGTCGTATCGTGCACTTTGAGCACATCTCAGCTAAACGGCACGAGAGCAGCACCTGCCATGCACGAGCCGACAGTCTTACTGTGAAATTGAGAGCGTGCCTTGAAACATAAGTTAAAGCGTTTCTATAGGCGTCAAGCATCGTCCTAATAGAACGCGAATGCGCGATCTTCGTAGGTTCGCGCGAATTTTACTCGTACGTACGCGCCATCAAACGTATTGAACTCGACTAGGTGTCGTAACTTGACAGTGGCAAGACGCGGTCACGCGACTCAAATGTTTGTAAATCTATTAGCGCGATTATGAACTACCTGTGTGCCAAATATCATCCAAATCTATTAAGCTTTTTACATCAAGGGTTACAAACATCGATCCATAATTTCTCTGAAACTCACAAAGCATTTTATAAAAATATAATTATGTAGTAATGTAGGAAGTAGGAAGAAAGTATAATAGTAGAAGTATTTTGTCTCGCTTCGGGTGACCAGAGGGCTGGCAGCTTTTTAGCTCAAAAAATTGATATTTGTGTTCAAAGGGCCAGCTGCCAGCGTTCTGGGCACCATGCCACAGAATTATATTTTAGATGGTTTGTTTTTATTATAAATAGTTTTTCTTAGTATTGTATAGACATCTTGCTTTTCAAAAAATCATTATTTGTTATTTTTGTCTTTATGTGCATGTCAAAGTACTCGAACTTCTAGAACATTTTCTTTTAAAATATTAGAATTCATGCATTCGTCTCCACATAAACTTTAATTTTTCCAAATTTAGTGAGTAGAGAGCTGTAAACAGTACCCAAAATTTTCGCTTCACGTATCAACATAACATTACGGAATGCATCCAGTTGCGTTTTTCTTACATAATAATATAAGTTTAAAAGTAAGGTTCTAATATTTTTGTGTAAATTTAAATGATAATAATTCGCTAACAAAGTAGATCTAACACACTCCAGAGAACAACCAATTAAAATATTTCACTTGCACCACACAACTGCCTGCCATCGCTTGAAGCAAAAACTTAATTAGTTCCAACAATGTCACCTGTTCGTGTCTATTTAATGACATAAAATACTATTAATATACTTGTCTTCTTTCCGCCTTTTTCTATCAAGTAGTCGATATTACACATTAGCACATTAAGCGCTTAGTGATTATACACTAGTTTGATTTTTATAATTTGATTTTTATATATGAATAAATGTGTGTGAAACTGACTGTTTGCAACCTTGTATGTCCCACTGTTGGACACCGGTCTATTCCCACATCAGAGGGAGGCCTGAAGCATACTCCACCTTCTTTCCTCCCTTTTAGCTCTTTGTAGTCCACTGCTGGACATGGGCCTCCCCTAATCGACGCCACTCCGCCCGGTCCTGGGCCCTCTGAATCCAACGGTTTCCCGCTGTCTTCTTCAGGTCGTCAGTCCACCTGGTCGGAGGGCGGCCTATACTCCTTTTGCCTAAACGTGGTCGCCATTCGAGGACCTTTTTTCCCCATCGGTTGTCAGTCCTGCGAACGATGTGGCCAGCCCATTGCCACTTTAATTTGCTAACGTTGAGAGCTATGTCGGTTACCTTCGTCCTCGTACGAATTTCTTCCACTCCACCACGCTGCTCCAATGCGGATTGGCGAACTCGTGTCGGATGTTTTTAAACCGTATTAGAGTAATAAAAACGAACAAACTTTTAATGGGAATCCAATTAGTATAGTGTACAGGTATGCACAGGTAGTTGTACTAACAAACTGTGTTTATATGGGAAACTATGGCGTCTACTCTATGGGATTTTACTATGGGAACATTGTTGGGTAGCTATTGGAACGTCGACTTTAATTGTTTTGTTTCAAACTCGTTGTCATAAACCCATTAACGACCCACTACAGGGTCGGGTCTCCTCTCACAGTGAGAGGGATGTAGGCTTCAGTCCACCACGTTGGCCTACTGCGGATTTGTGGACTTCACATACCTTTGAAACATTTTTCTCGGATATGTAGGTTTCCTCACGATGTTTTCCTTCACCGTAACAGCAGGTGATATTTAATTTTATAAAGCGCACGTAACTTTCTTTACGAAGTCATTGGTGCGTGCCACTGGGATTCGAACCTGGAACCCTGTTCGAATTCTAAGCCACTGGGCTAATACCGCCTACTTATCCACCTATCTATTTTGAAAACAAAAACTAATGCGTTTCTCTCAAAGACGTCAACTATCACCAATAGACAGTAAAGGTTGAACCTTGTCAAAGACCGTGTAATTCTCTAATCTCAGATCCATGTTGTAAGTTTCAGTTTTCAGAGCAACAGATGTAGCTAGTACAAAGGATCCAACCCGGGATACGTACACGTGACGAAGGTCTGGTTGCACGTTGCTGATGTCTTGACGGATTAATTGTTTTCTCGGAGTAATTTCATTGTGTAGCTACAAGTAATTGCTCAAATGAAAGAGCCCAGAATAGCACGAGATAGAAAATAGAATAGTCATGGTTTCTGCAAAGAAAACATTACTGTTCTATTGCTTAGTGGCTAAGAACTCGAGATTCTCATGAGAGGTTCAGGTTCGAATCCCAGTGGCACCACTGACTTTCTTGAAGTTATGTGCGTTCTAAATTACAAACACACAGTGACAAAACCTGCACATCTGCAAGTGCTCCATAGTGCTTTTAAGATATGTGAAGCCCATCAACCCGCAGTGCCATGGTGGACTAAGGCCTACATCCTCATCCTCTCCTTCTCAAGAGACCCGACCTGGGCTGAAGACTAAAACTGGTTAAAAAAATTTAAGTGGACTTAATACCTACTTACTGGCATTATCTACAGTAGTAAAGCTGTAACCATAAATAAAGAAAGAAGGGGAACAAAGTAAGCAAGCAACAAATGAGATTGGATTTTATTTATCTTTTAATTAACGATTTCTTTTTTCGGAAAGATTCTAGCCAATCAACGATAGGGAGCGTTCTGTCAAAATTCAAAATTCAAACTTGGAACAAGAATGTCCGGAAAGTGTGGGAATAAAATGTTGGTATACCTCCCGGGGTAAATACGTATAGCGGGTATCCAATTAATTTCTATGGTCGCAAGCGGCGCAAATTTCCCGACGTCCTTTTGTGGCGACGCCCCGAGGGACGCGCCGCCCCGCTACACTTTCAAATTCAAAATATTTTATATTTGTAGCATCAATATGGGCATTTTTAGGGCTCTCTAGTGAGATAGTATGTAATGAGGTTTTAAAAGAAAAAAATTAAAACAATAAATCAAAAAAAAAAACTGTCAAACGAAAATACTAAGTAGCGTTAGATCATAAAATTAAAAATACTTATTAGTGAAATTATTAAATCCATCATCATAAAAAAGTACCAAAGGTTTTGTCCGCGTAGACTTTAAAATTGGATACAAAGAGAAAAAGGCTTGGTGACAAACACTTAAGTAGAATAGTATAAAAAAATTTGACTCTTAAATATTGCATAAAATCAATCTGTCTTAAGACACAAGTACCTATCTATTATTGATTCAATTAATACTCTGGAAACAGAAGATCCGTTACTCCGGTACTCTACTCCAATCGAAAATTTTATGAACTACCCACTGCCCACCGTGATACCACGCGCCTAGCTATAACAAGTAATTAATTCGCTCCAAACCTATAATTTTGGTTAATTACAGCATAATTACAGGCACGAAACTTCAAAAACATGGACGTCATTAATTATCCTGGTAATTATAACTGGGCGGCCTGGAAGGGCTTAGCTTATTACGTGTCATTACTAAATCAATAGCAACAAACACGCGTAATATGCAAACCGTACACTTCATTACTCGTCTCATAAGCTGCCGTGTGGTTCGAGTTATAAGCGACAATGATGTGAGATTTATTCCCTATTAATATCACCTTTAGGCCGCGCTAACTAACCAAATCAACAAAGCTATTCAAATTAGTTTTAGACGAAATGGAAAGTATGCATGGGGAAATCCAAAACTATGAGGAATATCGAAAAATGCTGAAAGGAGTCTGGGGACCGATTTTGATGAAAACTAAAACTGAATGGTTCGATTTTTGAAAAATCAATATGCCACGCCAGAAATCGAACCTGTTCCTTTTGAAAAAATATCACAGCCTGTATTATTACCATTATTACCATTCGATAGTGTCACTAATAAGGAACAAATTCTGAAAAGTAATGATATACGGCAAACTTAAGGATAGAGGTCATTTTTAACAAAATATGTTTTTTCCATACAAACCTTAACTGATTACACCGGTTAAAACAAAACATCATTGCTTTGTGATGGTTTTAGGAGTTTGTAGTAACCCCCCAGGTCGGAGGGCAGTAATCCATTTGCCGAGACATGATCGCCATTCATGGACCTAGAAAGTAGGTATTTTATAAGTAGGCAGGTACTAAAAAATTGTCAGCGTTTAAATAATCTCACCTTGTGCCATACCGCTTCGGATTCTACCGGAAGCCGGAGCATGGCCCGATAATTTCTAGGCATTCTGTATTATGAATAATTATCGCCGATTCCCGGATAACGGCTGCATCTGTTTGCTTCCGTATATTAAATGTTATTGTATATGTATGTATGTATGTATGGAGGGATGGATGTTGTGGAGATTATCATGAGAGTGTTGTGTTAGTGGTAGGCACCTATATGTGGGAGTTATGTTTAGGTACTGAACATAATTTGTTTGTTTTATTTATTTAAACTCTTTATTGTACACACAGGTAGAAAGAAACATAATATATTTTAATATACAGTAATAAAAATAATTGCAACATTATTTGAAGGGCGATGATAATTTAGGATGAGGATTTTTTTTTTTTGGATTAATGTAACAAATTGAATGTAAACAAAAAAAAGGTTTTCTGTCAATTTCTGTGGATTACAGAAATTAAATTCTTTTAAACATCTGAATTTCTTTTTTAGTAGTAAGCCATTTTTTATTTAATTGATCTTTGGTTACAAAAACAAAAAAAACATTAGCAAAATATTCCCTACCTTATTTAATTATTGTATTTTTGGTTTAAATAGGGCTTAACAAACATTACACAAAACCTGTTATTAATACAACATAATATATTCCTTCTCTATAATAATATATTATTAGTAGGTACATTATTTCACAGGATTACGGTAAAAAATATCAATCAATTTTTTTCGAAACATTTAATTTAAAACCCGAAAAAACGTCGCAATGAGCCCATCCCGCGAGCGTCCACCCAACGAAGCATTCAAAGAATTTGAAAACGGTTAACAAAAAACCTTTTGCATTCGAATTTGAAACAATTAAAAACTCATTTCGAATGAAAGCTGAGCAATTGTCGCGAATACTTCAAGAGTGCTTGCGAATTTGAGCTTTATTGTTCAACAATTAAAGTGAATTAACTTCTGGTTTTGTTTGGCAGCTGGACGAAAGAAATTGCTGAAAACTTTGTGTAAGGTATTAATGCGAGATTAAGGTAGATTATATAAATAATAAAGTGCGAACAGCCTCGCTGCTTGAGTGGATCGCAAGCGATCGAAAACGTAAAGCAACGTCGGGCGCGGTCAGTGCCTGGATGGGTGACCGCTAGTGGCGAATTACACGCGCTTCCGTGCTTCGGAGGGCACGTTAAGCCGTCGGTCCCGGTTGTTATCGATACGATAGCAGTCGTTAAACCTTGTCAGAGGTCCTATGGGTGGTTTGAAAACATCCGACACGGGTTGGCCACTACTCCGTTTCTCCACCGCACCGTCTTTGGAATTCCTTACCCAAACCCATCCGAGATGTAAACTCATCATTTTCCTTCAAAAGCCAAATCAAAGCTCACTTTCTCAAACTAACACTCCTTCTGCCTTCAGCTATTCCTTCTATTTACCCCTATACAGTTTTCTCCCTTGATGTTCACTGTCCCTATTGTTATTCCGTCATTTTGTACTATACACTATTCCTGTATTCAATTCTCTATACTTTGTCATTTCGTGCACCCTACCTACAACTCTCTCTTCATGCTTTAACTCCTTACCTAGATGGTTGTCTGGAAGAGATCGCTCGTAGCGATAACACCGCCAATTGTGTTTTTCTCTCTCATGTTTATTGTAAATCTGATTTTGTATGTATGTGCACAATAAAGAGTATTGTATTGTATTGTATTGTATTGCACCGCATTGGAGCAGCGTGGTGGAGTTATGTTACGGGTTCCCTGTTGTGGGGAGAGAGCCGTGCCCGACAGTGGGCCATAAATGGGTTGCAGCTATTTTAAAGCATAAAAGGATTTTTGATCTATGCCAACTAGATCATTGCAACCATCCAAGAACGACGCACCTAACGCCATTTGTTAAGACTAATGGATTATTAAGCGGTAGCCTAGTGGCTTAGAATGCGACCTCGAATCGAAGAGTCCGGGTTCAAATCCCAGTAGCACGTACCAATACCAATGACTTTGTAAAAAGTTATGTTCGCTTTATAAAATTAAATATCACCTGCTGTTACAGTGAAGGAAAAAATCTATTTTTTTCTCAATGGTATGTGAAGTCCATCATCATGTGGTAGTATGTGAAGGCCTACATCCCTCTCATTGTGGGAGGAGACCCGACCCTGTTGTAGGTCATTAATAGGTTACAGGCTATGGATTGTCCTTATTAAAAAAACCACAACACAAGTCCCAAATCAACCCTTTCCTTCCCTTCTCATTTAACCCTAAACTACCCGCACCGACCAAAATATAAATTAACTTTAGTTGACCATTGTAATTCAAATGTGGGCCAATACCGGGTCATATTTGGCCGCAGTAATGGGTTATTAACATGAGACCGGACCCATTGGGCTCGCTTAAGGTATATTTATGGGCGGGCGGGCAAATTCACTGGATTGTTTTAGTTCCTTCCTCGCTTTCGGTTAGTTCTATTGTTCTTTAGTAAAGGCGAAATAAAATAAAGGTAGCTTAGGTTTAATTTATTTATTATTATAAACTCTTTATTGTACACACACATTGAAAGAAACAGACTGTATCAATGACAAAGGATAATTCGCAAATGGCGGTCTTATCGCTAAGATCGATCTCTTCCAGACGACCAAGTGGTTAGGAGTAGACGAGTAGAGAGAAAAGTGAAAGGTAGGGTGTGCGGAATACAATATAGAACATAGGCACATAATATGTATATATAATCCAAAAAACATAACATATATATGTATTGTGATAATTTATCATATTTTAGGAGCGTTTTATCTATGTACATTGTCACCTCTATTTATTTCTCATCTGACTTTTCTTTCTGGTCTAGTGGTAAGCGTCTCAACTATTTCGCCGGAGGTGGTAGGTTCGATTCCCACCCAGTACAAATATTTAATTTTGTGTGATAAGCACAAGTGTTTGTTCTGTACCAACGAGTATCTCGTGTAAGTATAAGTATGTTTTTAATAAATATACATGTAGTTACTAGCTGACCCCGCAAACGTTGTTTTGCTATATTATAAGTAACTTAGACTGCGAGTTTGACGGCGAAATAAAAAATAATATGGGTTTTTTTCCGAAAAATTTTCTCTTATTTTTTCTCAATTTCAACTAAAATACATACAACTATCATAGTTACACTGCCTAGAGATAGTTTGACGGCGAAATAAGAAAATAATTTGAGTTTTTTTCCCGAAAATTTTACGCTTATTTTTTCTCAATTTCAACCAAAATACATAATTATAACTATCATAGTTACACTGCCTAGAGTGAGTTTGACGGTGAAATAAGAAAATAATTTGAGTTTGTTCCCCGCAAATTTTACGCTTATTTTTTCTCAATTTCAACTAAAATACATATAACTATCATAGTTACACTGCCTAGAGTGCGTTTGACGGCGATATAAGAAAATAATTTGAGTTTTTTCCCCGAAAATTTTTCGCTTATTTTTTCTCTATTTCAACTAAAATACATATAACTATCATAGTTACACTGCCTAGAGTGCGTTTGACGGCGAAATAAGAAAATAATTTGAGTTTTTTCCCCGAAAATTTTTCGCTTATTTTTTCTCAATTTCAACTAAAATACATATAACTATCATAGTTACACTGCCTAGACTGCGTTTGACGGCGAAATAAGAAATAATTTGAGATTTTTCCCCGACAATTTTTCGCTTATTTTTTCTCAATTTCAACTAAAATACATATATATAACTATCATAGTTACATTGCCTAGAGTGAGTTTTGCGGTGAAATAAGAAAATAATTTGAGTTTTTTTCCCCGAAAATTTTTCGCTTATTTTTTCTCTATTTCAACCAAAATACATATAACTATCATAGTTACACTGCCTGGAGTGCGTTTGAGGGCGAAATAAGAAAATCATTTGAGTTTTTTCCCCGACAATTTTTCGGTTATTTTTTCTCAATTTCAACTAAAATACATATAACTATCATAGTTACAAAGTGTGACATGAGAATTTTTATATAAGATAATATATTCAACAGCTATCTGGTTACCATATCACAGTCTCACAGCCTACTTTGGGATACAATAAATAATTATTCTTCATTGTTATAATTAAACTAATAATTCTTAATTTCTCACCACAAAAGCTCCCTCTATATATTCGTATCTTTCCAATCCAATTACCTGAGAAGGCGATATAATTACAAAGAAAACTCCATTTTGTCTCAAGTGCGTAATTTGTCTAGGGTGAAGGTCTGAAGGTTCATTAAACATTCATATTAATTCCACATGCTGAGGTATTTTCAAGCAAATTCGTTTGTGGAGGCCATAGACCTATTGATAGATAGAATGTGCATGTTGGGTAGGTTTAGTTTTACGGTGTGATTAAGATGTTGGCTTCATCGCAAAACCTTCATCTGAGGCGACATCTCTTGGGGGGGAGAGAGGTGTTTGGAGGGAGAGAGGGGGCTCAAAAGGACTAACTCCCCTACCAAAACATAAGATCTTATTCTAATTGGCTGACAGAACCGACCGAACAACCAAAGCGACAAAATTTAAACATAGTCCTAATTGAAATACGCACTGACATGCCACAAATGTATGCAATGAAATTGTCGTACGAACAACTTTTGCAAGCGACATGGCATTAAGACACGTGTTGTCGTGTTTAGTTGACATTTCTATGACTTCATAGGTCTGTGGCTAGTAACGTGGGGAGACTAACAATAACAATGTTTTATTTGGTTGTCGCCTTTGAGGCCGCGTTGCTGATAGACGATTGGAACCAACAGCCTCGTGTTTACAATGCAATAACAATCGCAGACGCCTCAAAATTAAAAAATGTCTTATTTGTCTTGTCGTGTCTACATTGAACCATACCTTTGACTCCAAAAAGGACAATTTTAAAGTTCTATACGAGAGTGTTACCTACTGTTACGGTGAAGGAAAACATCGTGAGCCTGCATGCCTGAGAGTTCAAAAAAATCTCAAAGGCATGTAAAGTCCACTAACCCGCAGTAGGCCAGCGTGGTGAACGGCGGCCTACATCCCTCTCATCGCGAGAGGAGACACGGCCCTATAGTGGGTCTTTAATGGGTTACTGACTATATGCTCATAAACACTCGCCATCAAAATGCAAATCACCATCTGGATCTATTTCTTACTACCTACGCAACAAACCACTACTATTTAAAAACAATATTTTAACTTTTTTGCTACACATCTATCCTTGACATTTGCGCCATCTGCTGGCCTATTGGCGTTGACAGCTGCCGAACTCGAATTTGTACTTGAGGCATACAGATGACAAATTAAGTCCAGGATTATTACCTGTCATTGATGTAATGCCTGCCTGAGTTCAGAAAAAAAATTATCTCAAAGGTATGTGAAGTCAACCAACCCGCAGTAGGCCAGCGTGGTGGACTAAGGCCTACAACCCTCTCATTGTGAGAGGAGACCCGACCCTGTAGTGGGTCATTAATGGGTTACTGACAGTTAATTGATGTAATAAGTGGACTCGTGAAATGGGGTCCTTCTCTCAGGCATGCAGGTTTCTTCACGATGTTTTCCTTCACCGTAACAGCAGGTGATATTTAATTTTATAAAGCGCACATAACTTTTTTACAAAGTTATTGGTGCGTGCCACCGGGATTCGAACCCGGACCCCTCGATTAAGAGGTCGAATTCTAAGCCACTGGGCTATCACCGCTTGCACCGTTTTTATTAATACCATTTGCTAATCGATTTAATACTAGGTTCTCTATTATTTACAAATGAATTAGAATTCTCTAAACGAATCCTAACGATAATCTCAATGGACTAGGCAATTACTTGAAAATAATCCTATATTGATTAATCCTAATCTTAGCTTTAAAATAAAACAATGTAAGTTATTTTTTAAGATTTTAATAAACAGTCAACTTTTATCTTCTCGTAAAAAACAGCCCGAATCTTTAAATCGACTACCGAAACTGTACGTTACAGACTAAAATTATCAATTCAAAATTTAAATTGATAATTTAAATATAATTTGTTATATACTTTAGGCCTACTATTTTTTGAGGTTGGTGTCTTTAGTATCAAGTATTGTTTCTATTGTGAAATTTTTCACGGAAACTACTGGATCGATTTTGATGGAACTTTTATGTCCTAAATTAAACAAAATGTAAACAAACAAAAAATGTCAAAATTGAGCAGTTCTGAGAATATTACATAAACATCGTACGTGTCGTATTTACAACCTCCTTTTTTGAAGTCGGTAAAAATAGCATTTCGTGACAATACAATAACCGCCACTTCACTCAATCACACCATTCACTGCTCATCATTCACAGTCATTTCCAGATTCACTTGGATCCCGGTCCTATCAATAAACTTTAAGTCCTTAATTAACTTCAATACACGTATCCGAAACTCCAGTTTCGAATCCTGTGAAAGTGACTTCACTGAAGGCTCTATCGATCTGAAGAACGCCCTGTCTTCGTCTTCTTCTTTCTGTATCATCTTCGTTAACATTATCACAACATTGTCAGAATCCAGAACGGGATTCGATTCAGTTCCATCCACTTCTATTTCTAGCTTCGGTTTCTTTGGAGACGGTTCATCTTCTTCCACATAGACCGTTTCGTTGAACCAATTTTCTGTTTCTTCGTCACTCTCTAGTCGTTCTTCTATCATCGCGTCGGATCTTCTCCGATCTCTCTCGCTTATATGGCGGTCTAGAAACTCCATCTGTTTACTGTAGATGTAAGGTCTGTTGCATTTGTTCAGTCGGTAGTTGGTTCTCGATTTCACGTATGCGTCGCGGATGTTGTACCATTTTTTGATGATTTGCATGCCTGTTGAGAAAAGATTACTCGTTTATTTAAAGGTAAAATATATCTCATATTTTTTTTTATTGGGACTGTGTGAAATTTTTGTGAAAACTTAAAGTAGGAAAATTTGCAATTCTCAAGTTTACTACAACAAAGTTTCAGGAAGTGCTGAAAATTAAATGTTAACTTGTAGATTATGCAGAAAAATTTTAAAATAAAAAAAGAAGCTACACAGCACATGATTTTTTGCCAAAATTAAGAATACCAAAACCTTAAGAACTAAAATGTTGCATAAAATATTACATTCGTAGTTGGTTGGGTTGTTTACTTAAGCTTTCTTGAATTTTTGTACAAAGAGACTGTCCCACACGACCTCGAAGCCGGCCGAAGCTCATGAAGAACCTTGGATAGGTTCGAAACTTGGCGAACACAAAAAATGCACAAGACACAAAAGGTTGAACCGTACTCAATAACATATTTGTTATTGTTTACTTTCCTCCTCATAAAGGAATATATTAAATTACCAACAACCCTGTATACCCTGGAGCAAACGGCTGCTAGAGTGGAGTTGGCGGCTCGGCAAACGTAGTGTGGGACGCCCTCCTGCTCGATGGCGCGATGAGGAGAGGCGGAGATCGGGCTCAGTGGCGCGCCTTGGGAGAGGCCTATGTCCAGCAGTGGACCAATGTCGGCTGAATAGAGAAGCCTGTATAACGAAATACATAGTTACCTACCAATTGATTTTTTCATGGTTTTTGAGTAGTCGTCGAAGTTGGGTTCAAACTCCCTGTAGATCTCGGCCCATGCGTTGTCCCGACAAACCTTGTCTTTGTGCTCGGGCAGGTTCCTGTTCCAGAGGCAGGGTCGCTGGCTGATGGCTTTGATCAGGGTCTCGGAGTGAATTCGGAGTTTCATGTTGGCTGCAACAGAATGTTCATTTGAAAAAAAAGGCAGTTTTTTTGTCAAACACCCCTATCTCGTCGGTAGGTATACCTATTTAATTCTGCAAGTCTGCGGTGATAGCCCAGTCGCTTAGAATTCGACCTCAAATTCGGGTCCGGGTCCAGGTTCGAATCCCAGTGGCCCAATGACTTTGTAAGATAGTTACGTTGTGCGGATTGTAAAATTATCACCTGCTGTTACGGTGAAAACATTGTAAGGAAACCTGCATGCCTGAGAGTTCACAAAAAAAATGTTCTCAAAGGTAGGTATGTAAAGTACACCAACCAAAAAATATAAAATTAAGCACTAGTAAAGTTATTTAAGACATAATTATTGTATGCCCGCATAGGGTAGACTGTTCTTAACTTATTATAATTTTGTAACATCTTACTCGTGTAACAGTCAACAAGAAACGCATTATTTACTTTTCTTTCTTTTTTTAACCTGCAGTAGGCCAGCGTGATGGACTAAGGTCTACATCCCTCTCATTGTGAGAGGAGACCCGACCCTGTAGTGGGTCATTAATGGGTTACTGACTGACTTATATTATATTAGATTTACCATCATTAAATTTTCTCGAAGCAGTTCAGGCCATTTTCAATCCTCTTTAACTCCTTTGTGAATAAAACTAGGACCCTGAATTTTTAGTAGCCAGGCAGGTATTGTATAAGCACGGTATATTTCAAATTTCATTCAATTTGAGCCATTAGTTTAAGAATTATAACTAGTCAAAGTTTCTTAACTTTGTCACTCACTCACTCACCGATCATCAAAATTCTAAGGCACTCTAGCAAACATAGAAGCTTCAAATTTAGAATACAATAATAATTAGTGTTTAGTGTACCTATAAGTCGAGGAAAAACTAAAAAGATTTTTATTGCAATTTCGATCCAGTTTACTAGATACACCAACTACATAAATAACTTTGTTAACCCATACAAATGTATAGGATTACAAAGTTACATTTGCCGTTAGATTGACAACACAAATGAGATGCTATTATAACACAACTTGTAAAAAAACCAAGTCTCGCAATTAAGTTCCTGCACCGTAAAAAGTTGTGAAATCCATGTATGTAGCCCTTATGTAGCCATAGATTGACTTGGCAATCGCAGTAAACAATCTAATTTAATAATTTTATTATAATTATGTGTTACGTGTGAGATACATTGTGCTTTCATGCGATGGTCAAGTCAATAATTATAATTATGGATACATACATGGATCTCACAACTACTAATACGACTATATTACGAACAGTAAACAATCCGTTCTCAATCCGAGAACCGTCCAACCAATACATACGTGAATCTTCCTCGGCCATGTCTGAGCGGTCGCGTACGGTTTCAAAATGGCGCCGAAACCCCAACAAACACGAAAATCCAAGCACAAATCGCAAAAATAACACCAAAATCACAATTCGCGGCACAAATAATCTGTTTTTAAGACAATTGCAGTCAAATTTCGGTAAAAACCAACAAAAATCAACAAAAATATGACGTATACTATCCCTGACAGTTGTCGTGGCACTGATCCCGTTTGCGTCGGATGTACAATCCGGTCGAAGCGTCGATTCAATCTCGCCAACACCCACTACCAAGCCAAATTCAACTGTATCTCTATACAAACAAGGTCTATATTCAAATAGCGATGTATACCAAACATAAGACCCCTCTTTTACAAGCAACCGACGAATAACACAAACTGAGCTTAACTTTACGGTTATAGGAATAAGGTTGAAATTCAAATGGCGCCCACATTGAGACACGGATGACGTGTACGATAAAACGGCCTCGGACGGAGCGGCAACGTCGCTCGGATTCTATGAAATAGTGAATGAGTTTTGTACTGTTACGCTCTTTGAATTTATGCGCGCCTAGTACTTTAGTGTACTGAATAATATTGCATAATTTTTTTTGTACTTTATTACTATTGTATAGAGATTAGTTTTTATTTTTAGAGCGAATTTTATGTTTGCTTAGTCATTTTGGCTGAGTCATCACCGCCACCCTTATGATCCGCCGTTAACTAAATTGTAATGGTAATTTTTAGGGTATTCGGGGGGTGTTCGAAGAGCATACTGGGTTCTGTGAGGAATATTCTCCGCTCTCATAATCCCCCGTTAGAGAACTATGCTTTGATCACATGTTACAAGTTACAACTAACCCAGTGTTATACGCCGCGGGCAATGTGTGCCGCTGCCAAAATCCACCGTAACGAGGACCATGGATGTACTATAATTAACTACCTATCGTTAATTATGATGAGAACTTAGATGTTCGCCTCAAATAAGATATCTGCGGCAACCACACCTCCCCAGTCGAAACACAACACATGAAGAACACGCTGCTTTACGACGGGTTAAGAGGCCGGCGATAGCATTACTTTTACCACTTTTCGCTTGTCAACAAAACACTCAACTATTCCGTAAAAAAGGCAAACTATTTTTATCCTCTGCCGCCCCCAAATCTTTTCACCTCTGAACAGACAATTAAACACGTTAAGTGGCTATCAACCGGGATTATCTCGAGTGCAGACACCCTATGTTTAGGGTTCTTCGGGCATTGTAAGAACCCCTGTATATTTTAATCCAAATAGGTACCAACAAAATTGTCCAGCCATAAAGCCTTGTCCCAATTGGCTGTCGCAATACGACAGGCGGTAGAAGCGGTGATAGCCCAGTGGCTAAGAACTCGGTCGCTTGCTCGAAGCGTCCGGGTTCAAATCCCAGTAGCACGCACCAATAACTTTCTGCGCACCAATAACTTTTCTTTTCGCGCTATATAAAAAAATTATATCACTTGATGTAACAGTGAAGGAAAACATCGTGAGGAAATGCATGCCTGGCCTGTGAAGTCTATCGACCCGCTTTAGGCCAGCGTGATGTACTAAGGCCTACATCCTTCTCATTGTGAGAGGAGACTCGACCCGAATGGGTTACAGACAATTCGACACAACCGACCGACCAACTAACGCGACAAAATTCAAGCAAGGTCATGGTCAAACGTCGCTTCGTCGCAATACACTACCCCTCCATACATTTTGTATGGGGAACGCACGGGATGACGTCATAGTTTTTCGAGTCAACTATTGTTTGTTTTCGTACTGAGCAAAATTCATTTTTTAGATATTCCTTATATGTATCTGTGGGCAAAATTTTCCGGTAATCGTAAATGCAGCTTTTAAGCAGAATTACATTTTGACATTATTTGTAAATGGTTGAAGCATCCACATTAGTATAAGAGTTAACATCATGTTATTCCGTATTTCCGTATATATTCCATCAGTCTGTTATCTAGTACGGAACCGGACTATAAATCAATCGACACTCCCACAATAGATACACAACGTAGTATAGGGTTAATCCAACCCTTGATGTCGGATAGTCTGCGCCGGATGTTCCGGTCTGTTGTACCCCTATACATTAAAATGCCTCAATACGTTGTATGCTCGTAGTAGTTGTGACTTTTGATGCTGATCCATAGTGTATGACAATAGTAGGTATATTTGAGGTCTTGGATTATATCTGGTAGAATTCAGGTGTACTGTGAGATGGAGTTTGGAGTTAAGAAGCGGTTGCTGCAGATGGCTGAAGCTATGGCGTTCACGGTCAATTCAAGAGAGAGGAAGAAAAAGAAAAACACGGATATCGAAAACAAGAGATTCATAACTAGTATTATTTCGTTTTCATATTATTACTAGCTGACCCGGCATACTTCGTTTTGCCATTATAAAATATGTATATTATATCATTGCAGTTTGCATAATAGAAGTGGCATCCATAAAGAAAAATCTTGACGTTCTAAATGCATGACATTGCCATATGAACTTATGAAGTATTCAATCTGAAATGATGTTTGACAGGTAGAACATGGGTAGAACAGTTTATATAGGAAAATGAAATTGTTGTTTTTATTATTTTCTTTGCATTGTTTTCAAATTTTCTCTCCGTAAGAACCATCCTCGTACTTAAAGGAATATCCAAAAAAAAAATTTGCGAAATCGGTCCAACCGTTCCCGAGATTTTCGCTTAGCAACACATTCAGCGATTCATTTTTATATTATAGATTTCAGATTCCTCTTAAACTAGACATTTAGTTATTGCGCATAATTACACACTAACCTAACATACATAATCCTCTATAGTACCTTGACTATAGGATGCCATACAATTCGTAACGCATTCTAGGAGTAATACGGCAGGATTATACCGTGCCATTTGCGGAATGTCGTCCTTTGAACAATTTACCCAGTTATAGAGAATGTTTTGATTTTGAGGCTGTACCTACCTTTATAGAGCGGTGACAGCCCAGTGGCTTAGAATTCGACCTCGAATCGAGGGGTCCGGGTTCGAATCCCAGTGGCACGCACCAATGACTTTGTGTAAAAAGTTATGTGCGCTTTATAAAATTAAATACCTTAGTGGACTAAGGCCTACATCCCTCTCATTACGAGAAGAAGACCCGACCCTGTAGTGGGTCATTAATGGGTTACTGACAGACCTAGCTTTATAAATACCTACTAGAGATCGCCAAGTAAGTAGTCGAAATTCCACTAAAATTTTTTGAAATTTTAATTTGACACGTAACGGAATGTTCGTACACGTTGTTTGTCTATGTGTGTAAGTCAAAGTACTCACACTTATGGTGGTGTGCGTTGCTTGATTTTTGATGAATTTTATGACCTATTTCTAATGTATGTTAATTAAAAAATATTGGAATTCGTACTTTCTTAATTGTGCCAAATTTTATACCGCGCCGTTCGCTTAGTGATGCCGTTAGCTTACTTTTTTGTACCCAAAATCGCTTCATGTAATATATAGTTCCTAATACCTACCTACATATATATCATAATTATGTATATATAGTATATAACTCAGTTTTGCTGTACCTACCTAGCTTTATAAATAGTTTTGGCGCGCGGTTTGTTCGCAATTTTGTTCGGTCTTTAAGATCACAATTCTCCAAACGAAACAGAAGATCTATCTCGCAGGGGTGCGTCACTATTGGGTACAATCAACGGTTATTTTACGTTTAAAATAACCTCTTCATTACAATAATTTAATATAGTTAGTACACTCCCCACGAACACAGCTCAATTCATGAAAGAAGGAAGCAAAGGCAATTCAGGCCTTTTTAAATATTCATTTTCGAAAAATCTCTCACAAAGGTTTCGCATCAATTGTATCCAGCTGGGACCATCAGGTGCACTTAAAAATAAAAAGAAAATACAAAAAAACCCCAACACGCTAACTGCATCGTATACAAAATGCATTATTCGAATCGCGTGCAGCGATGCCTTATTTTTTTAGGGTTCGTAACAATTTTGGGTGTGAGAAAAACCCTAGTAGTAAGACCAAATGAAACCAAATAAGAAAATTAAAATTTCGTCTTAAAATAAGAGCTGTTTTGATTCAATACTTTGCCGTCTAGTAAGTAGACACGATAGTTAAAGAATTGGCATGAGTCACATGTGACTCACGCGACTGCAAGGTGCTTAAGATGCAAAACACCTATAGACCAATAGTATAATTCCATACCATACCATATAGGTAGTCAAAATGTAAATAATGCTTTTTCCCCCAGTCTACGTTTTGCCTGAGAGGCGATCAAAGCGGATGCTTGTATAATTATAAACGTATGACGTTCATTAAGTGTGCGCAAATTGTACCTGATGAGATGTAGATGTAATGATGAATTTTGGCTTTTGACTTTGACTTTGAGTATACCGCCTATAGGGCCTCCGACAGGGTTTAACGACTGGTATCTTTTCAACAACTTATTATGCTTAAATCCTAACAAACATTAAAACGGAACCCATAACAAAATTCCTATTTCCAACATGCCCAACTTTTATTCTTCCTTGCTTTTCTCCGGATAATTTCTCGCCGCATTCCCGGGATTCCCTTGCTTTGTGCGAGTACGTTGTACCTCAATTACTGTTGTATAGGACTCAACGTGGGCGATACTGCTCCAGGCTTTGCTCAACTGTGGGATGTGAGACAACATTCAATAGATGGAAGTTAAAATTGACAATATCAATAGAAAAATCTCAATTCAAAGAGCCTGGACCGGGATCAGTGGCGTCGATTAGGGGTGCAGCAGTGGACTTTGAAGAGCTGAAAGGAAGGAAGGAAGGAAATATACAAATTCAAAGAGACGAATTTAAGAAGAAAATCCCTTAAAAATACAGCACATTAACCACACTTTACAAAAGTATCACCAGCTATAACAATGTGACAACATCGTGAAGAAACCTGCATGCCTAAGAGTTCTCCATAATGTCCTCAAAGGCACGTGAAGTCCACCAACCCGCAAGCAAGCGTGGACTAAGCCTACTCATTATGAGTCTCCTACACGACTATTCCGGTTGTTCATCAGAAACCATCAAGTCATTGGTTACATTAACTACTCATCAGTAGGCGGCATAAGTCGTAAGCACAACCTTTATAAGACGGTGCGATTCACGCGATTGGTTCGTCTATTCGTCCAGCGCGTTTTTTCGGCTGCTGTACAGGAAAGTTTTCAATACCACTAGTCATCTATGCTCACGAGTCATGACGGTTACTATACCTACGCTTTGTCCGTCTCCTTATCACTAACTCTACAAACGCGAGGATTCTGACATCTTTATAATCCGCCACGAATATCTCAAGATACGTTTACCTTCCCTAAAGCCTATCCTAACTGCTCATGTAATATTAAATCGGTTCTATAAGCACCAATAAATCACGTTTCAAAACCCCTGAATTTTCCGAGAATAAGTTCAGGAATATTCCTGAACCAGTAAGGTTACATTTTCAATTTTCCCCACAATTGAGAAAATATTCCGGGGTCGTATCGAGACTATTTATAATGTCAGCAGAGTGGAGAAATCCTAGGAATACTTAGCTACTGAGGCTTGAGGCTGAGCATTTTTACCGACTTCAAAGGAGGTTATCAATTCAACACGTAAACAGAAGCTATTTGTCATACAGCGATTTGAAAACGTTTTTGGGTAGATAAATTACACCGTACTTATATATCTACAAGTCAAAGACGTGTGACAGATATCATTCCAGGTCTTCCCCTATTTATCAGTCTATCTTTCCCAGCAGCGAGACTTAAAGTTGCCACCAGTATAAACAAATTATTTAAAAGTTCCTTTTTCTCTAAAGTCGCTTAGAAATAAACTACTGTTTCCTTGAAGCAGAGTTTGTCGTGTCTGTTGTCCGAGTACATATTGTATCGGCGGGTCGAAGCAAGAATGGAATTGCTATGGAATTCTTCAACACTGGATTTTTCTCCACTTGTTGTTTAAAGAAACAGCTAGAAAATTTTAAATTTCAAGATTTGAGAGTGGATAGGTAATTTTATCCTTACTATCCTATCCTACTATCCTACTTTCTACTAACTATAAATGCAAAAGGACGGATGTTAGTTACTTTTTCACGCAAAAGCGGCTGAATAGATTTGTATGAAATTTGGTGTACAGGTACCTAGTTCAAAACCTGAATTAGAACATAAAGGATGTTTTTAATCCATTTCTGAAACCTAATTATTCTAAAACCCACGCAAGCGAAGTAGCGTGCAAAAGCTTGTGTTTAAAAATAAATAAGCAGTGTAAGTAAAGACAACTTTTAAAAAATCTCTCAGTTAATGGATTATATTTCTTACTTCTACTATTATACTATACTATTATCGATCTGAAAGTTTGTGACGATGGATATTTTTTAAACGTAAAAATGGCTGAATTAATTTATACGAAACTTGGTACACTGGGACTTTAACACCTGGATTAAAATATAGATTAAATTATTACGTTCACGCAGATGGAATCACGGGCTGAAGCTAGTATATATACGTCATAAAACCAATTTCATTTACCTCAAAAAAGCTATATGAACACAGGCAACATCATAGGTACAAGAGAAGTATCTGGTATATTGCTTGCGTGCATATTGGCGGTGCGGTTGGAAATAAAATTCCAAGAATGGAATTCTTTGTCCACAGCTTGATATTGAAATAAAGAACCAGCTAGGAAATTTTAAATTCATAATATGATATTTTAGAGGAGACTTCAAAAATAGTAATGTAACAAATTTCAAGCTTTTTTGAAGTTGGATTATTTTTTTGTTTTGCTGAAACTTTTACCATTCGCTAAGGTAAAAAAATCCATCCATCGATGGATCCATCGATCCATCAATTAGTTTCAGAAATGTGCGACGTCAAACATATCTCTATGACTATGCATCTATCTATTTTTTCCAAAGTCTCCTTTAGCATTGAACAAAGCTGAAAATTTGTATCAAACCCCTTCATTTCTAAAGCGAAGCCTCCCGAGTCAACTAGGTAGTAAGAACTATAAGTAAGTTAGAAAATAAATAAATGCTTTAGCCTCAAAGAAAAACATGTATTTGCGTTCAACAAACTTTCCCTGTCTACTGTGTATCGCGCGGTCGAAGCGATGGAATAGCGTGGAAGGAATCCTTTGACGTTGTTATTCCAAGCTATTTCTTATCAGCTACAAGCTCTAAAGCTTAGAATATGAGTGAGTAGTGTGTGATTTTTACAAATATACCATTCTATAAGTACTTTTTAATAGCAGATAGAAAGTTTATAATTTAATTTATTACTTAAACATTTTTTTTCATTTATAAAAGTTATGTAGGTACATGTAATTCAGAACTAAAAACCACAACCCTGTTATATTCGATTCACATTTGTTCGGTAGATCTAACGATCTCAAAACAAAGTTTACTTGCTTTTATCTCGAAAACAAAGTGAAAGTACTACCTATTATTGTTCCAATAAAATAATCAGCTAAGTACCTATACGTACGGAGTACGGCAAAAAGTTTGTGTCGAAGAAACTTTACCCCGTCTATTGAATGAGCACATCTTGTATTGGAAACCGCTGCAAGCAAGAATGGTATCGCAAGAATGGAATTCTTTGACATTGTATTTTCCTTGGCTATTCCTTGTTCAAAAAATTGGCAACAATTTTCTAACACTTTAATGTTATTTTTAATAATGAAATATAATATTAGCATTGTGATAGTATAGTTATTTTTTTAAGTTGTACGAATTGTACCTATTGTTATTTTAGGGTTTCATTTAGTTGAATATCTAGCTGCCACCTGATTTTTTGTCGGCTGGTTGGACAAATAGTCGAATGATAGGTTGGCCAACTGTTTAGACGACAGATCGGACGACTAGTTGCCCTATTGGTCGATTGGTTGAATACACATTCACATGTAGGTAACGATTGATTAGATGAATGATTATTATCAACAGCTAGTCACTGATATCGACTCGTTGGACGAGCAATTGATGGATCAGTCGTACGACTGATCAGATGACAGGTTGAATGACGGGTTAGTCTACATTTTTTTTTTCATTGTAGCGGCGCGATACCTACAGTAATATGAGCGCGCGCCTCACATGAAATGCTGACCACGCATGACGACGCAAGCATCGAGTGTAGTCAACAATAGAACACGTCACACGCGTCATACCGAACTGGCCAATCGGAACACGTATCCTCAAACGCGCTATCAAAGTTCTTCACAATCTCTGCATATATACAAATGGTCCGAAGTCAACATTCGGACCGCGGTCCCCAGGTCCCCATCGCCTGGCGGGAGATCTCCCCTTTTCCTCCAAATCATTTTAAAATAATAAAAGGGCAAACGTTCCATCAACACAAGTAACAAGAGAGTCGCCAATGTATCAAATGTAAATAAATACCTACAAATACCATTTAATTAGTTGAAATGCGTTTATTTATCGGTCCCCCGTCCCCCATACTCATCTTTCACGAGATTAACTGACATATTTATTGCTTACTCTGTTTAGTATGTCCTGTGGGAGCGATTGTCCTTATTTATCTATATCGCTGAAAACAGAACGCTTTCTTATCCGTCCCACAAAAGAGATGATTACACATGTCGTGTTAGCCACTGTCAAATAAAAAATGAAGAAAGAAAAATGGTGATTTTATATACCTATGTTCTGTAGCTCGCCGTAACACCACTTTCAGAACCCGCCTTTGTAAATTAGGACGAGTTAGGGAGTTGTCGTCTTGATGTATCGAAGTGGAATATAGCAATCTAGAAACATACATGGAACAAGAACAGTGGATCCAACCTACATATTTCACCCGGCGCGCATGCAAAACAGAGATCCGACATTATGTGACGTCACGTATCTAAATGCTGCATCGATGTGTTCAGAATGCCACACACTCTCGACTAGATACAGTATTCATACGAACAAATTATATCAGTTCTCTCTAATTTCTTTGGCTCATATTTTCCCTTCGCATTTCCATGTGGCTGCTTCTCTGTAACCCATTTGTGACCCACTGATGGGTCGAGTCACGACAAAGGGGGCTGGAGCATATTCGACCACGCTGCTACAGTGCGGATTAATGGAAAAACGGGCCAGGGGCCAAGCCCTGATAGATGTTTTCGAACGGGGCCTCCGAAAAGGTTTAACGACTGCTGTCTCATCGATAACAACTAGGGTTGATGAGGAAGGCGTTGTGAGGATAAGAAAGAGGAAAAGGAAGTATCAAGCGCAAGGTAAGAGGATGAGGATTAGAATGAGGATATATTCATGAGGATGAGGAGGAGGAAGAGGAACGGTTTGAGTAAGGGAAAAAGAGTAAAAGCTATATAAATAAATAAATAGGCTGGCTAGGGAATCCTAGTGATTCCCTTTGACGTGTGAACCATAGACACACAAAATTCCTCATAAATTCCTCTTAATTTAAGAGGCAGCGGAAGTGGATGAGGAATTTTTCAACTTTCCCTAAGAGGATTTGAAAGTAACTTCCGCATTAAGAGGAAGAGGAATCCTCATCAATACTAATAACAACCCGGACCGACGGCATAACGTGGCAGATCTGTACCCTTAGTCTGAGTTTTAGCAGTTCCGAAACGAAACGCACACATACACAGCTCACCAGACGAAAATGCACAGTGTAATAATCAACAGAGGAAAAAGACTTTTAGAAGAGTTAAAAAATTAATAAAGCATTAGATAAATCATCACAAAAATTGCTTTATTTTTAATTAACACTCTTTCAATGTTTAATAATATTAATTAAACATAATAACCGTGAATCGGCCGTACTGCACTGTAAAATTTCGAACTAATATTATCCCGTAGGTATTAAATATTTGTTAGTATTATAATGTCTAACGATAAGTATTCATATCTTTCACTCCATACAATAATTTGATTTTAAATTTTTTAACTCCTCTAAAAATCTTTTACCTCTATTTGTTATTACACTGTGGACTCCTGTGTAGTAAGCTGTGTATGAATTACGTATCTATCCGAAACGAATCGCACAAACGTTTCGTTTCTGTATCGCTAAAACTCAGACTAAGGGTTACGAAATTCGATAATTATGCACGTAGCTTAGAAACTGCATTGATATATCGGATACTTTTTAACTCTCTCTGGAACAAGTTCTAACGTCTACACGAAAGAAGCCGCCGGCGGAAGCCAGTTCCTATGTAAATAAGAACGATGCTACCTTTGCTACTAACATTTATTCTGTGCATAAACGTCAGCCCAAACATTTACTCAGAGAAAACTCGCACTGGCATAGAATAAATATTAGTTCCCTAAACACCACCCTGTGCAGCCTGTGTTTGATATCGACAGGCATATTAAGATCTCTGTATGTAGGTATGTATGTAGGTCCTTTACTGTGCCTAATCCACAAGCTCAGAGTCGCTCAGAGGGCAAAGGAGAGAGCTATAGTCAGAAATGATGAAATCCGTAGAAGAACGAAGGTGACCGACATAGCTCTCAAAGTTTGCACATTAAAGTGGCAATGGGCTGGCCACATCGTTCGCAGGACTGACAACCGATGGGGAAAAAAGGTCCTCGAATGGCGACCACGTTTAGGCAAAAGGAGCACAGGCCGTCCTCCGACCAGGTGGACTGACGACCTGAAGAAGGCAGCAGGAAACCGTTGGATTCAGAGGGCCCAGGACCGGGTGGAGTGGCGTCGACTAGGGGAGGCCCATGTCCAGCAGTGGACTGCCAAGGGCTGAAAGGAAGGAAGGAGGAAGGATGTACCTATGTAATGTATGTATTGTTAAGTTCATTTGTGCATTGTCTGTAACTATGTAATGACCTGATAATGACTGATGACTGTTAGAATTCGACTTAGAATTCGACTTCGAATCGAGGGGTCCGGGTTCGAATCTCAGTGGCACGCACCAATGACTTTGTAAAAAAAGTTATGTGCGCTTTAAAAAATTAAATATCACCTGCTGTTACGGTGAAGGAAAACATCGTGAGGAAACCTGCATGCCTGAGAGTTTACAAAAAAAATCTTCTCAAAGGTATGTGAAGTCCACCAACCCGTAGTAGGCCAGCGTGGTGGACGGCGGCCTACATCCCTCTCATTACGAGACCCGACCCTGTAGTGGGTCATTAATGGGTTACTGGCATGTAATGACCCGTGGGTAATGTGTGTAATGACTGCAGGGTTGGGTCTTCTCTCACAATGAGAAGGATGTAGGTTAGTCCACAACACTGGAATAACAATCCACTACACTGGCATGCGAGTTACTTGTAGTGGGGTACACGTGAAATTGAGAACGTTATGTGAACTCTCGGGCATGTACCTACTATTCTCTGTTTGATTACCAAAGACACTGATTTCCGATATAATTCCGGTATAATGTATGTTCACAGTAACTTGAATAATTTTAGTACATGACCCGTAAATTGCTAATGCGCTGGAACCTTGTCACTTTGAAGCTTTGTCGTCACCAGAAACAAAAAGTCGGGATGGTAAAAGTGTATCAATTTTTATCATTATGTTTTTTATCGTAATTTAGCATGGAGCAAGTCCACCAACCCGCATTAGGCCAGCATGGTGGACGGCGGCCTACATCCATCTCATTGTGAACCCGACCCTGTAGTGGGTCATTAATGGGTTACTGACATCTGGTTATCTACTTGTTATTTATCGGTCAGATGCCTCGAAGGTATCTCGCTTCGTCACAAAGCTCGCAACGGCGATTCCACTGTTAAAGCTACGTTATTTTTCCATCTTCAAGTAGTTTTCGTAGCGAGGGTGACTACACGGATGTGGAAAATGAGACCACAGAGACTACAATTTTTTATATTACAAGCAGACTTTCGCGGTGAATTAAAAGTGCTATTAAACTAAAAGACTACGAACATATTGAAGAGATGCTTTAAACTTTCATTATCCGAACGACAAAAAATCTTAAGTAGGTAATGTAATTAGTTTTGTAGTTTATGTGTACATACGAGCAGCGGAAAAAAAACAAGTCCTTAATTTAATTATTATTAATTAATTAAAAAATGAAAAAGTACGGGAAGATGGTTGCCTGTTGCCACTTTACAAAAACGGAAAAAAATATTATTTTCTTGCACGATAAAATATGTGAATCTATTTAATAAATAGGTACTTAAATAAATTTAAGTTGTATTTATATTTATTTGCAACAATCCGCACACGTGGAACTTGTTTTGGTATGGACCACGTGTGCGGATTGTTGCAAATAAATATAAATACAACTTAAATAACAATGGATTTCCGCAAAGTAACGCCTGATACAATATATTACTTAAATAAATTGTTATTCTGTTTCTTTTTTTATTTATTCTTCATTTTAAAGTTCGTTTTTTTTTATATTATTGCATTGTCATTATTCCTTGATAAGTATTCCTACCAGGTGGACTGATGACCTGAAGAAGGCAGGGGGAAACCATTGGATTCAGAGGGCCCAGGACCGGGTGAAACGTCGATTAGGGGAGGCCCGTGTCGAGCAGTGGACTACCAAGAGCTGAAAGGAAGGAACGAAGGAAGTATGCAAAGTGTCAAATTGATTCGAGGTAAGAAAGCTGTCCATGCTGTCCACAACGCATGGTGCTCGTACAAAAGACCAACTCTTGGAATCACAGCATGTTCGCCTGTAAACACCGCCGAGGGTTGTATTCTTCCGCTATTATTCACTTTATTCCCGTTTGTGCCTTTTCTATCTGTTACTTGGACGAGACACGGAGTGCGCTCCACGCATTGGTGATGATAATTATGATCAGAAATGTTTATATTAGATGGTAGAACCCGTTAATGACCCACTACAGGGTCGGGTCTCCTCTCACAATAAGAGTGAGTAGGTCTTAGTCCACCACGCTGGCCTACTGCGGGTTGGTATATCACTTGCTGTAACGGTGAAAGAAAACAACGCAAGGAGCCTGCATGGCTGAGAGTTCCCTATAACGTTCTCAAAAGCATGTGAAGTATACCAATCCGCACTAGGCCAGCGTGGTGGACTAAGACCTACATCATTCTCGTTATGAGAGAAGGACCGACCCTGCAGTGGGTTATTAATAGGCTACAGATAAAAGAACATGTCAAAAAGAACAAAAATCACTACAATCTTGAAAAATAGAGTGAAAAAACGTACCAACGATAATGTCAAGCACATATAAAAGCTCATAAGGAAACTAAATTAGCAATCGATTTGTAAGGAAATACCAACAATGACTCGCGTATTATAAAACGGTGGGCTGGTAGAGCGAGAGCTACAGGGAATTTTTTTGCAATATTAAAAATTGAAATGAAACGTAGAAAAACATAAAATTTGTAAGTGGATAAAGTAAAAGTGAAAATATGTAAGGATAAATATGAAAGGATAACATGAACCTATATTTTGATCTGTGATTAAAATGCTATCTATACGTTCACCTTTCATACAGGCACACGAATATCTGTTTTCTATAACATTAGCTAGTTTTTGTAAACTCATTGGTTCAAAAACATTATAATTATTTTCATAATTCACATAGCTGCCAGTAAAAGAAACCATATCACATTTTCCCCCAACATGTCGAAGCACAATAAACAAGTCAGGTTACATCTAAAACGAAATAGGAAAAACGAATCACAGCTCCCGTTCTACACAGTCGAGAACGGTTTAGTGCGGAAATAACGCACGTCAGGCCTAATTGATTTATTGTTGTTTATGGTCGATTTATGGCGTACAAAGACCACTGTACTAATGGCGCCTTCTAGAGTTCAAGTACCGATAGCGTGGGTTCGTTTAACTATACATGGAGCAAAGAGAATGCAAGTTGTCTGATGCTAAAAAAGCTATTTAAAAACCAGACTGCACTAAAAAAAAATTACACTAATCGCCTCACACCCAGAAGCAAAAATTTAAAGTTATCCTTAAAATCTGCTGCGCTGGGAATCAAACTAGGTGGACTGACGACTTGCAGAAAACAGCGGAAAACCGTTAGATACAGAGGGCCCAGGACGTCGTGGCGTCGATTAGGGGAGGCCCATGTCCAGCAGTGAAGGGCTGAAAGGAAGGACGGAAGGGAATCGAACCCAGGACACTGTGGGTATCCATGGGCTGCAGTTACCACTTAACGTATACGTCTATATGGGCATATAAGCGTATACCTACTCCTCAAATTCAAAAAATACATGGCGTGTTATTGGGATGGCACCCCCCTGAAGATGAACCAACTTCAATACTTTCACATTTCTTCGACAAACAATGAGGGATATTTATCGCATATTGCATCACCACAAACAAGGTAGCTTAAGGCACCTTATAATTAGCGAATAGCCACCTGTAATTATACAACTTCTTTCCCATTGGCGTTATGGGAACCCTTGGATGACCAATCCATTGTCTGCAATGTTTGAGAGCTATGATTGTGTAGAGGGAAAGCTATACAATTACAAGTACGGCTGCAACCCTTTCATGGCCCACTGTTGGACACGGCTTTCCCCTCACTACAGGGGGAGGCCAACCATACGCCACCACGCTGCTCCAATGCGGTGCGGTGGAGAAAACTTTGTAGAGAACTAGTAGCCAACCAACCAACCAAGAACTAGTAGAACAAGTAGGTGACGGATGTTTTCAAACCGCCCTGGGATAGGGGCTCCGACAAGGTTTGACGACTGCTATCGTATCGATAACAACCGGGACCGACGGCTTAACGTGCCCTCCGAAACACGGAAGTGCTCATTTTATTCGCTACTACCGGTCGCCCATCAGGTACTGATCGCGCCCTACGTTCTTCATGGCTTGAGGTTTGATGCGGATGTCCATGGACTACAATGACCACTTCACATAAAGTGCCTTGTATGAACTTTTGTTAGGTACTCAATAACTTAAAAAAAAATCAATAAATTCAAAATCTGCACCGCCGAACTCGATAACTAAATTTTCGTAAACTAAACACTTCCTATGCGAAGTTCCGTAACTAACCGTGAACGGAAGCGTCTAACCCTACACTTAATTACGCTAACCGATCCAGTTATAATTAACTCGCAACCGGTTCACTGCAGTTAGAGGCAGTTATAGCCTGTTAGAGATTTATCATACGTGCGCCTCATTTTGATTTTATGCTTTTAGGATGCATTGAAATGCAAGAATTGATATTTATAGTTCACCTATAAGCTTTTAAAAAAATAGTTAAGGCCTGGTTCTAAATGGCAGACAACCGACCGACAAACACGACAAAATTTAAACACACGGCTCTGTATGGAGCTCACCCAATTTAAATACTCACTGAAATGCGACAAAGTGTTCGAAATGACGATGTCGTACGAGCAACTTTTGCGCGCGACACGGCAATAGGCATGATGAGTAATTTTCAAAAACTCTTCTATGATATTCAGAAGTTTCTATTATGTCTAAAATATATCATATTTTTGTATAATTTAGGTTTTTGTGCAATAAAACATTTAAATTTTCAAATTCATTCCAAAACGCTCGCCCGTGTCATGGCGTCTGTCATTACGTCAAGGCTCAGTAAAAAATGCAGAGATCGCATATACGCTTAAACGAAAAAAATGACGTTTACTAAGACGTGACGTAAATTGACGTCATTCGATCTGATGGGTGTTTAAGCTATCATGGCGGATTGTTGTATTTTGTAGATTTATTTTAACAAATAAATTATTAATCTCGACATTAATAAGAGAATAAATAAATGTTTCAAAATGTTTGCATTCTATTTCATTAGATCAGATAAATATTTTGGCGATACTTGATTACTGTCATCATGCCTATTAGCATGCTTCTTGAGAGCTTTATAAAATTGAATACATCGTGAGGAAACCTGCACGCCTGAGAGTTCTTCTTCTCTTTGTTTAGGAGCGCCGACCCTGCAATTGGTGAATGTACACATTTACTAAAAATGTATTCCTCAAACAGTGTGACGGATTTGAGAAGTTTTGATGGGGTTGGGACGTTTTTAAACTGAATTTTCGTGTTAACTTCCCTTTAAAGTCGCTTGTACCTGCACGACCTGCCTCAGTAAACTTACTTCTGAACAACTTGAGTAGCCATTTACGGTGACGGGATGTGTCACAAGTGAGTTAAAATCACATTGGGTTTAAATGTTTGCCTGCATCTCTTTTTACACGCTTTTTATTAGCTTCACCTGTACATTTGTTTGTTTGTAACCGACTCATTTGGGCGCGATTTGGACGCACTTTAAACGGCCACATTTCGTTCAAACTTTGTAGATTGATCGAGGACCGATGACAATACACTAATTTGATAAAGTTATTCCATTTTTCAATTTGCAAAATAAGATTTTTCTAATTTATATATTTTTTATTTACAATAACATTTATTTTATTTTAAATATTTTTATTCATTTTGTAAAGAATTATATATTGTTTTATTTTTAGAAATAATTAATCAGTTATAATACTTTTTCTGACATTAAGTTCAGGTGTTGTTTTTTTATTGGAACGCCCATATAAGTACTTATAATACGCATAAAAATATTATAGATATATCTATCTATCGTATCACACTGGACAACAACCCTATACAATCGCTAATTCACCATTTCGTCGTGAGAAAGCTTTGTGTTAGCTTTCGTTGTAGACAATGCTATTCCATTTCTTTATTAACGTCGAACAGATTACATACACACATATCATTCATATACATATGGGAGAATTGAAACGAAAGTTTGTATTGAATTCAAATGATAAAGTATAAAAAGTTCTAACTTTTATATGACCAATGTGACTATTCAAGAGAAACAAGTAAAAGTGGGCTTCTCTCTTTATCTTTTTAAACATAAAAACGCTTAATACTACTTATAGGGACACCATAGTAAATAATATTAGGCCTTGTCCTGGTTGGCTGATATATGTGTTATATATTTGATAGATTGATAGACATTTATTAATAGAAATATATTTATTATATTAATGTTACAGGAGGCACACATTACTTGTATCGGGGAGACATTAGGAAGGGCAGAGACGAGACAGTGACAGTATTAGCTAAAGCTTATTTGACAGATGTCACTACCACAGATTCATACTAATATTATTGACTACACAACAATATGATTTATAACCTGGTTGGATGATATATAACCGACCAACCAACACGACAAAATGTAAACACAGCGACTATATTTCATTGGGATTATTGTTTCCGCTCCAACACTCCAACCTGTGAGCGTTAGGCAATTAGATAGATTACTGCAACAAGCAGTCTTTAAAAACGACTACCTTACAAAACTTGCCCTATGAATAAAAATCACGTTAGGATACTTTACCAAAGAAATTGCAACGCAAAATTTACTTTATTTCATAGAAATACAGTCGTTATTCCATGGACCAGGTTTAGAAAAGTGTTCGAACCAAATTGATAGAGCATCCTTAACTACACTCTTGTTATTACAAAATGAACAGTTTTTTCTAAGCTCTAGAGTCTGTTTTTCAATAAGCGAATTTAGTTTTATTCTAAAATTATTTATAAGAATCTGGTATTGAAATTTGAACCCTATATCTGTGAGTTAAAGTCGCATTCAGCTTGGTGATGTTCGTCAGTTATAGACCGGGAGTTAATATCAGAAAATGTGCTTTACCTTAACAAATTTATGGTCGAATTTTGAGTGTTAGTTTGTGTAGAGGCAATATTAGCAGTTGATTTTCGTCGCTGGACCAACTTTAAAGTTGGAGTAAGCACTTCCCCTGCTAGTCCTGTGTGCTTGTTTAGGAGTTGTCACAAACAATGCTAGGTCTAGCTTAGTTTTATAGTTCTAACTTTGACATACGCTGCGGGAAATTGTTTTATAGACAGACATCTAGGATTAAATTGGGTAGTTTATTTTGGTTAGATAAGTTTCCGACAACGGTGATAGTTCAGTGGTTACTTCGATTCGACTCGAAAGATCCGGGTTCCAATTTTACTGACAGAGAACGTAACACTGAGACTGGCCAATCAGAAGACGTATCCCCCAACGCGCTATGAAAGTTCCATAGAACTTGTGCATAAATAAGTATACCTATACAAATGGTCCGAAGTTATCATTCGGACCGCGGTCCCCAGGCAGTGACATCGCCTAGTGGGAGATCTCCCCTTTTCCTCCAAAATAGATAAACAATATTTTCATTTTACGAAACAAAACTTAACAAACACACCGACAAACTAAAATCTCAGACAGATTGATGAACGAGGGCCTGGAACTGCTAATTACTGCTGAAAACTGCCGCGAACCGCTTTAAACCGGTTCGCTTTCGAATTTAAATTAGTTAAAGTGTTACTTACGAGTTGGAATAAACCCCGTTTTGAAAAGATCACTTGGTTAAATATTTTTAAAAATTATGGAATGGAATGGAATGAAATACATTTTGTGACGTTTGTGTTTTAACCCTAAGCTTTAAATTTTACTTGTATCTATGTGTTGTTATGGATGGACGTATTTTGGTGCGTTATTTTGTTTGAAAGTTTATATAACGTTGTAAATAAAAAAGATTATTTTTAAAATAAAAGTTTTTTATGATGTAAGTATTGCCAAGGACAGCTGGGGAGTGGTGAAGTCAAGTGTTATTTTTTGTTAAAGCCGTGAACAATCTTGCCAAACCTCAAACCTGACCGAAGTTATAGTTTGAGGCTCTAAGTGAAAGGACTACTATAGTCATCTCTTGCGGATAGGATTTTTTGATTTTTATCCTATTAGACGTTGAACGGTAAAAGTGATCTTACGGCGGTTTATATGGACGGCGGTATCAACCTCCTTGATAAAGAATCAATCCGCTACCAGCTATCGTAGATAACAAGTAGCTATTATTCACGTCTGCATACCTGAAAAGGTGAATATGGATTGATCAATATGCCTTGTAAAATCTTAACTAATCCATATTCGTACAAATAAGTTACATTCATTTTCATTTTCGATTTCCTTTTATCCAAAAAAACTCAATTTAGTTACAAGTAAGCTCAAGAATATACATTGGGGTATTCATTAGGCCTAAAGTCGAGTTTAACTGGTATCAAATCCAGAATCTCTGAATGTACTAAGTTTTCGAGTTTCAGTCTTTCAAAAGTTCGAGAACTCACTCGATTCAAGTAAGTGTAAGTTCCGTTTTGTTAAGTTTTCGAGCTTTTAGTAGGATTATCCGTTATGGGTTTTACTTCATTTGTTTTTTTTAGTTTTTGTAGTTTTAATTCTTTTCTTTTCGCTTTATAGAACCAGTCCATTCCATATCACGATCCTCAGACATGAGGGACCGACTAAGGAGAGAGAGGGAGAGAAAGAGAGAGAGAAATAAATTGAACTCCCCATTTATAACTATACACTGTACCGAATCGAGATTCACCATAGACTCTTTAAAAATATCTGCGATATCAGAAAAATCTATGATCCCATTAATAACGGAAATCCTAAAAATGGCATAACGTTTCAATATTTCCACTCCATTCGTATCCGTATAACGGAATCCAAATCTTAAATTTGAAATTGGAAGAATAAGTTGGAATAGCGCTTTGTCTTCTTAGTGTATGATTTTGTTCCACATTCAAAATGGATATTAGCTTTAAAAAAATATCAAAAGAGCATGATAAATGATTACTGCAGTCTAAGCAGATTGAGGTCAGATGAGGTTAAATAACCTCAAACATGACCGAATGGTCGCCTCAAATAGAACCATAAGAAATTCCTGAAGTTGTTTGGAATGAATCTAAGAGGGCCTTATGAGAGCCATGGTACATTGGCGTCTTCCGCCACTTGTCAACAGATGGCGCCACGGGTGTCCTGAATCACGCTATCGAAGTTTTCTACATCGCTGGCATATATACAAAACTACGACATGACGCCTGATCGCCTGGAGGAGGTTGGGGAGGAGATCTCCCTTCGCCAAATTGAACTACTATGGCTAAATCTAATGTTTCACCACCAAAAAAAACCCACTTTCGATCATAAAATTTCTTTTATATTCTATTAATAGTAAAAGCAACAAATTTAATCTCTTAACTACCCAATCTCAAACCAATCCAAACTCCAAACTTTCAATTTCAAAAATTTTCATCTCATTACCATTGTTCCATTACGAAAGCGCGGTCTAATTAATTAAAAACCAGCAAGAACCAGTTCGAACCGGTTCGAACCGGTTAATGCATTTCCTCTCGCAGCTAATTGTCGGATGAAAAGCGCCGATAAATAATAGCATCCTGAGGAACAATGCGCTTTCTGTGAGAGGAGTTCGCGGTGCAGTCTCCGCTGTAAGGTATAAGTGATAGCGGCTAAATAAATAAATTATTATTATTATTGAAGAGCTGTGTAGTGCAGTGGTGAAGAAGCTTCGCGGAGCAGCGTCTGTAAGTATGTGTCAATTATAGTGTACAATGACACATAAAACATGGAATACCCCTTCTTATATCCGACTAGCGAAACATCCTTCTAAAGCTTAAAACAAAACGTACCTCCCTAATTTTTTTATATCCTATCCTATTACCTTGACATCTGCAACATTCGCGGTCATAAGTCACTGACGCGTTTCTGACAAACGAGGAATTTATTGCATCGTTGTTTCTTTTTCTCACCTACAAATGAAAAAAAATATTAAATTTTCAACGAGTCTCCGGGTTTTTTTGAGGGAATGATTAAAGAACTTTGCAGGTTCTACAAAAAATATGACTTTATCTCGCTACTTCTTATGTCTTGGTACAAAGTAGAAAACTAATAAATAAGTTTGTTGAACGAAATTTCCCTTTTATTCCCTCAAACAGTACAGATTGATCAGCATTGCTTTTACAACTTTTACCGGCGGCTTTGCTTGCAGTTTCTTATAAACAATAAAACATGAATAGCACTTGTTCATCATAAAAATATTGGTCATCTATCTATCTATAATCATCAAGCAGAGTCAGATAAATAAATAAATAAATAACTCTTCACACTCATAGCCCCACACTAGGATTCCATGTGTCGTGGGCGCCAAGGACACTTCAAATTCATCATTCAAATCTCTGCTCTGCTGGGAATCGATCCCAGGACCCTCCGCGCGGAGATGAACAGAAATTCAAATTCATTATTCAATCTTAATTTATAAAGCGCACCCAACTTTTTTTACAAAGTCGTTGGTGCGTGCCACTGGCATTCGAACCCCGACCCCTTAATTAAGGTCGAATTCTAAGATATTTTAAATACACAATACATTAAGTTTACTTGTGATTGCTCTTAAATTTATCAGTATCTGATGCCGTGTTCCTTTAATGTTGCAACCAGCTAAAGATGTTGACACAGCAATTTAATTAAGATGCACTTGAAAGCCGGGAGATTAAACCGGAAGTTGTTAAATCTATGGTTATGGTTTAAAACTATCTGTGGGCATCGGAGATAACATTTAAACGTGTTATGGAAATAACTGATTGGTCAATTAGTATTTGGGATACGGAAATTTGTTTTCAAATCTTCTAGTTCTTCAGGTTTTTAAAGTCTGTAGTGGTCAGTAACTTTTGTTTCATCAAATTTGGTTTTTTAAAACTTTGGTTCTTTGTATTTAATTTTAAGTACCAAAATTGACTTTTGAGTTTTTGATGGAGTGATGGATGGATGCATGTTTGTCTCCTTCCCGCAAAAAGGGCTGAACAGATTTCTTGAATTGAAATTCTTTCCTTTCCTCAGATTTGGATGAAAAGTATGCACAAACCTGGATTACAAAATATAGGATTTTATTCCTCTGTGGACCAATTTCTAAAATCCGACAAAGCCATGGGCAAAGCCTAGGATAAAAATAACAGAAACACATCCAAACTTTGAACTCTACAAATGTAACACACAAATCACATACAAAGTATAACATTTTATTTGATTTATATTTCACGGTAAAGCTATTTCACAGTAATACTCAATTAATTCCTAAAGTTATTCCCAAACAAAGCTCACAAAGCTTTTACAACTAAATTCGTGAGCAGAATACGAGCAATATACGAGCGCGGCGAGGGTAGTGAAACTCGATAAAAAAATGAAAGGGCTGCCATTATTGATACAATAAATGTAAATAGTAATAGCGGAATAGGCAAGGCCCTTTCAAAAGCAAAGTGAGCTGTGATTGGAAGATATTGACGAGACGATGTAGAGTTAGGAATGTTTGAAACAGACGAAGACAAAAACAAATGACGGGCATTCCTTCCAAATTTTTACATTTTGTAACATGTTGTATCTGACAATGAATAAAACATTTTAAATTTGAAAAAAGTAGAATGTAGGTACCTATTATTTACAAAAACAAAGAGACAAACATAAGGCATCCACAAACCTACTGTAATGACTAAAGTTTTGTGGCTTCTACGCTAATATCAATTTCAATATTAAGATGACGTTAGTTCAAAAACAAGCAATTACGTCACACGTCGATCCAGAAATCAATAAACGATGTTATTACTATAACACCGGCTTATTGGTTAGTTGTTTGTGATAGCCCGACTAGTAATGAAGAAAACGATGAAAAGAATATTCAACAAAACAATGTCGAAGCAATTTCTGAACATTCAGAAACCTTCATCCTGAAACAGGGAGCAGATATTACATTAACGAGGTGTGGGACTCACATTCACTGACGTTACCGGGAGTGAACCTTCTATAGATGCCAGAATGTCACAGGGGAACATCTTAGGACCACTTTTAGTAAGAACTAAATTTGTGCGTATAATGTAACCTATGTTTTCTATAAAAAATCAAGATTTATAAATAACAGAATTCCTTGATATTCACTATTTGAATCAAAATCACTAGCGTTTGAAATTCACCTCAAAAGATCCAAATTTAGCCACTCATATAACTACTCATTTTAGAATATGTCTACCTAAATAACAAAAAATAAAATCGTTATCTTATTCTTTTCTACCTATGAAATTGAATCTACAAAGAATGTCACAATTAAGGACGCCCTTTTGGGGCATGGGTGTCTTCTGTAGGACTGTACATAAGACGTAGTGTAAGAGATACATCAAATTAGTAAAATATACAACCCATACGGAAGATAATATACGAAGTTTGAGACACAACAGATATGTGAAAAGGGTTTGACAAATATTGTCATAACGCCACACTAGAACACTCCATATACCACTGTTTGTGGGGAGTGGAAAACATTATAATATTAACGACTCGCCTCGTGGGGAGCCGCCGTATTTCTGTTATTTGTGTGACGTCACATTTGCTCGGAGCCGTATAGTGTATTATGTTCTCGCGGTCTCCCAAGGCAGTATTATGGGTCCATATTGACAGCTATTGTTTTTGATGATACTTTTAGTAAGGCTTTTTGGGGATCATTTTTTTAATTTTTTTTAAACCAAAAACAGGTTTGTGAGTCGATTAATTTTGATTCACATGTGAATCATAATTATATAATTGTTTAAAAGTTGTGTCTGTTTCTTGGACATAAGAGCAAAGTATTATTTTATGACTAACTGTAAGTAATCTGTTTGAAAACCTAAAAATATAAAAAGTATTGGAAGTGAAAATAAGTTATCGGCACTGGAGTAACACGGTAGGATCATAAGCTTATCTAAAGAAAGAATTTCTTGAGAAATAAATATCTAAGATTGAAATACTATAAGTTCTCAGTAGAATATTTTACTGAGTCTAAGATATAATGCCCTTGGATAGAAAGGAGAAAAACTCCTAATAATACAGTTTGCGAGTGAAATATGGCACCATGAATTTCTAGGTTTTTATAGGACCAGGTAACTTCGTTATGACGTACTTAGCCCTTGGTCTGAACGTGAGCGGAAAGCTATAAAAAACCAGAGCCACTTTCTCGATTAAAATGGTATGTAAGAAAATATGCAATTTAAAAAAGGAAAATATTCCAGTTGGGTATAAAGATAACTTTGATGTTGACAGAATTTTTTGTTCCCCAGTATTGTGTTTTTTATTGCTCGTTAAGGTTTTTTACGTAAACAGAGCAAACCTGAAGCACTTTTCATATTAGTAACTTTAACTTTATTGATCCCATTATCAGCCCCGCTACTTGAGTAGATCGCAAGCGATCGAATATGAACGTCGGGCGCGGTCTGTTACTGGATGGGTGACCGTTAGTGGTGAATTACATGCGCGCTTCCGTGCTTCGGAGGGCACGTTAAGCCGTCGGTCCCGGTTGTTATCGTTACGATAGCATTCGTTAAACCTGTCGAAGGCCCTATGGGCGGTTTGAAAACATCCGACGGGTTGCCACTAGCCCGTTTCTCCACCGCACCGCATTGGAGCAGCGTGGTGGAGTATGATCCAGGTTGTGCTGTTGTGGGGAGAGATCCGTGCCCAACAGTGGGCCATAGAGGGTTGCAGCCAACCAGTTCATCGCTCGCTATCAAGCTCTTCCAAGACGCGATAGTTTTATTGCCGTACCTGCTTGAACTCCTCATACGACGTCAGCAATTACTGATTCCATTCTTTATTCTTATTCATTATTGGAGGATAGACTCGTTTGGTATTGGAATTGTAAAGGTTCGATTCTGAGTAAAGCATGCTTTTAATGATGACGTCTGCATGTCGCAATTGGTAGGTTCTTAGGCGGTAGAGCCACATAAAAATGTACTCGTAAGTAACTTATTTCCACCCGCGACTTCGTCCACATTGACCTACGAATTTGACCCAGATGGGAATAAAAAGTTCCCAATACGTTGATTCAGGTTTTAATCTATCTGTGTACTGAATTTCATCCAAATCTGTTCAGCCGTTTTTGCGTGAATCCATCCATCTTCACAAAATTTCGCATTTATAATAGCAGTAGTTTTTTAATGTCTCAATGGTTAAGAGGTCTCAGTCAGAATCATTATAATATAGTCAGTACACGTCATAAAAGTGTTATTTACCTGCACCCGCCCGGCCTTTATGAGATAAGTATGCAGTCTACGGTAGGGTTGACGATCATTATAGTTACTTTTTCATTTAACACGATAAAAAAATATGTTTTATAGTAACTGAGTAGAAAAAGGGCATGCAGACATTAAGTGATCACTGCTGCACCATGGACGTCATTCAAACTCAAATAGAGAAAAATCTGAGTTTGTATGCGGGTGCTTTGCTACTCATGAGGAATAAGATATTCGCCTCAAATACGTATCCCCGGCAACCACCTCCCCAGCCGAAACACAACACATGAAAAACACGCTGCTTTACGACGGGTTAAGAGACTGGCGGTAAGGTACCGAACGGTCTATTGTGGATCTATGGAGGAAGTGGCATCCAGGAGCCAGGTTAATGGGCGACAGGAAATCAGTGCTGGTTAAAAATAAAATTTTCCATCAAATTTGTTCCTAAACTACCGAAATAATGCAAGTGGCTCTTTGAAAACCTGGCTCCTTCATGCGTTTATGCCTTACTAACAAAAATAAATTCTCTCTCTATTCTCTCCCAATAGGCATGATGACAGTAATCAAGTATCGCCAAAATATTTATCTGATCTAATGAAATAGGATTCAAAGATTTTGAAACATGTATTTATTCTCTTATTAATGTCGAGATTAATACTTTATTTGTTAAAATAAATCTACAAAATACAGCAATCCGCCATGATAGCTTAAACACCCATCAGATCGAATTACGTCAAATTACGTCACGACTTAGTAAGCGTCATTTTTTTCGTAAGCATATTATACACGATCTGGCATTTTTTACTGAGCCGTGGCGCAATGACAGACGCCATGACACGGGCGAGCGTTTTGGAATGAATTTGAAATTTAAAATTTAAATGTAGTTTTATTGCACAAAAACCTTAATTTTCTACAAAAATATGATATATTTTAGACATAATAGAAACTTCTGAATATCATAGAAGAGTTTTTGAAAATTAGTCATCATGCCAATTCTTGGCGAGTGCCGGAAATCATTGGTTAAAAAATATCTGCTACATTTAAGGGTTGTGACAGCCCTGCGCAGCATGAAGCTTAGTTCCGGGACATCCGCAGACGGGCAGAGCTTGTAATTTCAGTATTTTTATGCCTTCCTTCCTCAGACTTAATGTTTATAATTTCTGTACCACATTTCCTTCAGCGCTTGTAATAACAATCTTTAGAATTCAACTCTTTTATGAAGAAAACCACGACTTAATATGAAACGCACATAGCAGTAAGCTCACTCCACTAGTCCGCGTTGGGGCAACGTGTTGGAGTATGCTTCGGCTCTCCCCCTGTTGTGGGGAGAGACTCATGCCCAGCAGTGGGATTTGAAAGGCTTGTAGCTAGCTTGCAGGTTAAATTTATTATTATTAAGTAGTAGTTCAGTATCTATTGGTACCTAGATTATTTTCCAGGGGATCTCCGTTTTTTGCTTATAGTTTAATGCTGGCGTGAATACTAGGATTAAAACTCAGACCTCTCAAAAAGGAGACCGAATGTTTAACCACTGAGCTTTGACCGCTTTTTACTACTTATACTTCTTCTGTCAACTATAAGAAATTGCTGAAACCTAATAAGAAATATGTCACTAATCTCAGAACCTGATGTAACCAACGCGAGTCGTATAAAAGCATCGATTCAAGCGAAATGTATTAAAATTCAAATTAGAGCATTACCTTTATTATTAGTTACATTTTTGCGTGAGAACGGAAACTGGTCCACGTGCGAGCCTATGAATTTCTCATACTACCTATTACTTATGTGATTGTAAAATTACTCGCGGGTCAAGTCAATCTATGAGTACATACATGGATCTCACAATTTTTACGGAGCAAGAACTGAGTAGCGAAACTTGGGTGTTTTACAAGTTATGTTTTTGATGGCATTCAACTCTTTCAAATGTAGATAAAACAGGAACAAAGCAATTTGAAATAAACTTGTTAGAGATAGATATAAAATGTCATCATTATCATTATTATCGACGTTGAAATTAGGTATTTAAATCGCTAGTTTTGTTTTAATTTGGTCATTAGAATAAACAAACGATAGAAAATCACTGAAGCAAAAACATTTTTTGATTCTGTCTGTACGCAACCTACAGTCGCCGGCATAAAATAGGGTCTAAACGACAATTTGTTTCCCATACATCGTTTTACTATATGATAGGAGGTGATGACTATATGATAACTATATTTTATAAATAGGACAAAGTCAAAACACCACTATTACTCCACCACAACCTATCAGTAAATTGTTGCTCTCCAAGGCTAACAACAGTTGTTCTACCAGCCCAGGGCCGGATTTAGGGGAGGGCAACCAGGGCTACAGCCCCGGGGCCTCCACAAAAGAAGGGCCCCCACAATAGACTTGGGAAAAAAATTTAAATTAAGACTAGTACACTAGTATACAACTTTTCCTTTCATATTTTTTTTTGTGTTTTACCTTTACCTACAGTACTTTGTACAACCATGATTACATTAAATATTAACAGAAATTAGAATAAATATTTTGTTCTAATCAATTAGGCAATCATTAAAATATCAAAATATCAAATGGCCCTGATAAGCACTTTTAATTTATTATTATTATTTATTCGAAAACTCGACTGAAAAAATTGTTGATTTTATTTGGAAAATAATTTGGGACCAAGGGGCCTCCACTCCTTTGTTGCCCCGAGGCTTCCAGACTTCTAAATCCGGCCCTGTACCAGCCGCTTCCCAACTATGACTTAGGTAAATAAAATTTATGTTCTTATCGTGCGTTTGCACAACAGGTACAACTGTGTACAATTACATGACACCAACAACGCCAACAACACAGATGCTGGTAGGGCGGGATATTTGAGAAAAGGTTTGTTTAAATTTCTGCAACATTTTGTTTTGGATACATTTATATTCCATTGAGTGTACATGAATGGAATACGTAATTAAAGTGATCCATATACATGAGCGAAAAAATCTTTGATTAGACGAGACTTATGCTAATTTTGAATGTCACGGCGTCTGTTTTTTATAAAAATCACATTTAAATCAAGATCAAGATTTTAGTGAAAAAGTAGGCTTGTTTTGATACAGTATCTGTGTGTCTTTTAATTGCAGAAGTTAATGGCGGATTATGATGATGACAAAATATCCAAACTGTTACCTTCAGAGTATCTTAACTCAAAATTGTAAAACTATTTTTTATTACCGAATCGTGTCGAAAAGTCATTAATATGGAGTTAGAGATGTATTCTAAAAAATTCTTTTGAGGGAAAAAGGTTTATCCGCCGAGATCACCCATGTCCTAAATTAATAAAAAAAATGTTATAGACAAAACTATCTACACTAATAACTATACTAATTTACACAAAGCTAATATTAAAGGATTAAAAGAGAATGAATTCAAAAACTATGATTTTATTAACACAACAAAGTAAAGATTCTTCCTTAGATAATAAGGCATACTCAAGTTACGTATCTATAATTAAAAATAAACGTAAACTAATTGAGGTTTCCCCAAAACAAAAAACGCAACATTTTTTGTAACAGTAAAGATGTTTTTTAATAATTAAACTAAATCGCAACTGTACTTTGTTAATCAAAGAACTGCTCTTCAAAAATAGTTTTTATCGAGTGACAGATTACAAAAAAATCTCGTAATCAAAATCATTTCGCACCAACAGACAGACGACTTGATATAGTGATAGACTTGACCTTCGACGAGATAAGGAACTGGTTGTTGTCGGCTACGTTTCCCACGGTGTTTAATGCTATGCAAATATCATGCTTCAGTACGTGTATATTAATAGCTTAATGTTGGTGATTATTTGGTTCTTTTTTATGGGGTTCAGTGTACTTTAAGGGGAATCTGAAAATAATAAAACGAAATTATACAACTTATGTATCTTACAACTTACGATATATTCGTAATTCTGTTTTAATAACAATTCATTCCAAGTTAAGGATAGCTACATTTTTCAGTCTGCAATTGTTTTTAAAAATTTTTTTATTGTGTTTTTAAATGCCAAGGCTTATCCCCAAAGTATTGGTTTCATAGAAAAAGTATGAAAATGTTTTTCATTACAAATTAAATTCTCTCGTAAATCGAAGAACATTGTTTTCTTCACGGAATAGATAAAAAAGGGTTTTTTTCGGACCTAAAAAGGTACGGAACCCTTCATACAAAAAATTCTTCAGACATCGACGATCAGCAAGATGATTTCTTGTATCTACAGGCATGTGAATAAAACCTGCTTTATTTTTTTTTGAATTTGCTACTGTTACCCGCTGTCCTATTGCCATGTCGTTAGATGACAAAATCAGTGCATATTAAATTTGTAATATCGAAGTTGAAGACACTAATCTTTATTAGCCAATTAGGACAAGGCTTTCCTTGTCCTAATTGGCTGACATAAGGATCGACAAACCAACACGATAAGATTTAAAAAAAAATTAAAAACTGAAACTGACATAAATCAAAATAATATAAATATGACACATTATTGTAAGACGTAGTTTGGAGCTCGTAAGCGGTTGCTGCAGATGGCTGAAGCACAGCCTTCACGGGCAACTCAAGAGAGAGGACTGGCCACGCAGAGAAAGAAAAAGAAGAACACGAATGTAGAAAAAAGGAACTGCCATTATTGTCACAGATGTAATATAGAAAAATAAAATAATAATAAAAATAACGCTTCACACTCATAGCCCCACACTAGGATTGCCTGTGTCGTGGGCGCCATGGACACACACAAGACAAGAACACAACACACCCAGACCAGACACAGAAATTTAAACTCATCATTCAAATCTCTGCTCCGCTGGGAATCGAACCCAGGACCCTCCGCGTAGCGCACTGGCGTCTTTACCAACTGAGCCACTCGGGTCGTCAAAAGATTCATAGCTTGTATAATTTCCTTTTGCTTCTTTCAGATTTCTGTAAAAGTATGCAATGGTGTTGTCGTACGAGCAACTTTAGCATGCGAAAAATTACACCAAGTAGGTATCACTTGGTTCTATGTGTACTAAGGGTGTATCAAACATATGACGATATATGGGCACATAGATCGTGGAGTAACTATAAGTAATGGCGCAGCTTCCGTCTGTTCGTCCATATCCAGTAATTGATATACGGAGTCTGCGTCAGATGATACTGTAGTCTTGTGAGGTAGCTAGTTTCAGTCAACTTAACTATCTATTCATCCGTTATACGTAAATTTTTCATATACAAATGTTGGTAGAGAAAGATCTGCGAAGTGGTCGTGCCTGTCGTGAACTGATTACGTCATATCGGAGTTTTGTATACCTATATGCGAGTAATGTAGAAAACTTCGATAGCGTGATTCAGGATCGTGTGGCGCCATCTATTTACGAGTGGCGGGAGTCGCAAACATTTTTATTATCCGACACCCCTTTAGGCCGCCGGGTTTTTTATTTCTTTGCCTTTTCTATTTCTTCAGTTCTAGCAGTTTGCTTTAGAAGGTGTGATTTGGGTGGTTAAAAAAGGCGACTGCGGTGTAAAAGGCCCAGTGGCTTAGAATTCGACCTCGAATCGAAGGGTCCGGGTTCGAATTCCAGTGGCACACACCAATAATTTTGTAAAAAAAGTTATGTGTGCTTTATAAAATTAAATATCACCTGCTGTTACGGTGAAGGAAAACATCGTGAGGAAACCTGCGTGTGGGAAATCCACCAACCCACAGTAGGCGAGCGTGGTGGACTAAGACCTACATCCCTCTCATTGTAAGAGGAGACCCGACCCTGTAGAGGGTCATTAATGGGTTACTGACAAAATGGCGACTACTTTTATTTTGGAAGATTACAAAGTTGGAAATTTGAACAAAATTTAGTTAATTATGCAGACAAAGCTTCGAGCAAAGGCTTGTAAACGTTGATTAGATATAAGACTGGCAGATTTTCTTGTAAACCCAACCACAAGCGGAAGGGTGGCATAAAGGATGTGACGTCACCGGTGTGGGGTTTCGTTTTAATAAGCCCTGACGTGTCGGCGTAATGACCAGCGACAACACTCGTGGAGATACCTCGTTAAGAAAATGCGCATTTGAAATCTTGTCAGGAATATTTAATTGTCAGTAACCCATTAATGACCCACTACAGGGTCGGGTCTCCTCTCACAAGGAGAGGGATGTAGGCCTTAGTCCACCACGCTGGCCTACTGTGGCTTGGTGGACTTCACATACCTTTGATATTATTTTTTTTTGTGAACTCTCAGGCATGCAGGTTTCCTCACGATGTTTTCCTTCACCGTAGCAGCAGGTGATATTTAATTTCATAAATCGCACATAACTTTTTTACAAAGTCATTGGTGCGTGCCACTGGGATTCGAACCCGGACCCCTCGATTCGAGGTCGAATTCTAAGCCACTGGGCTATTACCGCTTATGTCAGGAATATTTAATTATGAAGGAATTTATGACAATTTTTCACTCAAATCTACCTCCCGAAGATCTCCAATCGCTCCAATCTGATATCGTACTCGTATATGGGTGTGTTGTGAAGTACTGTGTAGCCGGGGATACTTTATTTGAGGCGAACATCTTAGTCCTCAAGTGGCAAGGCACTAGTATGCAATCTTCGAAAGGTTTTTTCTCTATTTGAGGTAGGATACGGATCTCCATAGGCTGCAAGGACCCACTTTACATCGGGTAGCCTATAGACTGGGTTAACCATAAAAACGTCATCCTGTCATGTTCTGAGGTCTGTCTGATATCCCTATCAAATGCTTCCACTCAAAAACATGACACAAAAAGCGAAAAAACATTTAACACAGGAGCATTTATCGCGCGAGCCCGAGCATTAAGCGTGTTATACACGGGGCGGTTCTGAAAAATTACACCTGTCTGTCTCCGAGAACTCTTTCACCCCGCAAAAGTTGCTATACGACAACGTCGGCGTCGTTGTCGTATAGCAACAATCTACATTTGTCGTATCCGTAATTAAATAAATAAATTTTGTGCGACAACTCACAAATGGCTTGCTGATCCCAAAGTAAGCAGTGAGCTTGTGTTATGGTAACAGATAGCAGATAAACCTACATACATAATATATATTTTTAAATACATACTCATATAGACAATTTACACCCAGACACAGAACAAACACATTTGTCTTGGGTGGGAATCGAACCCACGACCTCCGGCGTAGGGTCGCTAACCACTAGACCAACAGGCCAGACCAGTCCAGGCCAGTTTCAATTCGGGTCCTACATACTTCTCACAATGACAAGGGTGTAGGACCCAACCGAGCAGTCCCGACCCGACTCAGTAGTACATCCTTCTCACAATCAAAAGGATGTAGGACTGAGTCCACCACGCTAGCCTGTGTGGCTTGGTGGACTTCCCATGCCTTTGAGAACATTTTTTGTGAACTCTCAGGCATGCAGGTTTCACGATGTTATCCTTCACCGTTACAGCAAGAGATATCTAATTTTATAAAGCGCACATAACTTTTTTAAAGAAAGTTATTGGTGCGTGCCACTGGGGTTCGAACCCGGACCCCTCGAGGACGAATTCTTAGCCACTGTTCAATCACCGCTTCGTCGTAACAACCGTAAAGTCTGCAGCCAACCTAACCCATAGGTCAAGGACCAAGCCTGGTAGGAGAACAGGTCAGTTGCGCGTGCCGCTCGCTTCCGAAGCCGCCCGAGGATAGCCGATCACGACCGAAGTTTGAACGAGGAATAATTTGTAACGTTGGCTGGAAGAATTCTCGGTACACATCTGGGCAGAATATGTGGTTGGTAATTTGTTATTCTCAGGACTCAAAAAAGGGGTTTATTTTGAAACAATAATATCTAGTAATGGTGATTTTTGTTTTAAAAATGATTTTTTGAATTGTATTTATATGCGTCTTTTACAAAAGTTTTGAAGGCCAACAATAACTTATTTGAAGTGATAGTTTTAGCTTACTAGTCCTAATGAGTAGCAAGGAACGCATACGATTACAGATTGAAGCGTTTAGGTGGTAGAGATACGAAGATCGTCCGGGGAGGTAGATACCTACCTTACCAGCCTATGTTACTCATATCCTGTGCTTCGAGATAGGTAGTACTGTATTTAACCTCATTGCACCCTCAGATAGGTTTCATCTTTATTTGAGGCTGGATGTGGGTGTCAATTGCCATAGAAAATGCAGAAAAATCTAGAGTTTTATCTCTTTCTATCTCTTTACAATCTCGTAAAGGCGACTGAATATCTATTTGCATACATTGGTGTTTTATTTTAAATGGTAATTTTTACATTTTAAAAATACGTATCTACTACTCTTTACGTATTAATATGATACTAACTTGTACTTGGGTTTTGGACTGCGTAGTAAGATTGAGTCAAACCATCCCAGTAACTAAGGATTGTGACAAAAACCAGACAACTTTATAACAAAATCAATGCCGAAGACACCCGAAAAACATGAATCAAAAATCAAAAGATCTCTAATAAACGCGTCCACAATATCAATGATCGGAAACATTAATTCTAAACAGGTTTGCTGTCCGTATATGCAAGCGTTACAGCAAACTCAAAATGCACAAAAGCATACGAAAACCACCCTTATTCCCTTACGACAAAGTCCTGTAGCACCGCTTCAGAAACTTCGTCACTTACCAAGTTACAAAAACATCTAGCTAAGACAAAACGAACTTTATCTGTATAGATTTAAGAGTTATCACAATACGTCTTGATAAACTGGTAATATAGACAACCAATTTAACAAAACATCCAGACAATTAAAAATGAACTCTACGGCCCACGAAATAAGGGTTATATTATATGTTTTGACTAACTGGTGATGTCTATATTCGTAAAGTCTATGTAAGCAGCCAAGTTCCCACGACAAAAGAAATGAATTAAAGGAGGGCGCCTGTCCTTTTGCGAGAACATGTTTAATTTTGAAATAAAAGGGCCTCATTTCGCTGCGAGTGGGACCTTAATTGTAAAAATGTAGGTAAGTAAATTAATAACCTATTTTAAAGGGCTCTGTGCTGCGAGCATGCACTTACGCCCACGCCGTCTTAATCGTATCGAGCTGCCATTAGTATGGGAAGATGTCTGATAAATTGACATACTAATACTTAATATGGCATACTCATGACTGACGTTTACCGTACGAATACTTTGACGATAGCGATCCTGTGTATGGCTTTTTGTTTGAAATTTAAAAAAGCTACGAACGTTATATTCTAAGAAACTTTTATTTAGACTTTCGTTTCATACAGTCTTCCTTCCTTCCCTTCAGCCCTTGGCAGTCCACTGCTGGACATGGGCCTCCCCTAACCGACGCCACTCCACCCGGTCCTGGGCCCTCTGAATCCAACGGTTTCCCGCTGTCTTCTTCAGGTCATCAGTCCACCTGGTCGGAGGGCGGCCTGTGCTCCTATTACTAAATCGAACACGCGCTTGAAAATTTTTCGGGGTTTTCTTTTCGTTTCGTATTATAGAATATGATGAAGTATTGAGATGGAATTACGAGTTAACGATTTTCCTTACCGACATCAGCCTGAACGTGCTACGCCGCACTAAAGAAAGAGCCAGAAATAGATAAACTGTTTTTTTTCTATGAAACAATTAAACAACACATATGTCATACATAATCGACCACCCAATTTTGTTTATATTACATTTTATTACAAATAATTCCCGTCGTCCGTCCGTGGCAATAAAATTATGAAACACGTGTGTTAGTCTGTTTATAATACGTTACTAGATTCATTTTTGGGCAACTGAACTGGTTTGTGTTACAATTTGATAGTTTCTTTGGAAATCCTGTGTTATCATTATTATTATGTGGCAAAGATTTTTGATATGTCAAGATGGAGTGTCAGGACGTCAAAAATGGAGCACCTAAAATTTGGGAATTATTTTCGCGGGAACTGCAGTTATGTCATCTTAATGAAACGTAACATCTACCAAGACATTTTTTCAAACCTATAATATTCTTACTATCATATCCTAGATGTATCGTGATGCGAGCTGTTTCGTGTTTTTCACCCATTCTAGGATTTTTTCACTGCAACACATGCACGACACTCTCAAAAAGGATACAAGTCTTGTCTGCTCCATATGCTTGTAGTGCGAATAGGTGCAGACATAATCCCGCAAATTGCAATGGTAGGTATACTCGTATACCTGACCGACCCGACGCAGCTTCAGCTGTTGATAAAATGCGGATAAATGTTGATAATAAAATATACATATTCGTACCAAAACCCTAGGTAATTATAATAACTACTTAACGATGTGTTTGGTACATATCATGATCATGTTTCACCCAAAAATAGACCCATTCAGTAAAAAGGCGTTACGCAACCAACATAACGGCATAGGAAGTAAAAGGCAGCGTGGGAGTATGTAGGAGGAATCGAAGCCAATTAATAATACGACTCAATAGACACTTTGAGTTGTTGTCGCGTAAAATACATGTGAAGTTTGAACGAAAATAGATCTTCCTATCAATTTTTAAATGGTAGAGCCAAAGTAGCTCGTCCGGGGAACCCCTCGTAAAGCCGGGGATGTGTGGTTGCCGGGACACTTTATTTGAGGCGAACATCTCAGTCCTCATGAGTAGCGAAGGCTTACAGTTACCATTTACCATCTGATAATAATATGTATAAGCATCATATGAGATATAAAGTTTACAAGTTTAAGAAACGTTAAAATAATAAGCGGTAAATTGAACCGGTAAAAACGCAAATAAATTGCGCTTACGTCATTCCATAAAATCAGCAAAAAACGTCAAAAAGTCAACATATAGAGTGGGCGCGGGTCACTGGGCACTGCGTGGGACAAGATAGAGGGGATAGCGGGAATGGTTCATTTTCAGACCACGCTGAGCGTGAAGTAAGCGCGGCTTAACTAAGCTGCAAATGCCAGATATTTGAAAGTGAAAAAAATGAAAATCACTTATTTGCACGAATGTGGGTTAGGTTTCGGTTTTACAGGGCATTTTGATCAATCCATATGCACCTTTTCAGGTATGCATTTTGAAATGGAAAATTTATTATCGATTTTGGCCCGATAGTCGATGATCGAACTTTTACCACGTCACTTCTGCATTAATCTGCGTGAGCATTTATAATGAAATATATACGTAAAAAAACTATTTAACTTTGAAATTGTAAATCTATAATATATTTTTAATTTCTAGAGCGCAACACCAAAAAATATAAAATTTTGTCACAAATTAAAGAGTCTTTATTTACACGCTTTATACGCTTTCGCTCATGCCAACCGCTCTCTCCTATGCCTTACACAATGTACTGGCCATTCATTCATAGATCTTCGTGTGGGCTGTCTGGTTACCAAGTTTCACCAACCTTACCTCAATGTTGCAATTCAGCGCACCTCAATATGAGGATTACATAGGGTCGTGGGCAGAAATTAATTGCAGCCACCATGTCACGTATGTCACACCCAAAATATTTTATGTGATGTGTAATCTTTCTAAACCACTGGGCTATCTCCGCTTATCACCGCCGGGTTCGAATCCCAGTGGCACTCACCAATGACTTTGTAAAAAAGTTATGTGCGCTTTATAAAATTAAATATCACCTGCTGTTACGGTGAAGGAGAACATCGTGAGGAAACCTGCATGCCTGGGAGTTCACGAAATGTTCTCAAAGGTATGTGAAGTCCACCAACCCACAGTAGGCCAGCGTGGTGGACTATTCACTCTCATTGTGAGAGGAGACCCGACCCTATGGTGTCATTAATGGGTCACTGACATGGTGTAATCTTATTGAGTAGCTGAACTAACAAGGTATTATTTGAAAGGCTCTGAAACCAAAAAAGAATAATTTCTTCGTCTTCAAATTTCTTCATTCTTCAAAATGAAAGATGAAATTCATCGATTTTTCCCGTAACCTATGTACCTTGTCAGTAACCCATTAATGACCCACTACAGGGTCGGGTCTCCGCTCACAATGAGAGGGATGTAGGCCTTAGTCCACCACGCTGGCCTAGTGCGGGTTGGTGGACTTCACATACCTTTGAGAACATTTTTTGTGAACTCAGGCATGCAGGTTTCCTCACGATGTTTTCCTTCACCGTAACAGCAGGTGATATTTAATTTTATAAATCGCACATAACTTTTTTACAAAGTCATTGGTGCGTGCCACTGGGATTCGAACCCGGACCCCTCGATTCGAGGTCGACTTCTAAGCCACTGGGCTGTCACCGCATCGCACCTATGTACCTAATGTAACCTTTTAGTGATCACACTGCACTCACTCACCCAATTTTCGCTTGAGATTTATTAAAATCCATCCCAACTACTGACTACCTCGTTGAGGTTAATGATTGTGTCACGTGTGTTGACAGAACGGCTCCGAGCTGACAGCGACACTCGACAATCGTTGACGATTTATTGACTTCGTTAAGAGACTTTCCAATTATGAAATGTCATCAATACGGTAGACGTACAGAAATGACTCAATGGCGTAATATGGTAGCAATACTTTATTTATTTAAAACTTTATCGATGACACAAGTGGCGCAGTGGTTAAGACACCGTTGCGCTGTGCGGAGGGTCCTGGGTTGGATTCCCAGCAAAGCAGACATTTGAATGATGAATTGGAATTTCTGTTTCTGGTCTAAGTGTGTTGTGTTCTTGTCGTGTGTGTGTCCATAGCACCCACGACACAGGGGATCCTAGTGTGGGCAGATACTGAAATAGGCAGGTACAAAAGGCGGGCCTAATGCTAAATAGCATTATTTTCGTTCCAGACAACCTCAGGTATATAAGTATAGATAAAAAGCAAAGGCGTAATGGAATAAAGAAATAATTTAGAGATTGAAAAACAAAACAAGTAGAAAACTGTAATGTGAAGCGGTGATAACCCAGTGGCTAACAATTCGGCGTTATCCTCAAGTGGCCGAGTTCAACTTCCAAGTACCAGTAACTTTCTTAAAAAGAGTGATGTGCTTTTAAGTAAATTAAATGTCAACGGCTGAAACGGAGAAGGAAAAATCATGAGGAATCCTGAGTGAAGTCCACCAATCCACATAAGGCCAGCGTGGTGGACAAAAGCCTACATCCTTCTAATTGTGAGTGGAGATCCGACCTTGCAGTATATCACTAATAGGTTACAAACGCTACAAAACCACAATTTATTCACCGTAACAACAACGTAAGTAGTTGTAACATGATCTTCTCTACATATTATCCACTGAATAATTCTCCAACGCAGCACCTAATTTGGACCTCCAGTGTACTTTGATGAGTTTCAGCATAATTTGATAGTGGTCCTATTATGAAACAGTTGTTTGTTGAAGGCCGAAAACGGAGTTAGATTACGCATCTATGTACTTGTAAAGTATACTTGCTTAAGTTAGGTCATTAGGCGATACTTCATACGCTGAAACACGTTTACATAATTACTTGACGGTCTTACGTTAAATTCAAAGACTTTTATACCAGACCGAGAAAAAAAAAGTGGGCTCATTTTTGAAAATGAAAAAACAAGATGATTATGGATTAATCAGAATTACCATAAATTAACCCATAGTAGCGACTGCGATCAGAGGTTGCTTGAAAGTTGCTAAAATTTCATTAAATTAAATTACAATTAAAAGTTATAACACTGATATATTCACAAAGTAACAGCTAATTAACAAATGTATTTTTTACATATTAAGTGCTGGCCCAATTTTATTCAGTTAGGTATAGCTATCACTATAAACGTTCAACGATAAGCGAGTCGACTGAGAAAGAACTGGGCAAAGAAATAGGCAAATTATTGGGTAAAGGGAGCTCTCGCTAGGCTAGGTGATCATCTCGGAGTCTATTATACATGCTAGCGATGTAACTTCAATAACGTGGTTCAGGATACTTGTGGCGCTATCTGTCGACGAGTGGCGGAAGTGGTCACAGCCTATGTAAACCTTGCCTTAATTTGTCCATGGAAGACAGTAAATTCATTTGATTTCACTTCAATAATTATGATATCCGCGCTTTTTCCTGGCAAGTTTATGGTTTGGTATCTAATATTTATTAATTCATCCCTATAAAGGTAAACGTAAAGTTACCTTTAAATTTTTTATGAGTTATGCTACTATTACAATTGAGTCATAATGGTTCAATTGTGACTCAACTATTTTCCTATGAAGTTTATTGGTGTACAACTACCATCATGTTTGCATTTGGTTTTGACAAATTGACGTAAAGTGAATAGGATTGAATTAAAATTATTTAATAAGTATATTGTCTAATAAGTATATTGTTCCCAGAAATAAACTCAATATTTTTAACTTATTCGCTTTTCACTCGCTTCATTGTCAGACAAGAGAGCAAACAACTCAAAATGTAAAATAATAAAGAGATTTTATTTTCCTTTGATCTCCGATTTCGTAATGGCATTCATTAATAATGACCGATGAAAAGTCAGTTCCTTTATTAATTATCATTACCTTCCATTTTAATATGAAGCTCTTAATAAACATATCAGAGTACATAAGTAGGCACATGAAAATAACTTTTAATGTTCTGTAAACCCATTAGTGACCTATTGCAGGGTCGGGTCTCCTCAGCTCGGGATGTAGGCCTTAGTCCACCACGCTGGCCTAATGGTGGATTTCACTTTCCTTTGAGAAAACTATGTACGACTCTCAGGCATGCGGGTTTCCTCGTGATGTTTTCCTTTGCCTAAGTTCCAAGTTCAGAGCCCCGTGTTTAAATTTTGTCGTGTCGGTTAGTTATGCCAGCCAATAAGGACAAGTTACGCACCTCCCCAGGCAAGCTAGGGTGGCTCTACACTGTCTATCTTTTATACTTAACCTTTTCTTTTCTTCTCTGACCTATCCTTACCTATTTGGTGTGTGGTTAGTATCTGGCTTGTCCCTAGTCGAGGCGGGAGGTTAATTAATTAAAGTTGGATAACTCGGATAAGTTACGGCGCTATGTTTGTCGCTCAGCCGTTAAGGTGCCGTTGCAAGGAGTACGACAACCCGATTAATCGCACAAGCTCCGCAGACTAAGTAAATCCCAGGCGATCGAAAACAAATTTCAGTTCCTCGGATAATGGACCAGTACTTGTACTGGTGCGGTAGTGCGTCGCTATCTGTTTCGGAACGTATTAATCTTCAGTCCCAGTTGTTGTCGATAACCTTGACAGAAGCCCTTTGGACGGTGTAAAAACATCCATAACGGGTTGGCAACTAGATTGTATCTGGTATCAAAGATCATTGAAGCCTTACGAATCTCGAGTGTAATAACTGTCTTAGTATAGGTATTTGAAATTATATTATTGGCGACACATTTTACTATAAGAATAAATTATTCGTAATTCGGCATAGGGAGATCTCCCGCCAGGCTTGGTGGTTTACCAGCGATGTAGAAAACATCGATAGCGTGATTCAGGTTACCACTAGATAGGCACTACGCCATTTCTTAACGAGTAGCGGAGTATTAAAAATTTAATAAAAAAAGTTTTTTATGTACGGTTTTATTTACAATAAAAATTATGTAGTTTTTGTACTAAAAGCTAAAAAAAAATCGCTAAGTCCCAGCTATCATATCGCACGAATGTTCTCATCAATCTGGGGTATTAATCAGACAAAAATACAAAATCGTTGGGCGTAGTGTGTTCAGAGTAAATATTGTGATTGAAATTTCACGTGCCGTAACGAACGAATGCCGTAATAAAAGATTCAAAGTTTCATTTGAAAGGCCTGTCTGCCTCTCGAAGGCAACCCTTACCACCTCCACTAAGTCAAAAGCCCGGCGTTGTCCGGATTAAGCGGTCTCGCTTGCCTTTGTCGTCTTGTATGCATGTAGTATGTTTATTTGTTTGAGGACCAAACTCCTAGCAACGTATAGTCGTACACCGACTCACAACTTGGTCCTTACGGCACTTGGTTATTTGTATTTGCGTATTCGACGTGTCTGTTAACGATAGCCATGTGTAGATGCTTTATACGCAACACTGACATTGCCTGTAAAACGTATGTGTATTTGTTAGTCAAATAATATGCAAATATTTGAATACCTTGTCAGTAACCCATTAATGACCCACTACAGGATCGGGTCTCCTCTCACAATGAGAGGGATGTAGGCCGCCGTCCACCACGCTGGCCTAGTGCGGGTGGACTTCACATGCCTTTGAGAACATTTTTTTTCTGAACTCTCAGGCATGCAGGTTTCCTCACGATGTTTTCCTTCATCGTAACAGCAGGTGATATTTAATTTTTATAAAGCGCACATAACTTTTTTTACAAAGTCATTGGTATTCGAACCCGGACCCCTCGATTCGAGGTCGAATTCTAAGCCACTGGGCTATCACCGCTGCTTTGAATACCTACTAATACGCAAACATCAAAAGCCCAAATTTACGTTAGCGCGCGACTCACATGAAATGCCGACCACGTGTGACGACGCAAACAGCGAATATCGTGTGACGTATTCTATCGTGTATAAACGATAGAATACGTCACACGTCTAAAACGCGCCATAAAAATTTCGTAAAATCAAAGTATGACGATTGATCTAAAATAGTTAACGTAGTCTAGTAAGATTCATCGGCATGATGTTCCGGCGTAACCCTCTCAAATGCCGTTATGCTCTTTTACAACACGGTTGCGATTTTTTGTGTGTCAGCTTACAACCATTTCCTTATTTATTAATTTATGACATTTAAAAAAAACATTGATTTTAACATCAATAATATTTTCCTTTTACTGTTTGTGTTTTGGTTTTAATCAATTATAAATTACAATATTAACTTAACCGTCTAATATTTATCGTAACATTTTTCTTCCACTACCGCCAAGTCACAATATATTTAATCCAACGCCCACACATTTCACCGCCCGCGAGTGTACCAAACTTCAGTACTTACTAAACTTTAACCTCCTCACATACTTGCGGGCGGATAATTGTTTTGCTCGCACTTGTACTATTGTGACCGTGGGCCTATTGTCCCAGGCTTAAGGCGCGCTAATACTTGGGAAGGAAGTGCGTAGGCTGACCTTTGGAATAGAATTCTGACGGCGCTTGCATTAAAAATTAAAAAGTTAGTCGTGCTTTATAAAATTAAATGTCACCTACTGTGACATGTACAATAAGTGACTTTTGAATTATTTTATAATAAGCACTTTGATCAATTATTATTGACTTTTATAACGATCTTTTCACTGCTTTGACTACCACATATTTTTTAACTTTTTTGGGTTCTGGTTTTACTATAAGGACCAAAAGCTCAGGTTGACCATACGATATGAACAAATACGATATGTGAACAAATAAATATTTTTTATTTCGTTTTAAAAAATGGATATGGGTTGGCAGTAGGTCCCAGGGAACCACCTCATGGTCTACTGGTCATGGTCCATGGACATGAAATGAAATGAAATGGCCTGTGGTGGCCTTAAACTATCTCCGACAATAAGTATTTTTAATTCATTTTATCCAGTTTGTATCAGTATATTTTCTTTCTTCTTATATATAAAATTCTCATGTCACAGTTTTAGTTACCATACTCCTCTGAAAGGGCTTGACCGATTTTTATTAAATTTTATATGCATATTCAGTAGGTCTGAGAATCGGCTAACGTCTATTTTTCATACCCCTAAGTTATAAGGGTTTTCCACATCTAACATTTTTATTTTATTTTTTGGACAATTTTTTTAGTTTTATTTTTCAATAATGTGGCATTAAAAATACATACATACAACCCTAAATTTTCACCCTTCTATCACCAACCCCTATTCTTTAATAGTCGATTTTAAGATTATAAAAATAATTAAAGTGCCTAAGTAGTTTCACCACATCGTATAAACAAATGGGGTTACACGTTTAAAAATTTCTAACCACAGTAATCTAATATCTCATACAATCCATCTTCGTTAATTAACAAGCTTACGCCGGCGACTGTACGCGCGATTTTTTATGATCTCAAAGTGACACTCATTTAAAATAAATGAGAAAAAGATTTCTTCCGTTTAGGGATTGGTCCAGAGAGATGAGAATTATCTTATATATATTCTTTGTTCTAGTCGGCTGACATAACACACCGGCCAACCAATATGACAAAATTTAAACACAGGGCTCTATATGTACATCGGCTTTACTGAAATATACACTGAAATACGACAAATGTATACGATGACATTGTCGTACAAGCAACTTTTGCATGCCACATGGCAATTAGAACGACAGGTAATATTTATCTGCAATCAAAGATTTTTATACATATGACCGGACGGAATGATAGTAGGTATTCTAGAAAACAAGTAAAATTGGCCAAATTTTTTTAGCTTCCCAAAATTAGAGAAGAAACCAGACAGAGGGACACCATAGAAAGATAATAATAATTATGCTTACATACATTGCACAAGTCTTAGTCCACCACGCTGGCTTATTGCGAGTTGTGGACTTCACATGCCTTTGAGAACAACTAAAATTTTAATATTGATAAAAATACCATATTATGTATTGTAATAAATTTATAATACTTTTTTTTCGATTTTAATCTACAGACAGACAATTTTAATACATGCATAGTGATTTAAAAACTTGTTTGTCAATTTGTTAAGTTCAGTGAATAAAAACGCTCATTAAACGCGCATGATATGTTATTGGGCGTATGAATGAATCTCACGGTGGCCGCAGTCACACCGTCGTGTAACCCCTTGTCCCGATTGCGATGACATGACGGTTACGGTACTTACATACGATACAAACAGGGCATGAGCTATTGATTTGTCGTTGAACGACTTGGTAATTGACACGGGGTTGCCCCAGCGGAGTGGAGAAGCCTTCATTCTTCTCATTGTGAGAGTACAAAGTTTACTCCCACTAAAAATTCTAATTTAAAGCCAAGACTGAGAACTCGGGCTCTTACTCGAGAGGTCCAGGTTCGAATCCCTGTGGAACACAACAATAACTTTCTTTAAAACGTTACGTGCGTTTTGTAAAACTTAATATCACTAGCTCTAGCGATAAGGGAAAACATCGCGAACATCACAAAAAAAAACCTCAAACGCATGTCTCAAACGAAATCCACCAACCAACCAAGTATTAGGCCAGCGTGGTGGACTATAGCCTACATCCTTCTCATTGTGAGTGGAGACCCGACCCTGTTGTTCATTAATGCGTTTCAGGCAAAAACGTCTAGCTACTCTGCACTACTATTATCATCGACATTAATCTGCAGATAACATTACGTGTTAGCCGGTACATCTAGTTCGTATGGTTTCAATGAAGGTAGCTGGTCATTAATCAAAGCATAGGTTCGGAAGCGGTCGTGGTTTTATTATGATCGCGACCGGTTTAGACGGGTTCGGTGCAAGCGATGCGAGGGAGTGGATTTACTGTATGTTAAAGTTGTATTAAAATTTTAAGGTACAGCAACCTTTTATTTATCCAGTCCAGGGCATGAGTCTACCGAAACTAGTAAGGCTTGTAGAATTCTTAGCACACATACTTTTTCATTATTATATTACACTAACAAACATTTAAAAAAAAATACTGGGGACACTTCGTAGGTAGTTTCCCAATACCCAATTTTTTATAATTATGTGTCTGCATTATTTTTAATTCGAAAATTAAAATAAAAAGACATAGGTACTAAGATTGTTTACCAAATATGACAAGAGAATAAAAATGGACTATACATCATTTGGAGGAAAAGGGGAGATCTCCCGCTAGGTGATGTCACTGCCTGGAGTGCCTGGGGACCGCGGTCCGAATGTTGACTGCGGACCATTTGTATATATGCAGAGATTGTGAAGAACTTTGATAGCGCGTTTCAGGATACGTGTTCCGATTGGCCAGTTCGGTATGACGCGTGTGACGTGTTCTATTGTTTACTACACTCGCTGCTTGCGTCGTCATGCGTGGTCAGCATTGCATGTAAGGGCGCGCTCATATTACCGTAGGTATCGCGCCGCTACAATCATATTGTAATAATTTTTACTTTTAATAAAGACAAGTCGTCTATAACTTACGCCGAAGCGAATGCAAACCGGTTGGCATTGGATACGAGAATGAGATTGTGAATGGGAGGAAACGAGCGGTCTCATTGCGCCCGGCCGCCGCTCACACCGACCACAACTTCGCATTTAAAAGTGTAAACAACGAAAAAACTTAACAGCATCAAAGTTTGATGATTTTTTTTTTCACAATTAATTCTGTGCTTCCTGTGAATAGTGATCCTGTGACATGTCAAAAAGGCGTAAAGGCTTCAAAACTCAAAACTGAATGAAAATAAATGAAATAAATAAATAAATTCTTATAATAATTTTAGGGCGCATAGATAGTAGAGATAATTAACCTACAATTATTCATTCAGAGATGTGTTATAAATTTCACGCGTTTGTCTGTTTGTCTGTTTGTATATCTCTCTCGCGTCTACAGCGCAAACGGGTGGACAAATTTTGATGCATTTTTTCGAAAGCTTGCTATCTTAGAATGGTTTTATGTTTGTACCAAAACGGACAGCTGCTTCATTAGGTACCTACTGAAATACAAAAATAATTATGAAAAGCTTAAGATTGATTGATTGAAGAATTAGAGGCTTTTTAGGGACAGAACTTCACAATAAAATTATTTGAAGCAAGATCACTAGATACAGATACTGAACTAAAACTACTACTTTGACACTATTCACCAACAGATGGCAGTGTACACACTTTTACTTAGTCCCCAAACTAATACAAAGGAAAACACACAACAAACGAATTTAATTGAATCTTTATAACTTGGAGACTGAATAAAAAAATCATAAAAAAGTCATAACTGACGCCGTTCGGTCCCTTAGGGCTATTTAGCAGACAACCGTCTATGGTTATATCGTTTTTATAACGCTTACATAGTAAAAGCTTCGTCGGTTTGCATTTAAAAACCACAATGATAAAACGCTTGTAATAAACCGTTCCCTGTTTTATGTTAAATATATTTATGATTTATTTGTTTAAATTCTTTGTTTCTAATAAAAATTAATGTTATTACACATATTTGATACTAGATGGCGTTGCATTTATTCATCAGTCGGTATCTAAGGACTACCAGTTGTACTACGCAGTATTACTACTGATCCACCGCGGAAATTTTAGTCAATTTTGCCGAAAAATTTTACTAGCTGCTTTTATTATGATGTCATAGAGTCAGAAAAGCTGCTGTTTAATTTTATTCTATCAAGCGGTAAGAACAGAAATTAAAGAAACAGTATGCAAAACAATAGATTAGATAACTAGTCGTCCTTATCATTTTATCAAATAGGTATTTAATAAATGCAATAGCAATTCTTCTAAACAACTATTGACTATTTTATTTTTACGAGGCAAAACTCACAATTTGATATTGGCAGAAAAACAGTCTAGTCTTTCTAGTTCAGTTTTCCAAAGACAGTGAAGGCACAAAGTCAGCGTAAACGTATTGGAGACTTTCCAACCCGATTCTGAACATACCTATCTATAGGTACCTAATCAAGTTCCGATTGGAAAGGCGTCTATAAAACCTAATTTTTTTTCGTCCATTCTGTAGACGACTGCCATTATGAAAACTGAAGCTAAAGCCGAAATTTTGTATGAAACATCTCTTCAACTTTAATTTGAGTAAAAAAAACTCAAAATGAATATAGTCATCCCTCTAATGAGATGAACTGATAACCTATTAAAACAGCGGAACGCTGCACCTAATTTTTGAATTAATGTTTGTCTTATTGCTTTAACCTTATCGCCAAAGTAAATAACAATTTTTTACATTACTCCTGTAAATAGTTATTAGCAATACAAGCGCCTTACACAATTGCTCTTGCCTCGTGACCGCTGGTTTTCTTTTGTCATTTTATTACCGACAATCAAACTGTCGACCGCTAGTCGCAGCTTCCAATCAACATAAACCACAATAAGGCTTCGGGAGATGAGCCGCCCTGCAGTTTCTCATCTTAACGATGATTGGCTTCAGATACAACTGAATAGATAGATGGATAGAATAGATACGAACAACACATCTTGTTAGGCCGAGTATAAGATTTTAAAGTTGTTTAAATTTGACAATAAAACAGTGACGAGCATTGCAATTATATTCAATCAGGAGCTGTACAAAAAAGAGCGGAAATTATGTTATTATCACTTTTTAGTGTTTAACTATTTATCAAGCTTATTTTAAATAATTAGCTTAACAATATGTATTTTACTACCAAAGAATTGATATTATATGAGTACATACCTACCTATATAAGTAATAAAATTATACATTTTTTTCTTTTTAAGTTTGTCCGAAAATGAGATTGTGATTCAGTCGGGTACTTCTTTCTCGAAGTTCACTCAATGTAACCGTAAGGTTCATCTAAAAAAAACAGGGGTATAAAATTACCCCCATAACCTAATAAATCAATTGAGATAAATTGCCAAATCAAAGTCATAATCCCGAGTTATGGGGTAACTTGCAACGTTTTACGGAAAAATTGGTCATAAATAAAGAACTTGAAACAGTTAGAAACGAATTTTTATTAAATGATCCTATTTTATAACCAGGACTGAACCTAAGTTTTCAAAAGCTCTCTTGATCTAGGAGTAATAGCAATTCACATGAGTTCACAGGTCGGTGAAAGCGGGATGATAATCTTAGTCCCCTGAAGTAAGAACATATTTAGTCCTGTTTGAGCTTTGATTCATTTGCTCTTTGACTGCAGTGGCCATCTAACACAAGTTACAATTTCTATTTCGAGTAGGTACCTATAAATATTGTATTTCAGCAATCAAAATATTATTTTAACTTTGAATCAACGCCATCTATGTCTAAAAGTGTACCTACACTAAGTAGCGACCTATTGATGCAATAAATAAACAATTGACATTCGATCTTGTGCATTTAGTTTGTAGTTATCAATCTAGATGTCGGTATAGTCCATTTCTGTTTGTTCATCGCTCTACGATCATAAATACGGGAGATGGTAAGAAGATAAAAATCGGAGGTTTTACGAAGTTTAGCTGAGTTTAAAATTTATCGGCAGCCCTTGGCTCTTGACTTTGCTAAGTCCTTTAGGTAAAACATTAGAGGACGCTACGATAAAATATGCTTACTTATGTAATCATTCGTGAAAGAAAAAATTGCAATATCTTCGAGTTACATAAAAATTATAAAGTTTTTGTTTTTTGGCTGCAACCTTTTTAGGTTGGACACGGGTCTTTCCTTACAAGAGGGGGAAGCCCGGACCACGCTGCTCCAATGCGGATTGGTGGGGAAACGTGCTAGTGGCCAACACGTGTCGGATGTTTTCAAACCGCCCATAATAATATAAATACGCCTAATTTTAATAGGCCTCCGACAATGAATGACCTTTTTGTGAGCGACCGACTTTAGAACAAGGGGTAAACATGGCAAGTTAAATAAAAGCCTGTAAAAATATTATGTATTGACGATGGAGTGATAGTTGATACGCCAAGTAGATATCGGGAACATGAAATTAAATGAAAATGAAAATCTTTTTTGAAACATTCCCGGTACGTTTTACTACCTTTAAACGATTCCCACTTATTGCGATCCGATACCAAACAATATCTTCCAACTGGATATTTTGGAAATATTAAAATTTCGAAAACTCATAAACGAGTATGGGAGCTTTCAAAAAATAATGAAAATTACGAATTGACGAATAAAATTCCTGTTGAAAATTTTCATAGCTATATATTTGGCCGATCTCTTTCGCTTCATGATACCAGAGCTAGAGTTACTTGACAAACAATTAAGCCCACATTATTCCCCTGCAACCCATTCGTCACTGCAGGCTATGGACTCCTCACAACGAGTCCACCACACTGACTTAGTGCAGGTTGGCGGACTTAACAAGCTTTTAGGGACTTAATGGAGAACTTTCAGTGATGCAGGTTTCCTCATGTTTTCAGCGTTACAGCTGTTGACATTTAATTTTGTAAAAATGTTTTTTCCCTTCTACAAAACTTTTTTAGTTGGTAGAGCCGTGCTGCGAATCGACCCTTTGTGTCTTAACTACAGCGCCACTTGCACCAATAAAAGCTTTTAACTTCGACTTTTTTAACCAAAAACAACTTCGAAAAGTCATGTGTCCCGTCGTGTAATATCTTATGAATATTATTTTCCAAAATCTCGTATCTCATTATAACCTGTTAACTCATATTACGATGCGTTGGAAAAACGATGCGACCCTACAAAATATTATCATGTTATTGTCCGGGGGTTGAGAAGGGTACGTAATTAGTTTAGGATTTGCAATTAGAGCAAAAAAGGATAGAAATTAACGATTAACGACCGCTGAATCGTCGGAGGGGAGGCAGTGTTTCGTTAACAATTATGTTAATGTTAACGCAAAATTATAGAGTTTTTACGTGTAAATGAATAAATAAATTATATGAAAAACGTTTTAAAAAAGTTTTAATATTTTTTTTACTATACGCAGCAAGTCCTTTCATTTAATGTCTTTTTGGGAGGGCATAAAAATAACTAGTCCGCTATCTTGGGTCAGCCGCCATATTGAATTTAGAATGACGTCACTAAGATATTCATGCATTGTCATCCAAACTAAACGAGTTCCAACAAGAGACCAAAATTTCATCTCAAAAGGAGATATGTATGTTTAGATTTGAGTTGCAAGATTTAACCCGAACACACAAACATACAAACATTGCTAGGCAAATAAAAGCTTTAAAAGCTTTTTTGGCAAAGGGAGATCCCCTGCTAGGCGAGGTGATCGTGCTTGGGGAGCGGCCGTGCTCCGATGACGTCATGTCGAAGTTTTGTATATATGGCAGCGATGTAGAAAACTTCGATAGCGTGATTCAGGACACGTGTGGCGCCATCTCTTGACCAGTGGCGGAAGTAAATCCTTGCACTATGAATGGTTTGAGAATTATCTTTGTAAGACGAATACGAAACAATAGGCTGTATACAGAAAATGTAGAGTAATCACCTCTATCCCAAATATTAATTAGGTTCGCAACTCTAAATCTAATTGGAGCCGAATTCAGTTTAATCTACGAAGCGTCTTCCGAGGCTTTAATGGCCTGAATATCTCCGAGATCGTGGTACAGACAGCAGAAAAATCAAAGGTCGTAAATAATGTGAAGTTAAGGAGAGATACCCGCCAGCCTCGTAACCCGTCGTAAAGCACATTCTTCGTGTCTTGTGTTCGGATGGGGAGGTATGGTTGCCGGGGATACTTTCATACAGGCTCTCATAATCAGATTGATATAGGTCTTAGGCCACCACGCTGGCCTTCCTTCCTACCTTCCTTTGAGCCCTTGGACACACTGCTGGACATGGGCCTCCCCTAATCGACGCCACCCCACCCGGTCCTAGGCCCTCTGAATCCAACGGTTCCCCGCTGCCTTCTTCAGGTCGTCAGTCCACCTGGTCGGAGGGCGGCCTGTGCTCCTTTTGCCTAAACGTGGTCGCCATTCGAGGACCTTTTCCCCCATCGGTTGTCAGTCCTGCAAACGAGGTGGCCAGCCCATTGCTGGCCTAATACATGTTTATTATTTTTGAAATCCAAGATGGCAGACACGTATTCTTTTAGTTCTAGGTCGTAGATATCGTTTCCGGGATATTTTGTAAGGACAATTTATGAAAATTTCTTTAATTTTGAAACGATGGGGGACAGGACATTTTTGAAAAGAAAAGAAAAGAAAAGAATGCGTTTATTGTTGACTGTTACACGAGAAAGATGTTACAAAAATTATAATAAGTTAAGAACAGTCTACCCTATGCGGGCATACAATAATTATATCTTAAAAAACTAAAACTAAATTTTATATTATATTATTGGAATCTTTAGTCAAGGATGTTGTTCTCGGGATGACCATTTTGAAAGATACATTAAGGATTCCATTCACTGTCTTCTATCTACCGCCATTTTGAAGGGTTTTTAAGATTACTTTACTGGGTACCAGGTACCAGTGTAAAGCTTTAAAAAATCGTAAATTTATCTGTGCCATCTGTTTCGCTGTCGGTACAGCAATCGGTGAAGTATTAGTAAAGAAGATTGGCCCTAAGTCCCGCCATTTGCCGACGATTCTCTACAATCGGTGCACGCGATACATAATAATAGCTACGTTACGTTATAAGCCGGGTAAGAGTTCCATAAATCCGATCAAAGCTCAGCCCATAGAAATAGGAAGGCGTTGCGAGTAGAACGACATAGGTTATAGGCTATAGAGCCGTAGTAGCTCGTCCGTAGAACCTTACCGCATCTTAATAGTCTTACTCCTTACAACCTCAGATCGGTTTTTTCTCTATTTGATGTTACAAGTGGGTGTACGTGGGGTGCAGTGACGACACAACATCAGGTAGCCTGCATGCCTATTCAATACTCATATTTACCAGGTTCCATTAGTTATAATAAAAGAAGCGAGCCCCTGAGATCAGAACCCGGATATGATACCGATTTCTCAGCCACTGGGCTATCGCCGCTTCGTTTGACAGTTCTAACTAACAATGAAAGAACACAATGTTACAAAAATAATCAAATGCTGAAGTGACGTGACAATGCTGAAGCGACACACTGTTAATTAAAACCGGCCGGGTCAAAGGGCGGTGTGTGCACAATAGTGTACACAGTCCGGTCCGGTACATCCGGCACGTGACGGACTTCCCGGATATCTTTCCACTGTACATAGAAACTGACGAATCTTAGTATCAATAAAACATGGTAGGAATAATATTGTACCTTTTACTTACGACAGAACATTATTAAAATATATTTTAATAATAACAGGACTTTTCCCGCGGTTCGTCCACGTCAAAATCAAAATCATTTATTTTATTTGCACGAATATGGGTTAGTTATTGGTTTTACAAGGCATTTTGATCAATCCAAATTCACCTTTTCAGGTAAGTATGCCAACGTCACAACAAATAACACGATTTTACAAATATTAAACAAAATTTACAAAAAATTACAACAAAAACAAAAATAGCCAAATGCTGAAATGTCATGAAAATTAATTAAAACCGACCGGTTCAAAAGGGGTTATGTGCAGTCCGGTCCGGTATCCGGCATGTCACACATGTGCCGGATATTTGTCCACTCTACACAGCGACTGACGAATCCATACATGTAACCATCTATCTAGTAAGTCACGAGATAAGTTTTTTTTTTTTATAAATAGAGCAAGCAAACAGACAGACGGGCCACCTGATGGTAAGTGGTTTTGTTATAAGTTTTGCTATAAGCAATTTTTAGAAACGTAGCGTTCTAGAATTTATATTAATTAGGTACCAGCTGACCCGGCAAACGTTGTTTTCCCATATAAGTTATCGAGCCGGATGAAAAATTATTAAATTGCTAAAATTACAATATTTTTTAAATAGGGGTTGGTGATAGAAGGGTGAAGATTTAGGGTTGTATGTATTTGTAATGCCACATTATTAAAAAATAAAAATAAAGATTTTGTCCAAAAAATAAAAATGTTAGGGGTGGACAAATACCGTCACCGTTTAAAGTACCAGGGTTTAGAGTCACATACATAAACATCAGGTTTATAAGTAGACAATGCATTGCTAAGTGATATTCCGGTTAACCGTGGGGAGTGAACGTTTTCACGAGCGATTACACTTTATTGGCCCTTAAATTTCCTTCTAGTGTGACGCGGTTCAATGATTTCGGGATATGAGGCAGGTGGTCGTAATTTAAGGAGCCGTGCGGGATATTTTTGTAAATTTCAGCAGAATACGTTTCAGATACACAGTTTGAAATAACTACCCGAAAAAACAAAAAGATTACAAAAATATCGCATTTCTTTTGTAGGGAAACGTGGGGGAAGAGTGTCACATGAGTGTCACATATCATACGAAAATTTAGTTGTCTGTAACCCATCGATGACCCACTGCAGTGTCGGGTCTCCTCACAATGATGTAGGCCAATGATGCACGAATTGTATTATTCTTTTACAAATACATAAAAATCATCAAAAAGCTCGACACGCACTCTACCATAAGTTTAAGTACCTACTTTGACATACGCACATAGACAAACATGACGTGTCCGTACATTCCGTTACGTGTCAAATTCTTTCAATAAATTATTGACTACTTGGCGTTCTCTAGTTAACAATAGAACACTGAAACCTACTCGTGTATTTTGACGCATTAACCAAATACATTTTTAATCGTCGTTGTGTATGGCCGACTAGCTGCTGTTGTGTTAAATATTAAACATTCAATCGCCGTGGTTCAGTACAGACGTACATACAGAAATACAGACAAAGCCGCAGCCATGAGTTATTGCATGCTATGATTTGTTGACGTGAATGCATTTTGTTATCTATACAAATAAATAAAATTGGAGTGTCTGTTTGTAATATAAAAATATCCGCTTTTTACTAAATGCATCCGTATGTATACACGGTGCATGGTGGTGCGTGCCCACTGGGATTCGAACCCGGGCCCCTCGATACGAGGTCGAATTATAAGCCACTGGGCTATCACTGCTAAAAATCTATTCTATATAAACATAGTTTATATAAACATACGGTTCTACACAAAACATAGTATATTTGTAATACAAACAGCATTAAAAATAGATGGCATCGACTATTCGCTTTGTATTGAGGGCAGAAGACGATTTATTTGTTCATCATTTTTGTTCTTTCGTACACTTGCGAGCACGAAAAGAATAACTGAAGAAATAATTTTAATTGTTGTTTTATATCGATAGCTTCTATCTTCTCTTTGGAAAATGTTTCTACTTATAGTGGGTTTTGTATTTTTTATTCAATTTAACAATATTCAGATTTCAGTGTGTTTGGCTTCGAACTAGCGATAATTTAAAGGCATAAACAGCATCCTTATTATTGTATGCAATTATGCATGTATGCTTATTGTATTAATAATTATGAATACAATAATAATCATGTTAATAAATCTTCAAATTCACGTTGCTTGTTATTAAAAATTTATAGTAATAATTGTAAGTTATATTATGGGGTTTATAATCATTTAAAATCATCGAAAATCCTCAAATACTCAACTTAGGTAGTGCAACAAAAAACTTAAACCAACCAAGTAAAAAACAAAGACACTTTTTACTACATATAACTACATCATTGTAGTACCTCCAAACTCAAAGTTTACATTTTACATTAACTTTATTATCTCTCTGCTGTTTTGTAAACTTATACAATAACAGTCACGTAAAGTCCCCGGCACTTTGCTCCACAAATTCGGAGAAACTTTCCGCTCGTTACAACTGAACCAGCCATTAAAGCTTCTGAAGATAGCCCCAAAGGCGACTTACTGGAAGTCTACTACATGCAACTATCACTCAACTGTATGGTTCTAAAAATTTAAATATTAATTTATTTTTCATTATTTATGAATGGAGTGAATCAATGAAATCTGTAGACAAACAGGAGTAACTGACATAGCTCTCATAGCCAACTGAATGGGCTGCCTACATCGTTCAAAAGACCGATAATATGTGGGGAAGAAAGAACTTCAAATGACGACCTCAAATGCCGAGACATAAGTAGAACAGGCAGCCCTCTGACCACGTATATTAATAACCTGAAGAAGAAGCGAGAAACCGTTGGATTCAAATGGCCCAGAACCTCGTGGATAACTCGATTAGGAGACCTTCTCGTATATCCAAGAGTGGACTACGAAAGGGTAAAAAGGAGAAATATTTTTAAATTTTGATTTTTCAGTTCTCTCAGGATGTTCTAAATTCAAAATAAATAACCACCTACAAAACCGCAACAAACAATAACAATTCAGTCCAAAACTAGTATTTTGTATTCCACTCCAAAAGTTGTTGACACAAACCGAATTTGACATCATCAAAACCTTTGAAACGCACTGAATACCAGTTGCACTAACGACCAAACGTTGCAATAGTCGGAAAGATATAAAAAACTGAAACCGAACTGAGCCAAGTTTCGATTCGATTGAGTACGCGTCGGTGAACCGCTGTAAAAACCAAAAATATTTTTTTGCAATAGTCATGTTTGTACGTGCGTGTCGTTTTGAAAATAAATTAAAAAAATTACATCTACTCGTAGGTGCTGCTATCTTTCCAAACAACATTGGTAGATTCAAAACATACTCTATTACATTGACCCAATGCGGATTGGTTGAAAAATTAATTTTATAGTGCTATTTAAAAGGCCCTCGAATGGCGAACAAGTGTTGACAAATGGAGTGCAGGCCTGGACTGATGAACTGAAGAAGACAGCGGGAAACCTTTAGATCAAAGAGCCCAGGTCCAGCTGATGTTTCCAGTCCGGTCCAGCAGGTAATATTTAATTTTATAAAGCGCACATAACTTTTTTACAAAGTCATTGGTACGTGCCACTGGGATTCGAACCAGGACCCCTCGATTCGAGGTCGAAATCTAAGCCACTGGGCTGTCACCGCATATCATTACATATTAATTACTATCCCACTAGTATTTTTGAGTTTCTCTTGTTTGTCTTTACGTGTGTTCTAGTCTCGTATGTGTCCGAGACACTCACAACACCGGGAATGCTAGTGTAAAGTGTTTATTTCTTAATTAGCTGTCTCGACACATTTCGTTCTGCCAAAATGAGAAAATGTAATTGTTGTTTTTCTCTATGTTCTTCTATTTTTTTTTTATATTTTAGCCAATTCGATACAGCCGTTCTCGAGTATTAGCGAGACTAACGAACAGCGGTTCACTTTTAAATTCCTTTATTAGTGATCCATTTCTTTATTGTCCAATATTATACTTATTTCGTCCCCAAGTGTACACTAGACTGGTATACAATGGGTTGTACACGGCGTGTTCTTATATCAGCACTCAATAATCTTCTTATTTTTTGAAAAACTACCAATAGAATTGGTACTTGTGTATCGGAGTGTCGTTGAGGTCTGATTATGTTATTGAGGGATACAACAATATAACTGTACAACAATTCAGTGTACGGTTTTCGAAACCGCCGCTATAGGTTTCGTGGAAATAAGATTTATATTTTCTTTTATGATGGATTTGTCACTATGTTAAAAAACTTTTTGGGTTAATCATTTAACGATTTTTTGACGAAAAAAAAAACATTCGATTTTTATTTACTTTTCAATATCGAGTTTCAAACATTTTGAAACTTTAAAAGGCTAGAAAAACATAATAAAATCGAAGTTGGAAAAACATGAATTTTAAAAGTCCGGTTTTATTCCTTTTTTATAGCGAAAAATTATGGGGTTGGCCTAGTGATATTATTTCTGAAAACGTTCTAATAGAATTGGTAAGTACTTTTGTAACCGAGTGGTGTTGAGTTCTTCATTGTTGACAGATAAGCCATGTCAACAATAAGTCGGGTCTAAGAGCCCTATCATTGTTCACTAAAGATGGTAAATTTATTTTTGAAGGATTACGAAAATAAATTCTCCCTCACCCGTACTCTTATAGAGTACCTAACAAAGGAGAATTCTACAAAGAAATGTTATTGCTTTTTGCATGACCACATAACATAAGGTGGGTTACACGCTTGCTGGCTTCTTCACTACTTTACTTCTCCAAAACAAAAAGCTAAGCTAACCTATAAAACAGAGAAGTCTTCTGTCACATAAACCCTACCTCCAGTGTAGACGAAGCTTTACCGGCCAATGTAAACAGTCCCTAGCTTAAGTCAAAAATACATTTTTCTTTTCGGGTAATGTTTTAATAATACCCTGTCGCGATGTCGTGGTCACGGGAAATGGAGTGATAGGTCAGTATGGAAGCGGACTCTTTTTTATCATTTTTCATTTTTAAAAACTTACCTATGGAGTTAAAAAGGCGGTGATAGCCCTGTGGCTAAGAACTCGGCCTCTTACTCCAGGAGTCCGGGTGCGAATCCCAGTGCCGGGCACCAATAACTTTCTTAAAAATGCCAGCCTGGTACACTAGGCCCAACATCCTTCTTATTGGGAGGGGAGGCCCGACCTTGTAGGTCATTAATGAGTTACAAACAAGTTAAGGAGATACCTACTTACCATAGAAAAATTACTCGTTGTTTATTATTTTGTCTGGGTGTATGTTCTCATAGGCTGTCTCTTTGAGGTTCAATATGGTTGTCACTGCATTGCCTCTTTGATTATCCAACCTTCTCATTTGCAAATGGAAAGAAGATCGCGAACGGTAGCAGATGATCTACATAGCCATCCTCGAACCCGTACAAGTGTATAGAAAACAGAATAGTAAGTACTCGTAATATTCTTTTTTCTATAAAAATACTTAATATAAAATAATAAATAATAAAAAGCTCACTCCACATTCGTCTACCATCCGGATATGTCATGAAATTCTCATTTGCCCGGGCACCAGCCGATATTATCCACTGCTTTAACGCCCGGCTTGGCCCGAATTTTGTAGTTTTTATATCCGGACGACATTATGTAAATGCCTACCTTTTTTTCGGATGATTCTTGCAAATCGTGTATTATCTTGTAGTTAGGACGGGATGTAGGAATTAGATATTCGTAAGTAGTATGCTGTAAAAGTATAAGTGAGCGGTTTTCGGTAACTTTTGTAATACATTGGAATAAGATTGTTTGGTAAAGGGAGGTGCTCCTATTACGTCATGTCGTAGTTTTGTATATATGTCAGCGATGTAGAAAACTTCGATAGCGTGATTCAGGACACACGTGGCGCCATCTCTTGTCGAGTGGCTGAAGTCGCCACAACAGCTATAGTATCGGCCTCTAACGATCATAAGAGATATACAAACTGAAGACTTCCCAAGTGTTGCTCGTGTTACGAGGAGTAGGCGACGATGACCACTTTGCTAGTCTACACATAAAAACATAACAGTATTAGATGCGATTCTTATATTTTCTTTCTTTTCTTAATCAATACTTGAATTATTGGTGACTGCAAGTGGCATTTTAACCAAATTCAAAACATTCTTCCACAACTTATTGTCAGTAACCCATTAATGACCCACTACAGGGTCGGGTCTCCTCTCACAATGAGAAGGATGTGGGCCTTAGTCCACCACGCTGGCCTAGTGCGGGTTGGTGGACTTCACATGCCTTTGAGAACTTTTTTTTTCTGAACTCTCAGGTATGCAGGTTTCCTCACGATGTTTTCCTTCACCGTAACAGCAGGTGATATTTAATTTTTATAAAGCGCACATAACTTTTTTTACAAAGTCATTGGTGCGTGCCACTGGGATTCGAACCCAGACCCCTCGATTCGAGGTCGAATTCTAAGCCACTGGGCTATCACCGCTTTTAAATCTTCACAACTTATTAAATCTCATTAATTGTTTGTAATAAAGCATAACAAAGGATTAGTGAACCCTAAGGGGTTGAAACAAGGCTGAAAGCTTGTAATTGATCATTTTAACTAGTTATAACAGACTCAGAACAAAGATGAAAGAAGAAGGTACAATGGCTGTCTACGGATTTAAAAAAACACGGGGTGTTATAAGGAATGTAAAAGTTAATTTGTCTTATTTCAGCACTATGACTCAAAAGAGGCTTTAAAGATCTATTGCTGCCGGCATAGTGATTGAACAGATTTAATTAAAAGACTTATGTAATTAAAATGTTTATATGACTAACGCTATAGAAAAAAGCTAAATATTACAATTATGTTGGATTCGACATTGCGATTATTAGCATTAAATATCGTTTCTTTTACAGAGAAACTCAATAGTGTTTTAATTGAACTGTCGTCGAAATAACCAAGAAAACAAATCTTTTCTTAACCCGGGAGTGCCGGCAGAAGCCGGCTGCCGTACCGGTTATTTGATCCCTCGCTAGTTCAAATTTTAAGGTCAACGTGAGCGAAGTCGCGGTTGGAAGCAAGTAAATAAATAAATAATATCTTTCCCAAAAAGACATGAAATGTATGTATATATATATGTATAAACCGCAGCAATACCGTGCACACTTACGACCCGTGTACCCCCACATGATACAAAGTAGGTAAGTATAAATACGTAAATTAAAGTGTCCCCTACCCATACGTAATTTATCGACGTTATTGAAATAATTTATTAGATATATCAAAGGAACAAGTAATTGGTTATGCACACAGTACACTGAAGGAACGGCAAAAGGAATTTTCTGGAACAAATAGAGGAATGTGCCTTTGACAACGCAATCGGTCTTTTGTTTTAAGTCCCCTTTCATTGCTCTGTACTGTACCTAATATGGAATTGGAAACAATATCGGATTCATTTTACTGGAAAATACTGAGGTATTGTACTTAGATTTTCGTATTTTTAGTAATGTTTAAAACTTTCTTTTAAACTAGCTGTTTTTCTCAGTAGCCCATTAATGTCCCACTACAGGGTCAGATCTCACAATGAGAGGGATGTACGGCTTAGTCACCTGCTGTTACGGTGAAGGAAAACATCGTGAGGAAACCTGCATGCCTGAGAGTTCACAAAAAAAATGTTCTCAAAGGCATGTTCGTCCACCAACGGGCAGTAGTGGTGCGTGGTGGACGGCGGCCTACATCCCTCTCATTGCCAGAGGAGACCCGACCCTGTAGTGGGTCATTAATGGGTTACTGACAAGCACTTGAAGCCTGCAGGTTTCACAATGTTTTCCTTCACCGTGACCCGTGACAGCAGGCGGCATTAAAATTTTAAAAGTCAATAAAAGAGAGAACTAAACATATTAAAAAGAAAGGAAAAGCGACATTACAACGAGACAAGTGCGAAGTGTACCCGTGGGACAAAATTAGCATTTAAGGGTTGGCACCGCGTTGTACAATGGAGTAGAGAAATGAGTTTGTAAATTGGCAATGAGCTGGCTTCATCATTCTCAGGGATCCACTGATGGGGAAGAAAGGTCTTCGAATGGCAACCACGCTTAGGCACAAAGAACAGAAATACTGTATCGCCGCAGACTTTTCGTCACTAATAGTAAAATAATATCGACGAGCTACATCTATAATATACTTAGTATATCAAAATATGCGATCATGCGAATAAGACACATTTCGTCACTAATAGTAAAATAATATCGACGAGCTACATCCATAATATACTTAGTATACCAAAATATGCGATCATGCGAATAAGACACACTTTGGAAGCTTTCTTGGCCGATACACCGATTTATCACGCATTTTGTATATCGGAAATTTGGTTATCACCGGATAAACTACCATTAATTCAGTGCAGCGGCCGCCTATTTGCCACCCAATTTCAATAAAAATGTAGATAAGTACTACTAGCGACATCTGTTAGGCAGTAACCCATTAATGACCCACTACAGGGTCGGGTCTCCTCTCACAATGAGAGGGGTGTAGGCCGCCGTCCACCACGCTGGCCTACTGCGGGTTGGTGGACACATCTGTTAGTACGCAAATGATATTCAGCTTGAAATAAAAAAGTACAGTGCGGATTGAATAAAATTTGTTTGCGAGACACAACTTTAAATTAAAATTGTAAAAAAATATTCGAAATATGAAATTTAAAAAAATAAAATCAATTACAACAAAATAAAAAAACAATTTTAAATCGCGGTTAATAAAAAAATCACAACTTATTCTCGACCCTGCCAGGATTCGAACCTGGAATCTTCTGATCCGTAGTCAGACGCGTTATCCGTTGCGCCACAGGGCCTGTAGTAACGTCGGCAAATTTATGGAACCAAATGTAAGATTACTAACTAAAATCTATTTTTTACATTTGATCTATTTGGTAATTTGTGTCTTTTTTATTTTCATTTACAACTTAAATAACGCAAACGCAAAATTATGAAGGTTTAAAATTTCATTTCATTTTCTAAAATAAACAAAGTAGTTACTACAACTAAGTATGTATAATTTATTTTTAAAGCAATACTAAACTTTTTTTTAATAACAAGTATGGCCTAAATTGTTTATCTAACTGGACACCTGTAAATAAATCTTCTACGATCCTCGACTGGACCATGTTTCCTTAGTCGTGACGTCACGCTTAATCAATCCTGTTTCCTTAGTCGTGACTCGTGACGTCACGCTTAATCAATCCATTACTGGCTACTGTACAGATAAAAGGCCTACGCTTCGTCCCGGGGGTTTCATCCCATTTTTACCGACTTCAAAACAGGAGGTTATTATTACGAACGGAACGTTACGAGATTTAGGTAATTACCAAAGACTTTTATATCTCAAGATGGAGTGTCAGGATATCATAAATGGGGCGCCTAATTAGCGTCTTTTTTTTCCTGGTCGCTTTTATTTTGGCATGATACCTTTAAAAGGATACTCTCTACCAACATTATTTACCCAAGTGATAGCGTAATTTTAGGGAAAATAAGGTGTTTCTAAAACACTTGTGCCGCTTTTGTATTTAAAAACGTTAAAAAAGTTGAGTAGTCATCCTCTGAAATCAATTGGTCTACCGTGGCTACTTATGCCACTGGTCGAGAGATGGCGCCACGTGTGTCCTGAATCACGCTATCGAAGTTTTCTACATCGCTGGCATATATACACAAAAGTCCGACATGACGTCATCGGAGCACAGTCGCTCCCCAAGCACGATCACATCGCCTCGGAATCTACACTTTTTATAATATTATAAAGCTGAAGAGTTTTTTTGTTTGCTTTTTTGTTTGTTTGTTTGAACGCGCTAATCTCAGGAACTACTGGATCGATTTCAAAAATTATTTCAGTGTTGGATAGTCCATTTATAGAGCAAGGTTCAAGGCTATATTTTATTTTCAAAAAAATTAGGGATCCGTAGGAAATTGAATCGAAAACCTATTTATGTTTGCGCTGCAAAAACAATTGACAAAAGAACAAAATGATGTACTACGGGTTTGTAGGTCTTATTAAGGTCTGCCAGAGCACATATCTAACTATCATAGTTTAGTCACAATAACCGCAAGTTCTAAAATCCACGCGGGCGAAGCCGCGCGCACAGTGTAGTACTAGAAATACCTACTTTTAATTTGGTCTTTGTTTTGTCTTTGTTCATGAAGTGTGTGCTTTTAACTGATAATGAATAAAAGCTTTAGATGTGATTTGATCTCCCTTTGCCAAATTACCACTTCGTTACTGAAAAAAAATATAAAGCATAAAGAATAGGTAATTAACAAATTTTAAGGCGTCATTGTGACGCGAGTTTATTACTTACGGTGAGTTGTAAAAACGTCGTAACTCAAAGATCAGCGTAATTATGAGCGGTAAGCTGGAACACAAACCTGGCAGACACCAGAGCCGGTAATATTTCATACCTGACCTGCCGTGAAACGGAATTACAATTTCATTCCTTAATCCTTTTTGTAATTGCGTCAGTATTTATGATATTTGGTTTCTTTTTTAGGCTTCTCCATTGAAAATTAGCAAAGCGCGCAAACCCCCGCTGCTTGAGTAGATCGCTTGATCGAAAAAGTGAAGCAACGTCGGGCGCGGTCAGTACCTGGATGGGTGACCGGTAGTGGCGAATTACATGACCATTACCTTGTCGAAAACCCTATGGGTGGTTCGAAAACATCCGACACGGGTTGGCCACTAGCGCGTTTCTCCACCGCACCGCACTGGAGCAGCGTGGTGGAGTATGCCTCCCCCTGTTGTGGGACCCGTGCCCGACAGTGGACCATTAAAAAAATGGAAGAAAATGGAAGACAATATTTGACAACCATTGTAGTTAGCTCAACTATCATTCACGCCCCAAATTGATGCTGTCAGTTATGATGAGCTTACTGAAGATGTATATGTCAGTAGCCATTAATGACCCACTATAGGGTCGGGTCTCCTCTCACAATGAGAAGGATGTAGGCCGCCGTCCACCACGCTGGCCTACTGCGGGTTGGTGGACTTCACATGCCTTTGAGAATATTTTTTTTTGTGAACTCTCAGGCATGCAGGTTTCCTCACGATGTTTTCCTTCACCGTAACAGCAGGTGATATTTAATTTCATAAATCGCACATAACTTTTGTTACAAAGTCATTGGTGCGTGCCACTGGGATTCGAACCCGGACCCCTCGATTCGAGGTCGAATTCTAAGCCACTGGGCTATCACCGCTGCATAAGCTGCTGAAGATGTATATAAGATGAATAAATTATTCACGACACGAATGACGCTAAAATAAGCCCTTATCCTAATTGGCTGATATAAGCGACCGCCCAACACAACAAAAACAAAGTGTAATCTCCATGCAGCTTTCCTAATTGAAATTCGCACTAACATAGGTACGACAAAATGTATGCATTGTCGTACGAGCAACTTTACGTACGACAAGGCATTCTTCCTGTCGCTGACGAGTCATTGATCCCATTTTTTCCGAAAATTCCTCGGAAATTTTACCGGTCCCCTCGGGAACGAAATCTTAAATTATCGATAATTTCGGAAAAGCTTTTAAGGATTGTATTACGAGATATTTAGCGGAACGATGCTTATTAAAATTGATGGGTCGTTGGTGTTCAACACAAGGGCTAATCATTTGACTTTACTTGTTCTAGGTTTTATGGGAAAAATTATCTCTATTAAGTAGGTAACTAGTTGATCCGGCAGGCTTCGCTCATACAACTTAAATTCTTCTACAAAAATGAAGCCCAGGAATTTGGCTCATTTGCATCATCAAATGATGATGATGATAGGGAGGGGATACCCCCTCCCCTAATGGACGCAACTCCGCCAGGTCCTAGGCCCTTTGAATCCAACGGTTTCTGTCTTCTTCCGGTCCTTAGTCCAGCGGTCGCAGGGCGTCCAGTGCTACGTATCGTAGTCGCCATTCGAGGACCTTCCTTCCCCACATCGGTCCTTCGAACAATGTAGCCAGGCCATTGCCACTTTAGTTTATTAATCTTGAGTGCTACCAAGACTGTAAGGATAATAATCAAAATAGCGTACTTTTCTACGACAATACGACACAACCAACCGATTAATCAGCGCGACAAAATACAACTTTTTGTAACTGTCCCAGTTGACAATACGTCAATACTGACAAGTGGCAAAATCAAATGTATGCAATGACGTAGTATTGACGCGACGACCGATTTTGTCGTGCAACGACTTCGCAATTGAGACAAGGGGGTGAGAAGTCGTTGGAAACCCAGCATAAAGATGTAATAAACAAAATATCTTACTTTAAAATTACGTCAAATTAATTCGAAGTGCGTTCTCAACGTCCGAAGTGTTTATTAAAATTGATAGCTCGTTAGCGCTATATTCGGCATCTAGGTAATTGAGAACAAGCTTACAATCTCCTTAACTTTGTTTTGATGGGGATATCGTTTGAGCCGTAACCTCCAAAGATTTTGGAAGGTCTTGATTTATTCCCTAATTATTATCAGAGGAAATTTATTTATAAATTTTACACAAAAGTAGCTACCACATATTTTTACTCATAAGTATTATTTTTTTTTACAAAAAAAGTAGCAAGTGTGGTTTAAAGACATAAGTTATTTTAAAAGTAGCAAGTTTTTATTTTTCAAGTAGTAGATCTATGAGATCGTATGCGGGTGCTTTGCTACTCATGAGGACTAAGATGTTCGCCTCATACAAAGTATCTCCGGCAACCACACCTCCCCAGCCGAAACACAACACATGAAGAACACGCTGCTTCACAAGACGATTTACTATTTAACCACTTCGCTGTCCCGTGAGTCACATGTGACTCATAACCGTTGTGTAACTATTGAACTTTTGTGTCTATTTAATGGAATGTCTATTTAATAGCGGTGATAGCCCAGTGGCTTAGAATTCGACCTCGAATCGAGGGGTCCGGGTTCGAATCCCAGTGGCACCAATGACTTTGTAAAAAAGTTATGTGCGCTTTATAAAAATTAAATATCATCTACTGTTACGGTGAAGGAACACATCGTGAGGAAATCTGCATGCCTGAGAGTTCAGAAAAAAAAATGTTCTCAAAGGCATGTTCGTCCACCAACCCGCAGTAGTGGTGCGTGGTGGACGGCGGCCTACATCCCTCTCATTGTGAGAGGAGACCCGACCCTGTAGTGGGTCATTGAAGGACTGTGGACAGGGAAGTTGTTAAGAGTCCAAAGTTTTAGAACACAAGTAAATCGCTTTCTAAAATATTGTCAGTTTTGGAATGTCCCATCCAACACACTTGTCTACAATTTCCACTACACAAGCGCCACACAGCCCTCAGCCCTACGCTAGTTGTAACTAATTACACCCTCGATCACTGGCCCAAGTGGCCTGCAGGGCATATTCCCTTCGACGTCATAAAGACGCCTCCTTTACATTACTGCTCCTGAAATTTTCTCTGCACTGCGGAGAACAAAAAAAAGTTTGGAGACGAATTCCACCGTTTCACGTTATAATTCCTTTTTTTTTCAGTTTCTATCTTTTGCTAACCAACTAACGATAACCGGTGGGAAAAAGTCTTGGCAAAAGGAATACAAGGCTACCTCTGATCAGGTGGACAGATAACCTTAAGAAGGCAGCGGGAAACCGTTGGATTCAAAGGCCCCAGGACCGAGCGGAGTGGCGTCGATTAGGGGAGGCCTATGTCCAGCAGTGGACTACAAAGGGCTGAAAAGAAGAAGAAGAACAATACTGGGGGATAATGAAAGCAGGACAATTTGTTTTATTGTTTCGGCATATTATTGTAGGGATTTTTTTTCTGCTTCTACAGCTTTTTAGGACCTAAGTAGATAAAAATTAGTTCGTCGTCTCTATACATTTCTATGTCCTCTTGATTACACTCTGCGTAATAAGGACTAACGCTGCGTTATTGCGTTGGTGACGGGCTCGTTAATATTCTATGCCGACGCAGTGGGCCACGCTGCCCACTTCTTGTAAAATGTAAACCACGCCAACAAACAGTTAAGTTTAAGAGGTTTGAAGAAGGCCATAAAAGTCCGCAATTTTAGAAGTTCTCATAACCTCATAAAAATAAAATTTAGAACTTCTTAACTCTGTGGCGACTTCCGCCAGTCGCCAAGAGATGTCGCCACGGGTGTCCTGAATCACGCTATCGAAGTTTTCTACGTCGCTGACATATATACAAAACTACGACATGACGTAATCGGAGCACGGCCGCTCTCCAGGCATGATCCCCTCTCCTAGTGTGAGGTCTCCCTTTGCCAAACCTTCATATAGTAACCGTCATGAGTCGTGAGCACAGACTATCGGTGGTAGGGATATTGTATACTTTCAGCCAATGTACAGCAGCCGAAAAAACGTGCTGGACCAATAGACGACGCACACTGACGAACTGACGACTGACGAACCAATCGTGTGCACCGCAGCGCACTCAATGTCAAACCGACCAATGAAAGTTCTGCTCACCACTCGTGACAGCAACTATAATACGCTAATGAGTTGTGTAGAGGGTCCCGAGTTCGACATCCGGCGGACCCTATGCTTGATTTTAAAATATATTATAATATTAATGTATAGTCCCCCGGGAAATCCCTTTTTTTTAAACAGTCGGTTGAAAAGTAAAACGACTTACAAGCGAGACTAACATAAGTTACTACCTTTTGAAATATTTATAAGATACGACACAAAGGAAGCGGCGACCTCTGCTATTTTAAAACAGAACTCTCCAGATCCAGAACGTTTACTTATTCTATAAATATCACAGGCAGTGGAATACCTGATGTTTTGGTTAACCGAATAGTTTAATACCAATTTCTTCAGTCGTTATAGCCGAAAACCTTACTGCCTCTGCCCCTAACACGCATTTCCATTAGAACAAAGTTTTGACGTAGAAAGTTGAGGGAGGGAACTAAAGTACGCCATATGTGAATCAAAGTTGTGTGTGTGTACAAAATTTCATCCAAATATGTTCAGCCGTTTTTACACGAAAGAGTAACAATCCATCCGTCTATCCTCATAAACTTTCGCTTTTATAATAGTACTAGACTTTGACCGTGGCTTCGTTCGTGTGGACAATGTTCAACGACAGCTATATTTCCGATAACAACCAGGACCAACGCGTAACGTGCTCTCCGAAGCACGGAAGCACGAAAGCACGCATGTAGATAATTCGTCACTAGCGGTCTCCCATCCAGGTGCTGACCGCGCCCGACGTTGCTTAACTTTTTCCATCGCTTGCGATCTGCTCATGCAGCGGGGCTATCCATCTAATTACCATTTTCTTTTCGATCGCTTTGAAATGTATCACTGAGCTGTCATCGCCTTCTTTCGACTTCTCTTCCACTTAGTCAACTAAGACATACCTACTTAAAATTCTGCACTACGAATATTGCAAAGATCTCTTCCATTCACTACCCGATCCAAATATACGGCAAGTGTCCGTGAGTGCAAAACATTTCTCAAAATCCGAAGATACAACACTGCACTTTAAACAAAGTGTATCGACGCGTTGCATTTCGAAAATAATTTTCGATATTTCACCCCGAAAAGTATATATTTTCGCTTCTCAAGGCTTGTCACGTGTTTCAGGGTTGTGCTGCGTACGATTTTAAAGCATCCAGTTTATAGAAATAGTGTAGTTCACCTAGACAAGTACTCGTATAGAAGTAAGCACGAATCGTGAGCACAACCATTATTGGTCGGTTTGACATTGACTGCGCTAGTGGTTTACGTCGTTATTGTAGTGGACGTAATGTAGAAAATATTCGTAAGTTATGTATTTTCGTTTTATTATTCCGGATTCCAGTAAAAGTACTATACAAATATTGCTCGTTTAATAGTATAGGATAGGAGATTAATCTTAACAAAGTATTTTTCCACAGAGCTAGCCCTGTTCCCGACATGTTTCGTTACAAAACCGATGTCAGTTAGCGCGCTATGTGTCGAACAGTTGACTCGCTTCCACCGATATTCGCTACTTGCTGTTACCCTACCTTCCAGAATATTCGCCAAACAAGATGCATTTACTGGGAACCAAGAAAAAGATAAATCGAACCGTTAATTTAAAAGAAAACACACAAACCTCTGCGATCCAAGCGGCGTAGTGGTTAAGACACCGGTGCGCTGCGCGGAAGGTCCTGGGTTCGATTCCCAGCAGAGCAGTGATTTGAATGATGAATTTGAATTTCTGTTTCTGGTGTGGGTGTGTGTGTTCTTGGCTTGTGTGTGTCCATGGCACCAACGACACAGAAATCCTAGTGTGGGGCTGTAAACTATGAGTGTGAAGCGTTATTTATTTTTAGATTTCAGTGTCGTGGGCATGAACACTATCGTCAAACGTCAGTCAACTAACGTCAGTCATTACATTAGTATGTAATGTAGTGTCGGTCTGATATCTGCCCATACTAATGGCAGCTCGGTACGACTACTAATACGAAAGTACAGTTCGTACTCGAGGCACAAGTTTGACGTTGTATAAGAATTACATAAATTAATTTAAAAAATACCAAACCAATCTTCGGCAAAGGCAGACCTCCTTCTATAAAACATCATGTTTTAAATTAAAATAAAACATCATTGCTTTATGATGGTTTTAGGAGTTTGTAGTAACCCCCCTGATCAACCTAATCCATGATGACGGGTCCATAATGTCGAAGTTTTGTGTACACATATCAGTATAGTCCATATCGGATGTTTTTCAAACCGCCCACAGGACCTCCGATAAGATTTTAACGACTGCTTTCGATGACAACCGGGACCGACGGCTTAACGTGCCATCCTAAGCACGGAAGCGCGTGTAATTCGCCACTAGCGGTCACCCATCCAGGTACTGACCGCGCCCGACGTTGCTTAACTTTTTCGATCGCTTGCGATCTACTCAAGCAGCTACGCGTTGTACCACCTTTACGAAATAACCTTAGATGTTTATGTAACTAAAACGTTTTCCCGGTAAACGCTGAATGTTTTGCCTAATCCTTCAAAAACTCGGATCGGAATCCATCACGGGGGCGTGTTCTCGACAGGTTCGGGACCTCTTAAGGGCTCTAAACACAGTGTTAGTCGTTAAAAATAACTGGAGTGACTCCAACCTGATGTCATTGCCATTGATTGATGAGTCGGGTTGCGGTAAGTACTCGTAGCTAGGGTGTATATGTGGGTATGAAAACTTTGGAACGGTTTTGTCAGTAACCTATTTATGACTCAACGTACGGTCGGGTCTCCTTTCAAAATGAGATGGATGTAGGCCGTAGTCCATCACGCTGACCTAATGGAGGTTGGTGGACTTGACATGCCTTTGAGATCATTTTTTGTGAACTCCTTGGCATGCAGGTTTCCTTCACCGTAACAGCAGGTGATATTTAATTTTATAAAGCGCACATAACTTTTTTTAAAGTAATTGGTGCGGTCCACTGGGATTCGAACCCGGACCGCTAGTGGCCCCCGATTAAGAGGTCGTATTCTAAGATGAAAAATGAGTGTAATCCCGAAAATTCAAAAAGTGTGGTAACAAGATGTCGAAAAACAACGTTCCGATGCTCAAGTTAACAAGCTCACGAAATTGTGAAGAATGTCGAAAAACTACGCCTTACGTGACGGGGAAGTGATGGAGAAATATTCGATTAGGAGGGTAGTTGACTAAATGATGTTTCAATTAGAGCGAGTCCTTTTTTATACATACCGTCCTATACCGCAGTCAAAGACATGAATTTATACGTACGTTACTTTTATTTTGGCGGGGACCGTTGTTAATTTTTAATGACACACGACGTCTAACTATATTATCTTAGTCCTCGTGAGTGCATACTGACTTGCCGTACTAACTGAGCGCTCCCATAGTATTTCTAAGGTCGGGATTGCTCGTCGAGTGCGTGAACATAACGCACGATTTGAATTCACTGCTTCGTGCTTCGGTCCTATATCTAATTCATTACATAAAATTCCCCCCGCCCCCTCCCCCTTTCCAATCTCAGTACTCTGATCCTGTTCAACGTAGGAAGTCATTATCCATGCCCGCAGCGACCACTTTACTTATTCTGTTTTCTATGGTCAGGGTCGGGTATTCTTCTTGTAATGAGAGGGATGTAGTCCTTAGTCCACCACGCTGGCCTACTGCGGGTTGGTGGACTTCACATACCTTTGAGAACACTTTTTTTTGTAAACTCTCAGGCATGCAGGTTTCCTCACGATGTTTTCCTTCACCGTAACAGCAGATGATATTTAATTTTATAAAGCGCACATAACTTTTTTACAAAGTCATTGGTAATTGGTAAAGCCACTGGGATTCGAACCAGGACCCCTCGATTCGAGGTCGAATTCTAAGCCACTGGGCTATCACCGCTATGCGACCACTTACCACGGCCTAAACGTTTGTTTTTAATTTTTTCCAAAAAGGTCACCGTCACATTAACTCCACGACACAAAGTCGAAACAATAATGCACGTGATATAAAGCCGGTCCACATTTCGGGTTCGCGTGTTTTTTCTCCCAAACCACCACTACTGCAGATACAATAGGAATCAGCTTGATGAGTGGACCGGGAGCTCCGAAGACTGGATGTGGTAATTTACAATGGGAGATAATAAGAAGAACGAAGGTAACCGACATAGCTCTCAAAGTGGAAATGGGCTGGCTACATCGTTCGCAGGACTGACAACCGATGGGGAAGGAAGGTCCTCGAAGGAAGACTGACGACCTGAAGAAGACAGCGGGAAACCGTTGGATTCAGAGGGCCCAGGACCGGGTGGAGTTCCTTAAAGCCATTGTAGTCCACTGCTGGACATGGGCCTCCCCTAGTCGACGCCACTCCGTCCAGACTTGGGCCCTTTGAATCCAACAGTTTCTCGCTGTCCTCTTCAGGTCGTCAGTCCACCTTTCTTCTCCACCTATTGTCAGTCCTGAGTACAAAGTCCAGTCCTTCGCCATTTCAATTTGCACCATCAATTATTATCCGACCTCAATAACTGCCGTATCCAAACCGTCCGCACATCGACGTCCCAAACCATTCATTAACTCCGTAACAGTTTAATTCTAGTCAGAAGAAGTTAATGAGACGACTCGGATCGCAGTTTTTAATTTTATGCCCTCATTCGCTGTCCCGGGGGCCTGGGGCAACGCGCCCCATCGTCAGCGAGCAAGCTGCATTCACCTGGAACAATTGCATATATTTCATACTGGGTCAATTGTGATTTTTTACACATTTAAAATAAGATATGTTCATAAATTTTGAATAATAATATAGCTGTTTACTGCTGCACATAAGATTGACAATGGTAAAATGAAATGGCCTGGGGTAAATGAAATATGAACCTCTAGTAGGTACTCTACCACTCAACTCCAGTGCATATTTAGCAAAGGAAAATCTACCACGAGCTAACCACATTCAGTTATCTGAAAAGAATCCCTTATTAGGCCAGCGGCGTGGACTAAGGCCTTGTCATTGTGAGGGGAAACCCAATCCTGCAGTGGGTCACTAATGGGTTACAAACATTCGTGCATAGCCCCGCTGCTTAAGTAGGTCGCAAGCGATCAAAAAAGTAAAGCAACGTCGGGCGCGGTCTGTTACTGGATGGGTGACCGCTAGTGGTGAATTACATGCGCGCTTCCGTGCTTCGGAGGGCACGTTAAGCCGTCGGTCCCGGTTGTTATCGATACGATAGCAGTCGTTAAACCTTGTCGGAGGTCCTATGGGCGGTTGGTAAACATCCAAAGTGGATTGTCGAAAGGAGAAAGGGTGAAGGGAGAAAGGGAACAAGCCAGATAAAATCTGCGCGTCATCTTCATCTGTTGGCTATTCAGCAAGTCCCTTATAGGGGAGGTTCGGGGGGATTGAGGGGGTACATTTCGGACCTTTATTGGTCCCTGTTTCTGTTTCTATGAATATCTATTACACTTGTAATTACTCGGGGGACGCTATTTATCGTGCTTTTAGGTAAGAATTTTTAAGATGACACGGTCTGCTTAGCGTTTTAATTTTTACCTGTGCTGTTTTGTTTTGGAAAAAACTAAGGGACCCATGAGCATAGAGATATAATAGAGTAGGGGAGACATACGGCTGCCTGTAAGTGGATATAATACCTTCCGTCTCTCTACTCACACGTGCGCATTAATAAAGAACAGTTCATTCGCGCGCTTCTCGCATGCACATTAAACGCTTTCAATACCTTAAATTGTTTCTTGCTAATTGCACATTCGCGAGCAGAGAAGGTACGGCAATCTTCTCTCTCTTTTCAACCGAAGGACAGTTGGAAGCCTGGCTTCCCTGCTCTACTATAATATCTCTATGCCCATGAGACCGATTAGTATCATCTGCCTTATAATAGATATAGAATGGAAGTCTTTGTAATCATCTGTGGCGACTTCCGCCACTTGTCAAGAGATGGCACCACGCGATTCTGAATCACGCTATCGAAGTTTTCTACATCGCTGGCATATATACAAAGCTCTGACATGACGTCATCGAAGCACGGTCGCTCCCCAGGCACCATCACCTCGCCTGGTGGGAGATCTTCCCTTGCCAAACATCCGCCCAGCAGTGGACTAAGAAAAGCCCTTCGTGGACTACAGCCAAACATGGAAGGAAGGATTGAACGTAATGCTAACACTAATTACCGACCGCGACTTCGTCCACTTTGACCTAAGAATTTGACCTACAAATGGATAAAAATTATCTTTTATTTAGCCGTTTTTGGGTGAAAAAGTATTATATCTTTCGCATTTATAATATAGAACACATTTTTAATAGTAGTCGCATTTACAATAGTAGTAAGTAGAAAGTAGGATATAGGTTATGTATTTATAGGCACTTATAGGTAAATAGGATTGTTAATGATAATGCCACTTGCAACTTATAGAAAAAACAAGAGTAACAAAAAGTAAAGAATTCCTACTTTATCTCGTGTCAGGAATTCTTCAGACTGCTCTAGATTAATCTAGACCGTTCTAGATAAATAAACAGCCACTTAGACGTTCCTGAATGAGCTAATAGAGAAAAAGTATCCAAGACGAGATGCTGTTTAAATAAGAAATTCTCTCTAATCGCAGTCTTTGTCCACGTCGGGGGGAAATGAGATGAGATAGGAAACATTTCAACGTTGGCGATGGTTTATGTGTTAGGTAAATAATCTATACTAATAAGCTGAAGAGTTTGTTTGTTTGTTTGTTTGAATGCGCTAATCTCAGGAACTACTGGATCCATTTCAAAAATTCTTTGAGTGTTGGATAGTCCATTGATAGAGGAAGGTTATAGGCTATAATTTATTTTCAAAACAATTCGGGATCCGTAAGAAAATTGAATCGAAAACCTATTTATGTTTGCGCTAAAAAACTATTGACAATAGAACAAAATGCTGTAAGTACTATGGGTTTGTAGGTCTTATTAAGATCTACAAAAAAGTCCGCGATAACTATCATAGTTTAGTCACAATAACCGCTTTTACTTTTTACTCTTCTCTGATGATGATGAAGATATCGGTACAGGTACCTACTAGAATGTGAACGCGGGCGAAGCCGTAGCGAATACGTGTTTACCTATTAAATTACCTAGTTTGCGGCAGGTCAGCGCCACGCTGCCCCGCTTCTGTGATAGAACGAATTCTTAATTCGGTATTATCATTCCCATTTTTAGATATGCAGACATTGTAAGCAGATTTTCAGTAACCCATTAATGACCCACTACAGGCTCGGGTCTCCTCTCACAATGAGAGGGATTGCCTAGGAGGGACCTACTGCGGGTTGGTGGACCGGTGCGGGTGGTTTAATTGTCTATTTTGATATAAATCTTAGTGAGAATCGAATTGAAATCAAGTGAGAAACCGTAACACATCAGATGCGAGAGTGCTCTGAGCTAACGTCACAAATACCAGTAGGCGGCGTGGAATTCCAATAATGGAATCTACAATCGAACCGTAGGAGCACGTCAAAAGGCCAAAGTAGTAATAAGCTAAATCGCAGCCAAAGGCACGAAATCCAGTTATGAGCGTAGATATATCGGCTTTTAGGGATCATTCGTTTAGCTTTGTGAAACGCCTGACGAATTTTAAACACACATAAAACGCCCACCTATTGCTAAGAGGCTGGAATCAGGCGCAGCTTTATCTATAGTGCACCCGGACGCCGGGTGTCAGGAGGCGCCGAAAGTCGCTCGTATATCGTAGAACATCTCGCAATAGAGACTGAATTTTAAGATACTAGGCTATTACGGCTTTTCCCAATTTCGTTACCTAAATTACCTATCTACGAGGAAGTAAAATTTACTCTTTGAACTATGAAACTTTGGGTCAACCAAATTGCAATTAAATGAGAAACCGTAACACATCAGATTCGAGGGTGCTAGGAGCTAACGTCACGAATGCCAATAGGCGGTTCCAATAAATCTACAATCGAACCGGTTCTAGCATATCAAAAGGCCAAAGTAGTAATGAGCTAAATCGCAGCCAAAGTCACGAAATCTAGTACCTACATAATGAGCATTGCATTCAGAGATCGTTCGTTTAGCTTTGTGAAATGCATTGCAAATTTAAAACCCATACGTTTGTACATCGGAGAAATTGTCTTAACACGGTCACCGGTGCGCTGCACGGAGGCAATTTGCCAAGATATCGAACCGTCCTGGGTTCGATTCCTACCTTGGCAAATTTCTCTGCTAGAATGATGAGTTTAAATTTCTGTTCCTGGTCTGAGTAGGTATGTGTAACTTTGTCTTGTATGTCTATTGTCTACCACGACACAGGGAATCCTACTGTGGGGCTATGAGTGTGAAGCGTTATTATTTATTTATATTTTTCTATGCCAAAGGCATGAAATCTAGATCCTATTTCAAGCTGTCACCCATTAAAATTTAAAAACTTTTTTAACTCAAGACGCCTGATAAAATTTATTAGTTAATACAAGCTTGTACAGAAGTGCTATTTTTGTGTGTTCTTTTAAACATTGGAATAAAAGAAAAAAGCAGTTCTCTATTTTAAGAACTGAAATTAAAATTAAAGTTTTCATTATTCATAAAGGTATGTAAGGTACCTAGATTGTATAGAATGAAGGAAGGAATAATAATATACTCAAACTAAAATTGACCTACATCCTACATCTATAAAAATAGATTATAGAGACTGCATACTCGTAGTTCATTCTAAAGCCTTATCCCACACTTGCCATGCAGTTCGCAAGTCTGTAACAGGGTTAGCTATTCCACACACGCACTTCTAAGTACATTAGTGCCAGCCGGAACAGCCGTGGGACAATATGGCACTGCACTGAAGCTTGTACTCGTATATTCTCCATAACAATGCTCTACATCTCTACAAGCGGTGATAGCTCAGTCGCTAATAATTCAGCATCTTATTCGGTTCGGGTTCGAATCCCACCAAGAACTTTAAGAACTTTTGTATGTTGTGTGTGCTTTGCAAAATTAAAAGTCATTAGAAGTCATAAGAAAATTCGAAATAAAACAGCAGCGGAATCAAGAAATCGTCCTTTATTAAACCTATAAAATAAAAATACCCTATGAAATAATAATAATCGTTCCTCGCTGAAAATCAATCGGTGATGAACTCCGAGTACTCGTGGGGCTCGTCGTCCGCGGCGGACACGGAGGAGGAGCTGGGGTTGATGACCAGGATGCCCTTGCCCAGGTTGCCCATCCCGGCCTCGAACAGCACGTCGTTGATCGCCTTCTCAGCGTACAGGCGCTGCGTGGCCTCCAGCGCCTGCAGCTTCGACGACCACACCATCGCTATCGGCTCTAGCGCTGAGCCGGTCGGCAGGCTCACCCGCCTCTTGCACACGTTCACGTGCTTTACGACCTGAGCGCTACGTTTCCGAGGGAGCGACATCACTTTCATCTTCGGCTGGTCGTAGACTTCCTCCGTTAGCTGCACTTCTTCGCTCTGGTCCGGCATCTCGACGAAGAGTAGCTCGTTCCCCATTGATGGGGAAGGAGCGGACGTTTCGATCTTCACTTCGGCGAATTCAGTCCCCGGCTCGCAGACTTCGTATGTTTCGATCGTTTCATATTCGTCTTTTGGAGCATCTTCTTCTGAGGTATTCTGCAACAAGTCGGAAGAATAACTTTAAGTGCTGAAGATAACTAATTAGTTTAGACGCCATCTATGAACACTTATTGAAACTACTGATTTCTTCACGTTCACGGATTTACTGTTTTCGCGCCATCTGTGGTACATATTGTTACATTGCATTTTTAAAATTGTCTGAAATCATTTTTATGAATCCCTCCCTGGGTAGGGCCTATCGCTACAATAGGAAGCATGGGGTATGACACCACCACACTGCCCCTCAGTTTTGTAAACTTTACGGCGGATTATACGGACACCTTCCCACAGCTTTACCACTACTAAAGAGAAAACAATTAACCAATATATTTTTTGTTTTATCTTAAATTTGCAGACATTGAGATATGGCATGACAGTTTGTCAAAATATGAACGTACAACTACTGACAGGTAGCGTGGCTTCGCCTTCCCGGCTCCCGCCGCCATTCGAAGATAAGTCCGTGCATGAGAGCGACCGCGATAGACTGTAAACCGAAAACGACAGAACGGGATAGCTCTATAGACGCCGCGCCACACGACGCGTCATGCGGCCAGTGACATTGGAATTTCTATAAACTCGTATGCTCGCTTTGTTGACTCATTTGAGCAAAATGAAAACATAAGCTAACGTAACTTAAAATGCATCATTACATTGAATTCAAAGCAATTTTGTTAGCGAAATAAGTTATAAACAGACGCAATTGCTTAGTCATGTATGTCGGACACTTGGGACTATTAATGACTTGGCTTCATTGGCTTGGCCGTCCGTAAATAGCATGACATAACCATGACAGACACGTTACGACTAATAACAACGACTGATGGCTGCATCTCTCGATTTCTCTGGGAATCGAACCCAGTCTGAGCGTGTCAGTCGTGATTGAAGGTAAGTAAACTTACATGATATTCCGGTTTTTTGATCGTATCCAGGAACCGGAGCTCGTGATACTGCCAATTTGTCGGGACATATTCTTTTCCTTCGGCCTCCGCTTGCTTGACTTGACGAACTACCCGATTGTAGTTGGATCGTAGCGTATTAATCTTCCTCAGGACGTCATCTCGTATGGAATCCGGTCGGACCGATCTGAAGAGGGCTAGCAATCGATTATGAGCCTGCTTTCTTCTATGCTTGTTGGCGTAGTCTGGGTGTGCGGGGTTCCATAGTACCGGGAAGGATTTGTATATTTGAATGAATTTCTTTAAGAATTTCTCCGTGTTCAACGCGAAGTCCTCGTGCTCCTGACAGAAGACGAAGCGCTCGGGCACGTCCGACGACATGGTCGCGCGGGCGGAGACTGACGTCACTGACGGTTGCGTGAATGTATTGATCGATCTCAGTCTCAGTCGATGAAGAACGCGCGCGAATTGGAGCGGGGAGCGGTTTGTATTTGTAGCGAATTAATAGTTGGGATTTTTTGTATACTTTAAAATAGGTTCTTTGCTGTTTCGAATAGTATATTTAAGTGGTAAAGCAACGTTTTTGTAATGAAGTATGTCCTATATGAATAACTTTTTAGTTTCCTGTTTGTTATTATTTGAACTTCTTTTGGTTGGTTGTTTTCTTTCTTTTTTTATTTATTTGCAGTTTGGACCATAATTAAAGTTCAACAACACAAATGGTATTTATTACGATATGTATATGTGCTAAGTGTCTAAAAATCATAACTTAAAAATTTCTTTCCTTAACAAGCTCTTATTTTTTATATTTTTATGGTACTTAATTCACATTGGTTTTTAATTTCTGCTTAAGTACTTCACATTGGTTTTTAATTTTTGCTTAAGTACTTAGGTTCCTACTCAGTTCATTATTTATACTAGTTGTACCTACCTACGGCTTCGCTCGCATGAAATTAATGTAGATAACATAGAAAACATTCTGTTTTCTATGGTAGATAATAATGCTTTTTCATACCTAGCTGTCTTATCAGAATTCTTTTTATAGACGATAATCTCTACCTAGGTATGACGAAATCTCTCTGTATACAAAGGATTAATGCGCAAATCGATAAAATGTTGTTTGAATATTGTTTAATGAATGTTTGTATGAGTGGTATTTAGGTATAATTATTTCACTTGAAAAATACACCGATGAAAATCCAAATGAAATTTTTGTAAAAGAATTTGTGGAATAGGATGAGAATATTTCAAAATTATTTCTTTTAATTAATCTTACTAACTTAAAATTTTTAATGTAAAAATAAGAGCAAAAACCAAATAGGAAAAGTCTAAAAAATTTACTATACAGTGTGTTTGGTTTATAGTAAAGTGGTTTTTTATAGTGGCATTTTAGTTGCCTTTTCTTCAAATTCAATGAAACTCAAATATCTTGAAAACCGTGAGTTTTTAGGAAAGCTTCACATGACTTAAATCATTGCTTTTGAGCTTATCTACACACCCTTAGCGTCATATAATAAATGATTCTGTATTATGTGAAGCGCGCGCTCTTGCTGTATGTATCGCACCGCTACAGCTAATCGCTTACCACCTGATGGTGCGGCAAGCAATGAAGAAATAACATTATTATAACCCGAACGGATAAAGAAACAATCTGGCAATGGCGGCCGGTACTTATGGTAGCGTCAGTAAAAAAAGGTCAAGTAAAATATTAACCATCTTTTTTATCTTTGATATCGTGCTGGGGTCCAAACCGGTTGCCATACTTGCCCGTGCGTTACTAAATTGCAAAGGGTGATAACGCTCCGGTCTGTTTTCTTCTTCAGAATACTTAATTACGTTGTAGACTATTTTGTCGAGCATCACTATAAAAAACCTTCCCGCGTTTTCTAGAAGCCATTTAAACAACCAAAGATCTAAACTTAACAAAAACAACAAATAACAGAACAGTAGTTGTAACTAAACAGAATTAAAATTTTACGAAATGGAGTGCGTCGACAGCGCGAATGCTACCTAATCCAAACTGATTTTTTTTTGTACTTCGTACCACTACGTGCGAGTATAGACAGACAGAGCAACGATATGAACGAGATAGCATGAGACCGTCCGCCATTTACAGATTGTTTATTTATCCGCACGGGGTATAACACCAGTTGAATTTCGTGAGACTACCCGCTTGTCAAATGAGAAACTCCGAATCTCTTATTAGTGACGCCCCGTTGGACATTCCTATTAAACTCACCTATATTATAATAATACCCTCCAACCCTTATATTTGGTGACAAAGAAATTATTTTTGTTTGTTCCTACTCTTTAACATCTCTATGGCTCCGTAGCGCAAGCGTGCAGGAAAATACATAGGTATATTAATTTTAAGTAAAAAAATATATACCTAATTATGTATATACCTAAATAATTATTAGGATTTTTGCATGCCACCTGTTAAGTGGTCACTGTGTCCCACGGTCACCCACGCTCAACTCTTTTGATTAAAACTAGGACGATAGGTAGGTACATAGGTATGTGTTACTTATAAATCGTAAATTAAGTACCTATTTATCATTGGTAACATTGGCAACGTTTCAACTTTATGCTTAACTATTAGGTTTATTGTTAATATATTGTGAACACCAAAGAACAACTAAAATGAGGTGAATTAAGAAGTTTGATATAAATAAAATTAAATAAACAGATAGCTTATAACCTAGACTGAAATATAGGATGCTATTTCTTTCACTGTGAAGAAAATTTAGAATTTGCGGATTGCATTCAATTTTGCATTAATTTTTTATTACTGAGCGCCTGTAAGTTGAATATAGCTAAATACTGCAATGTAGATTATAACTATTATAAATTGTGAGGATGTACAAAATTAGCTTTATTAGTTTTATTACAGACTATTACTGATACACGCCACAACGGAATAACGAAAATTTGACTCACAGGTAGTTTATTACTGACATAAATAATAATTTTATGTCAATTAGAGCCAATTTTTTTATTTATCATCTAAGTTGTTATTTCATAATATATCCAAGCGCCTGATGTTTAAATATTGTTGAATACGGAAATATGGGTTAAAACTTTTCTAAACTGTAAGGATAGATGGATGGTTATTTACTGTTAAATCTTGGAAAAAGGCTGAACGAATGTTTATGAGAATTGGTACACAGACAGTTTATAATTTTATTTAACAAAAAGTAAAAAATATCGATTTCCAAATAAAGCAATTGTAGTTTTAAAGTGCTACTCCTAATGCTTAACGCCTGTAGATAAATCATAGCTAAATATACTCATTTGTGTAATAACCATTTTAAACTGTCAGGATAGATGTATTTGTAAGGCTAAAATTAGATAATAATATACTTAATTTATTACCTCAATCAACATTAAATACACAATGTATCTGGAACTAAATTTAAAAAATATAACTGGTACGAACGTGCTATGCACGTACTGGAATAACGTTTAATTTTACTTGTAAAATATAATGGAAAATATACTCTATTCCAAGATTTCTAACCAAACTTATCTTTACAGAACGACTCCGACAGTGAAGCCGGTAGCGATTACTACCACAGTGAATCGAATCTCAAAGCTAAAAAGTGTCAACAATGTGTACAGTCCACGTCGACATGGAGAACCTAGCAGAACACGACTCTGAGCCGACCCCAAAAAAACGAAAAGTTACACTTTACACACCAGATACTACACAACCATTATCGCACATACCCCAACATCCTTAGTAGATATATAGATACTAGATATGGCTTTCACACATACACCAGACCCCATTTCCTAGATACTCCCTAGACACCCCAAGTACCCCACTGCAGATACTGTTACACACTTTCCTAGACACCCCAAGTTATCCAACCCTAGATACTGTAAGACCACAGCCAAGACGCCCCAATATCCCCTTTTTCACAAACTCTAAAATCACATCAATCAAAGACGCTTCAACTCTCTAACGCTCCAACTACTGCAGTGTTATAAATCCCAGAGAATACGCTTTTAACCCCTACTGTACATACTCAAAGACCTATCCCTTGTTACCCCAAGATCCCTTATATCAGTTTCTACGTATTTTACTTTCTTTAACCTAGTATCAGATAATTCTTATCAGAGATTCTCTTCTCGAAGTACTCAGTGAAATTAGGAATAAAACAGCAGCGGAATCAAGAAATCGTCCTTTATTAAACCTATAAAATCAAAATACCCTATGAAATAATAATAATCGTTCCTCACTAACAATCAATCGGTGATGAACTCCGAGTACTCGTGGGGCTCGTCGTCCGCGGCGGACACGGAGGAGGAGCTGGGGTTGATGACCAGGATGCCCTTGCCCAGGTTGCCCATCCCGGCCTCGAACAGCACGTCGTTGATCGCCTTCTCCGCGTACAGGCGCTGCGTGGCCTCCAGCGCCTGCAGCTTCGACGACCACACCATCGCTATCGGCTCTAGCGCTGAGCCGGTCGGCAGGCTCACCCGCTTCTTGCACACGTTCACGTGCTTTACGACCTGAGCGCTACGTTTCCGAGGGAGCGACACCACTTTCATCTTCGGCTGGTCGTAGACTTCCTCGGTTAGCTGCACTTCTTCGCTCTGGTCCGGCATCTCGACGAAGAGTAGCTCGTTCCCCATTGATGGGGAAGGAGCGGACGTTTCGATCTTCACTTCGGCGAATTCAGTCCCCGGCTCGCAGACTTCGTATGTTTCGATCGTTTCATATTCGTCTTTTGGAGAATCTTCTTCTGAGGTATTCTGCAACAAGTCGGAAGAATAAGTTTAAGTGCTGAAGATAACTAATTAGTTTAGACGCCATCTATGAACACTTATTGGAACTACTTATTTCTTCACGGATTTACTGGTTTTCGCGCCATCTGTCGTAGATATTATTACATTGCATTTTTAATTGATTATTTTTTTTGTATCCATCCCTGATTCCCTGGGTTCGGGCCTATCGCTACAATAAACTTTACGGCGGATTATACGAACACCTTCCTACAGCTTTACCACTACTAAAGTGAAAACAATTAACCAATAATATAATTTATAATTTTTTATAATTTTTTAACATGATTTGGATTTAACTTAAATTTACAGACAATGAGCTTTTTCAATTTGCGTTCGAATGAAGATAAGATAATAATATATTATCTCTATTTAGTATACATACACTTTAGAATCGTAGATTTCTGATATTCATTCCTACCCAATGCCAACTTCGTCATTATTTATGGGCCATCTGATAAATTAATTATACTACAGGTACATAGCTATATAGGTATATAGGTACATACCTACCCTTACTAGATATCATTCAATTTTACTAATTGACGAATTTACGATTTTACGAATTTACTAATTGAAATACCTTGTTTATGCTAAAGGTAAAGGTAAGAGGTAGGTATTTAAAGGGCAGCTGTGAGCCTATGATATTGAATTAAAATTTGTTAACTCCTTACTTAGTTATATCAATCAATCAATCAATCACTCGTTCAAGTTAATGTGACTTAAGTATGTAATTAAGAATAACATTTTGACGGTATGTCAAAAATAAAAAAAAGCAAACATCAAATTTTGACAGTTTGATTCGGTTAAAAATTGATTCAAACCACAATTCAAACCAATTGAGTGAGATTCAAATTTCAAACACAATTGAGCGGACATACACGATTGTTTTGCTGTCTTTTGCTTTCCATTTATAATAAAGGTACGTAAGTACAATATTTTACAACTGACAAACTTACGACAAAGTTCCTATTTTTTCAATAACACCTGCGCCACACTGTTTTAAACAAGCGTCCAACAGAGGTCACCTTGGTGGAAGGCTTGTGGAGCCCACGGTTGGTGTTTGCGGCCACACTTGTTTACAACAAAGCCCCCACCTCAGTGTATTGTCGACTCTCTGGTTGGAAGCACGCTAATGCAATATGGCTTAAGCCATCTAAACTTCCAAAAAGTTGGTGTGGCATTAACAATCATTTCAGCCGGTGAAAAGAAAAAAGAAAAAAAAATATGGATGAAATAATAATTAATTAATAATCATAATAATTTAATAATTATGATTTTGCCAGTAACCCGTTAATGACCCACTACAGGGTCGGGTCTCCTTCTCGCAATGAGAGGGATGTAGGCCTTAGTCCACCACGCTGGCCTACTGCGGGTTGGTGGACTTCACATACCTTTGAGATTTTTTTTGTGAACTCTCAGGCATGCAGGTTTCCTCACGATGTTTTCCTTCACCATAACAGCAGATGATATTTAATTATATAAAGCGCACATAACTTTTTTACAGTCATTGGTGCATGCCACTGGGATTCGAACCCGGACCCCTCGATTCGAGGTCAAATTCTAAGCCACTGGGCTATCACCGCAATAATTATAATTTAATAATAATATAATTTCTTTTTCACGAGACGTCATTTTGCATACATAGAACGACACGTGCGCACGCAACGGTTGCCGCTTCGAACTGCCCTAGCGCGGTTTACAACAAGCGTTTACACTGTGGAAATCGTGTTTACAACGGCGGCATCCACAAGCGGTTGGTGGGCCGCGACCGTCCACAGAGGTTGTTGAAGGTCAAACGAATTTTTGTTGCAAACAAGCGTTTACACTGTTGCAAACCGCCGGTGGAGACCGATGTGGAGGCCTTGTTTTAAACAGTGTGGCTGGCCCATAACGCAGCATACCTACTCGATATAATTATGTATATCACGGACAAATAATAATAGGTAAATACGGATAAATAATAAACACGGATAAATAATAGGATAATTAATAATAAAAACGGATAAATAATAGGTATATTTATAAGGTACGTTGAAATAATAAACCGATATCAGCCGATATGGCATGACAGTTTATCAAATGAACGTACCTAATGACTGACAGGTAGCGTGGCTTCGCCTTCCCGCCATTCGAAGATAAGTCCGTGCATGAGAGCGACCGCGACAGACTATAAACCGCTAACGACAGAACGGGATAGCTATAGACGCCGCGCCACACGAGCACGACGCGTCAAGTCATGCGGCCAGTGACATTGGAATTTCTATCGTGTGCTCATAGTCCAGTCAGTTTGAACATTTAATTCACAATAATTCCAAAAGTTTTCAAATTTTGATGTAAGGTCGGGAATGGTATTAAAACAAACTATAAAATTTTGCAACCTGTTCTGCGGTCCGGAACATTGTTAAAATTGCAATTAAATTAATTTTTGCTATATGGTCGTGAAAAAAATTCCAAAAGTTCTGCAAACTTGGAGTGGTGTTAAATATATTATTTTACATCACGTGTCAAATTTGCAACCAATTTAAGTGTACGGAACATTTTTTTTATTAAAAATTAATGTTTTTCTTTATTAAACTGAAGGAAAACGTTCCAAAAGTTCTGCAAATTTGACAGATATATCGGAAAAATATACCGAACGATTGTATAAATTTGCAACCTTTTACGTTGACCGGAACATATTTTTTTATAATTCTTTTTAATTCGTGGTCATTTTTTCGAGTAAGGTGGTCTCGGAATAATTACAAAAGTTTTGAAACTTGGTTGCAAACTTCGAAAACATCTATTCTGATGCATTTGCAAATTTGCAACCTCATACGCGATCCGGAACTTTATGCAATTTGCAAAAATGTAATAAGGTGATAAAATAAAAAAATTACATTTTTGCAAATTGCATAAAGTTCCGGATCGCGTATGAGGTTGCAAATTTGCAAATGCATCAGAATAGATGTTTTCGAAGTTTGCAACCAAGTTTCAAAACTTTTGTAATTATTCCGAGACCACCTTACTCGAAAAAATGACCACGAATTAAAAAGAATTATAAAAAAATATGTTCCGGTCAACGTAAAAGGTTGCAAATTTATACAATCGTTCGGTATATTTTTCCGATATATCTGTCAAATTTGCAGAACTTTTGGAACGTTTTCCTTCAGTTTAATAAAGAAAAACATTAATTTTTAATAAAAAAAATGTTCCGTACACTTAAATTGGTTGCAAATTTGACACGTGATGTAAAATAATATATTTAACACCACTCCAAGTTTGCAGAACTTTTGGAATTTTTTTCACGACCATATAGCAAAAATTAATTTAATTGCAATTTTAGCAATGTTCCGGACTGCGGACAAGGTTGCAAAATGAGATTTATTGTCGTCCCAATGTACCATTCACTTGACCGAAGTTTGAAAACTTTTGGAATTATTGTTAAATTTTCGATTTTGAATGTTCAAAATGACTGGACTATCAGCTCGCTTTGTTATTGACTCCACTAAAATGAAAACGTAAGCTAACGTAACTGTTAAAATGCAACGTTAGATCGAATTCAAAGCCGTTTTCTTAGCTAAATCAGTTATAAACAGACGTAATTGTTAAGTTATATGTATGTCGGACAATTGAGACTATAAAATGAATGACTTGGCCGTCCGTAAATAGCATGACATGAATGACAGACACGTTCGTTACGACTAACAACGACTGATAGCTGTGCTGTGCGTCTGATGATGCGTCTCTCATTTCTCTGGGGGAATCGAACGAACCCAGTCTGAGCGTGTCAGTCGTGATTGAAAGGATGTAAACTTACATGATATTCCGGCTTTTTAATCGTATCCAGGAACCGGAGCTCGTGATACTGCCAATTTGTCGGGACATATATTTTTCCTTCGGCCTCCGCTTGCTTGACTTGACGAACTACCCGGTTGTAGTTGGATCGCAGCGTATTAATCTTCCTCACGACGTCACCTCGTATGGAATCCGGTCGGACCGATCTGAAGAGGGCTAGCAATCGATCATGAGCCTGCTTCCTTCTATGCTTGTTGGTGTAGTCTGGGTGTGCGGGGTTCCATAGTACCGGGCAGGATTTGTATATTTGAATGAATTTCTTTAAGAATTTTTGCGTGTTCAACGCGAAATCCGAGAAGTCCTCGTGCTCGGGAACGTCCGACGACATGGTCGCGCGGGCGGAGACTGACGTCACTGACGGTTGCGTGAATGTATTGATCGATCTCAGTCTCAGTCGATGTAAGACCGCGCGCGAGCTGGAGCGGGGAGCGGTTTGTTTGTAGTGTTGTGAATTAATAGTTGGGATTTTTTTTACTTTACAATACTTTTGCTGCTTCGAATAGTATACTAAAGTGATAACGCAACGTTTTTGTAATGTAGTATGTCCATTATGAATATTTTTTTTGTTTCCTTTTTGTTGTTTTTAATATGACATATTTGAATTTCTTTTGGTTGGGTGTTTTCTTTCTTTTTAAATGTTAATTTTATTAGATAAGTTATTTATTTGTGGTCTGGAACATAATTAAAGGTGTTAATATCTAAGTTAAGGTTAAGTTAATGTCTAAAAATCATAACTTAAAAATTACTTTTTTTAATATATTTTATATGTTTTATATTTTCATGGTAATACTTTAATCACATTAGTGTTATTTTTTGCATAAGTACTTGCGTACTCAGTTTATTATACTAGTTTGTACCTATGGCTTCGCTCGCATGAAATCAATGTAGATTGTAGGTAATGCGTTTTCATAGCTGTCTTATCAGAATTCTTTTTATAGAAGATAATCTCTCTACCTATGACGACAGTCATATTGTCTCTGTATACAAAGGATTTATGCGCAAATCGATAAAAATGTTAAGTACTGAAAGATATTGTTTAAATGTAATAAACTTTTGTATTAGTGGTGTCTGTCTATAAACATCCGTCTTATTTAACTTGAAAAATACACGGAATAAAATCCAAACGAAATATTCGTAAAAGAATTTGTGAAATAGGATGAGTATTTTTGGAAATTATTCCTTTTGATTAATCTTACTGACTTTACTTTTTTATTGTAAAAATTATATAAAAAAATACTTAATTACCAAATAATGAAAAAATTATAATTTTCATTTGTCTACATTTCATTTCGGAGCAGGTATGGTGTGAAACTCTTTCGAGCGATTTTGGGCTAAGCCTGCGTAAACAATTCCGAAACAAATAATTTCGTGTTAAATAGTTCATTGTCGTGTAAGGGTCTCGTTTCAACGCCAGCGGATAACTACATGCGAGTATAACACCCCTCTCTTTAGTCGGGGGTTAAAATACGCAATAAATAAAATCATTGCCCTAGAAAAAATGCGGCCCAAAGTCTTTGTCTGTCTGTTATCTTAACAATAGATTTTTGTAAGAAAGTTATCGGTGCGTGCCACTGGGATTCGAACCCGGACCCCTCGAGTAAGCAGCCGAAATCTTCTTGCTTTAAAAAATAAATTATAGTTACTAGAAATGACAATGTACTACAGCATTAAATGACAATTTATTTTTAAACTATTTACCTAATTAGTTGTTTGCGTTATTTTTAAATTGGGAGTTAAAATTAAAAGACAAGCTAAGATTATTCACCAAATAGGACAAGTGGAAAAAATGGACTATACACTGTGTTTGGCTTCCAACTAGCGATAATTTAAGGGCATTAATTAGACCATTGAAGCGGTGTTAGCCCAGTGGCTTAGAATTCGATCTCGAATCGAGGGGTCCGGGTTCGAATCCCAGTGGCACGCACCTATGACTTTGTGAAAAAGTTATGTGCGCTTTATAAAATTAAATATCGTGAGAAAACCTGCATGCCTGAGAGTTCACAAAAAAAATGTTCTCAAAGGCATGTGAAGTCCACCAACCCGCAGTGGGCCAGCGTGGTGGACTAAGGCCTACATCCCTTTCATTGCGAGAGGAGACCCGACCCTGTAGTGGGTCATTAATGGGTTACTGACATTTAGACGAAATTTAATCGAAAAAACACCAGCTACAAATGTCAAGTACTCCAAAATAATAAAAAATCCTAGTAAAAAATATTATCAAGTGGTTTTTTTTATCATGGTATTATAGTTGCCTTTTCTTCAAATTCAATGAAACTCATATATCTTGAAAACCGTTGAGTTTTGGATAAAGCTTCAAGTGGCTTAAATTATTGCTTTCTACTTATCTACACGCCTTTAGCGTCACATAATAAATCATTTTGTATGTGAGGCACGCGCTCATATGATTGCTGTAGATATCGCGCCGCTACAGCTAATCGCTTACCACCTGATGGTGCGGCAAGCAATAACATTATTAACACCAGATGAATTTCGTGAGACTACCCGCTTGTCAAATGAGAAACTCCAAATCTCTTATTAGTGACGCCCCGTTGGACATTCCTATTAAACTCACCTATAGTATAATAATACCCTCCAACCCTTATATTTTGTGACAAAGAAATTATTTTTGTTTGTTCCTACTCTTTAATATCCTTATGGCTCCGTAGCGCAAGCGTGCAGGAAAATATATTAAGATTAAGTAACAAAAAAAATATACTACATTTTGTTAAAATATATTAAGTGTTATTAAAACATCGTTCCTAAATTCCCTGGTTTGATACTTCAGCCGCCATCATAACCCGCCGTTACATGTATTGGAAAAGGGACAAATTAGATCTTTAAAAGTTTTGAAATACCTTTTGTATTACCAAAGTTAGGTACTTACCGCCATCCCTCGTAACCCGCCGTCAGGAACTTAAAAAGAGAATAATAAGCGAATATAAAGCGTAGGAATGCATTTTTCGTAGTTTAATATGTTACCTTGATGAGATACTTATACTACCCTCGTAACCCGCCGTTAGTTATTTTAAAGGGGAGTATAAAGTAGGATTATAGACTGTATATTTTAATGTGTCGAGCCGTGGTGAGGTATATACCGTCACCCTCGTAATCCGCCGTTTGATGTATTAAAATTAAGAAGTGAGAGATTAAAAGTAACAACATCAGACATCACTGACCCGTATATAAGCGCGGTTTTTGACGTAAATTTTAAAAAGCTTTTAAAACTTAAAACAACAGAAATAAAACGCTTCTAACTCGCGTCGTTCTAAAACGCTACATCACTCCGCCACCTTATGCCGCGCTGTTTGGCGCGCGTCAGTCAATCAATATACACTGAACGGAATGACGTCAGTGCCCTCCCGCGCGGCCATGGCGTCGGACGACTCGGAATACGTGTTGAATACACACAAATACACGCTGAAGTTCATAGAAACGTACAAAGCTTGCCCCGAACTATGGAACCCCTCCCACAAGTATTACACGAACAAGTTCCATAGATACGAAGCTCACGATAAACTACTAGAGGTGTTGAAGAAGATACAGCCGGAGGCTACGAGATTGGACGTTCGTACCAAGATCAACACGATACGGTCGAATTACAACAAGATAGCCGGCAAAATCAGGAATGCCAAGGCATCTGGCAAGGAGTTTGTGCCTAGAAACTGGATGTATTACCATCTTCGGTTCTTGGACGGTATCAGGAAGCAGGAACAGGTAAGACGTGTTTGTAACAGTTTTTGTTTGGAATAAGTATATAACAGGCTTGATAGTGGCCACCGCGGCCCATCGCAAACATCTTCTAAGTGAACAGATGCGTTGCTATAGAAACGTGTACAACCGTTCTTTTACCGCGGATTACTTTTGAGTTAGATTGTACCTAAGTAGACGGAATATCCACACCAAGGAACCACTAAAATGAGGTGAATTAAGAAGTCTGATATAAATATAATTAAATGAACAGATAGTTCATAACCTAATCTGAAATATAGGATGCTATTTCTGTCTCTGTGAAGAAAATTTAGAATTTGCTGATTGCATTACCTTTTTTAGTACTGAGCGCCTGTAAGTTAAATATAGCTAGATACTGCAGTGTAGGTTATAACTATTATAAATTGCGAGGATGTACAAAAATAGTTTTATTACTGATTCACGCTACAGCATTTGACTGATTCACTACTACAAATTTGACACACAGGTAGTTAATAATAATTTTATGTCTGTCTGAGCCAAATTTGTTATTTATCATCTAAGTTGTTATTTCATATCTAAGCGCCTGATGTTTAAATATTGTTGAATACAGAAATATGGGTTAAAACTTTTCTAAACTGTAAGGATAGATGGATGGTTATTTACTGTTAAATCTTGGAAAAAGGCTGAACGAATGTTTATGAGAATTGGTACACAGATAGCTTATAATTTTACTTAACAAAAAGTAAATTTTATCTATTTCCAAATAAAGCAATTGTAATTTTAAAGTTGCTACTCCTAAGGCTTAACGCCTGTAGATAAATGATTGCTAAATATACTTATATGTGTGATTACTATTTTAAACTATAAGGATGGATGTATTTATAAAGCTAAATTGAGATAAAATTCAATGTGAATGTAATTTATGACCTGAATCAACATTTGATTTACTTTGTCTCTGAACCAAATTCAAAAAAATCACTGGTACAACCGTGTTATGCACGGTATGCTACAAGTACAGCACTGCAGTATAGTATAGTAATAGTAGTATAGTATCTACCTCCCAGGAGCCAGGTATTGGACGGTCCAATATTGGATGGTCCAATATTGATAATAATGAGCCACCTACCAAAAAAACATTGATTTTGTAAAATTACTTCATTAGATTTGTTTAGTACCTAAGTACGTGTGTGTTTCAAGGCAGTACTGCCTAATGAACACGGAAATGGAAACACGTCTCCCTTAATTTTGTTTATAGAATATTTTGCAAGATTTCTAACCAAACTTATCTAGTCACAGAACGACTCCGACAGCGAAGGCGGCAGCGATGACGACAACGACCACACCGAATTGAACCTCAAAGCCGAAAAGTCCCCGCCAACACTGTGTACAGTCCACGTCGACATGGAGAACCTAGACGAACACGACTCTGAACCGACGCCAAAAAAAAGAAAAGTCAAACCAAAGTCCAGTCAACCCAGGAGCGATCGGCAAGTGGAATCGCCGTCGTTCGCGAAGACAATAGGCCTGGACCCTCAAGCGCTGGTGTGGTCCTCCAAGCTGCAGGCGCTGCGAGCAGACCAGAGGCTGTTCGCGGAGAAGGCCATCAATGACGTGCTGTTCGAGGCCTCGCTCAACCACCTGAGGAAGGGCTCGCTGACCATCAACTCTAGCTCCTCTGTCGCGGCGTACGACTCTTCGGATGACGATGATTAAATCTTTAATGTCATTTGTAGTTTCATTGGAGTCCTGAACAATATGAAACCTATTTAAGTACAACTGATTTCTAACGTTAACTGACAGTTGACGTTTAATGTAAGAAATCAGCACACTTTAGAATCCAAGATGGCGGTCTCTACTTTTACTTCTTGAGACGTTTTCGGTTTGGAATAGCGGAAATGACGTTTATGTATTATGAAATTCAGAAAATGTTATCACTTCAGTCTGTCACTCTTATTATTTTTTAATTATAATAACAAAACATTATTACAGTAAGGCACCGAACTCACGTACCTACATATTCTTATAGATATATAGGTACGTAATTTTTTGAATTGAACTGACATGCGACCGATGCCGTTTTCGTACGACCAACTATTGCTACCGACACGGCATTTAGGACACAGGGTATGGCATATAAAAATCTTCAACTATAGCTGCATCATAAATACCCATAAATCCGCCAAAGCAACGCAAAGTTCGCAAACAGTCTTAAATCCGCAGATACGAGTTGGTTGTTAATTCTCACAGATCGTCCCTTTATGATAAAGTTTTCGCATGGGATTAGATAAGTTTGATCTTCCGAGGCTAATGTTTGGCTTTTGTAAATAAATAGACTATTTCATTAGTGTGGAGTATGACTTTTGATAGCCACTTTTGTAGGAGTCTTTGCGGTGCAATTTCAAAGCGGTGATAGCCCAGTGGCTTAGAATTCGACCTCGCTTCGAGGGTTTGAATCCCAGTCAGTAACCCATTAATGACCCACTACAGGGTCGGGTTTTCTCTCACAATGATAAAGATTTAGTCCACCACGCTGGCCTAGTGCGGGTTGGTGGACTTCACGTGCCTTTGAGGACATATTTTATGCGCTCGCAACAAAAATAAAAGCTACAAAAAACAATCCTTCCGCCATGTTTGTTTCATTTATGCACATTCAAAAAGGAAAGAGTGAAAACTGAACATTAACAATGAAATGAGCATCTCGGAGAGGAATAGGCAATCCAATATGAATGGGCCGTACGCGTATATCATGGCGGCAGACACGCGAGTGAAGAATGAAGCGGCCTTTACATGTAGCGACCACGACACGACCGCGATACGACCACGACCGGTACGATTGGCGCTTCACGTAGCTGGTCAGTCACGAATTGCGTAAGCATTATATTAACCGCGATTTATGTTTGATCGTACCATGATCGCGGAAAACTGTTTAAAGTTATGTAACTTATGCAAATGTGTACAACCGCGAAAGTTTAAAACAGGGTTGCGATTTACTGTGCGGGTTAAGCGGGTGACGATAAGGTATATTTCCGAAAGCCTGTAGTAGTACGAACCAAATGCACAGGTAACTTGAGCATATTATAAAGGCTATAGAAAATGACATGACAGCAGGTTCCAATAAAAGCGACCTAAAAGGGCAATGTAAGTTCAATGTGTTAAATGACCCTTTTGACTTTCTGACACAATTTTATCAAATTCTTGACTTGACTTGACTGTATAGTGTGTATAGAAGAATACGGTAAATTACTACTGTTGACACTTTTCGATGAAACTTTTCAATACTTAAATTTCTTTGATCGAATCGTGCGGTGTAAATTCGTCTCGCAACATTATGGAGATTAAAATTGTTTTTTCGCTGACAAGACGCTGATGCTGTGTTATACTCGTAACTGTGCCGACGAAAAGCATTTGTATGCCCTTAGATTAAATGCGAGAGATATTGATATATGTATGTACCTTCTTTTTATTTAATAATTCTTAGTAGATAGTATTTCCTAAATGCAGGCTTCATAAGAAAAGCCAGTCATTTATATGTCTGTGAGAATGTATAATAACATTCCGGACAATATTCAATCCCTGCCTTTCCATAAATTTAAGAGAACAATAAAGACAGTCATATGCCGAAAGGCATATTATACAATACAGGACTATTTAAAAGATAAGAAAGCATGGGGTTGAATAAGCTTCACCTGGCTATTTCTATACCCCATGTATAATTTAAGAAATTGTGAGCAGATGACACTAGACTGATACTGACACACGCGATTGCCGTCACGCGTGCTCATTTATCGGTCGAAAATCGTACTGCAATATAATTAGTTCATAATTGATTTTAAAAGAGTGCCGGGAGTTTTCTTCCGCCCGCTTTTTTCTCCTGGTCTACGTTAGCCTGAGGGGCACCGAAAGCGGATGTTAGATGTAAGATAATATTCCATCATGTATGACGTTCATTAAGAGTACACAACTCGTACCTGACAATGAATAAAAGACTTTGATTTTGATAATTATACTGAAAAATAATCTAATGTATGTAGCATCACCAGCTTGGGATGTTGTAATACTGGTGATAATGTAGTATAATTAAATCACAGGATAAGATTATTGTTAAAGTGTAGATGTTTATTATCGAGAATCGAAGATGAGACTCCGTCTTACATTGAGCTTTACATTGAACGGACTCACTCTAACTTTACTTAAACTCTACGTACAATCTTATACTATATCCTGTGCGGATAAAGAAACAATCTGTAAATGGCGGACAATTATTACAATCTATTGTTAAAAGTACTGCGTTGGGCTACCAGCAACACATAGTTCCCACGCAACCTTATCTCTTAAAATTACTGTCCATTCGCACTTTTACCACTCTTTGTTCCATTCATCCGCGAGGTATTAAACTTCTGCATTGGAAAGAGCGAAGGCTGCCGGGGTTATAAATAAATAGGTTAATTGTTGTGTCTACAGGCAAAGTCATGGTTGAAAGCTAGTTCATTCGATACCGTCATTTCCATACAAAACAGATGTACGCACGAGCTGAAAGGCGTATGATTAGCACGTAGCGCGTCGTGATGTCGAACTTGCGGAATTGCGGCAAATAATAAATAGCCGGCAATTTGCCGATCAGCGCGTCAGCGTACCTGCCTGCCGCTGCCGTAGGGATGGATACGGCAAAATTATATCGATACCTACACAAAATAAAGGCCGATTTACACTACTCTCGGGACACCTGCCTGCCTGATGGTTCTTGATAATGTTCTCAAAGGCTTGTGAAGTCCACCGTGTACTAGGCTAGCGTGGTGGACTAAAGCCTACAATTTTTAGAGGAGTCTCACAAAAAAATGGGTTACCTAATAACAGTATTTTCTACAATTCGAATAAGTTTGTTTGTTTCTTTGCACAATTAATAACACTTAATTAAATTAAACATTATTGATGGAGTGACTTATCGATTGAGTGACTCATTGCCCTCTTGATTGAGTGACTGACTGGCTGACTGACCCATTTATAGACGCAATATCTGAACTAAAAGGCCTTGGATCGTAAAAAATGCGATTGTTTACAATTTCGGCGAGTTTCAAGAAGGATTTTTTGAAGGTTTATCGATATCTACCCTCTAGTTTAACGAAGGAACATCTCTAAAGCTAACAAAGAGCTGGTGATTTGTATTAGAAAATGTTTTTTCTTGATTCCCCGTAGATACGGGCGGGATTATATGTTCTTATTGCCCCCACGATTTATGCTGTTTTCATTTCAACGAGGTTTCCTTAGAGATACTTTGTGTCGGGCGTCTTTACGTATTTCAATTGATTTTGTTATAACTGTTATTATTCATTGTGGAAAGGAGGGCTGACTGATGGAGTCAGTTATTGATTGACTGCCTGATTGTCTCCGTGATTGAGTGACTAGCTGGCTGACTGATTTAAAGTAGGTACTTAATAGGCCTGCGACAATATATGTCTTCTTACGCCGGAAATTAATAATCGATCTTCAGATTCAGATTTCAGTTTTCGATCGCCGAAATGGTCATATTTTGTTATTACAAAGAAATTAGAGTATTTGAAAGTATCTTGGCAACTGAACAGGTCTCAATCTACATCTGCAGATCGATAATTAATTTCCGGTGTTAGAAATGATAAATAAATATAGACTGTTCAAAATATTTTTTTGAAACAACTCTATGTATACCTCTATATTTTGAATTTCAGGACTAAAATGGTCGTTTTTCGACAAATCTGTAAGCGGATTACAGCCATTTACATATAATTCTTATCCTACTATCTATCCATTTCACCCTAGCCCCATAAAAACGACTAACTGTCCCCATACGTCACTGACAGAGGGCTGGTGAGAGTGATTTACCATTATTCAATTTGCTCTGCATCGAATCCAATCCTGTCTAATACCGAAAATTTGTAATATGAAGCTGCGTAAGGCGTCTATTTCAATTTCCTACGTGTTTTTTGGAAGCCCGAATACGCCCAATGCTTGAGTAGATCGCAAGCGTTCGAAAACGTAAAGCAACCTCGGGCGCGGTCAGTACCTGGATGTGTGACCGTTAGTGGCGAATTACATGCGCGCTTCCGTGCTTAATTACGATCGTTCGCAAGACTGACAACCCATGGAGAAGCTTTCTTATCTCTAATGGCGGTCTCGTTCATAATGATATAGGCAAAAGGAGCACAACCGTTGGATTCTTACTGGATATTTTACAACGACACTTTTTTACTACGAGATACTTTATCCATGAACGCCGTACATATTTCCAAGGGAGGGCTCGAAAGCCAAGGGTCGCAACCCTTATCTCTCATCCTGGTACCAGGTGTACCGCTCAGAAATGACCGCATAGTGCTCAGAGTTATTTTCTGATATAGTAACAGCCTTCTAAGCGTTATTCACGTTGGTTCATTTCACAGGTAGATTTTGTTCATGGGCTTGTAGTCTATTAGCGGAGGTCCATGTCCATGAAAGAAAGGAAGGAACCGTTATCCGGGTTCCTCGCTAATCTTCACTCGTCGTCGGTCAAGCAAGAGCCTGTCACAAGGGTTTTTTCACAAAAACAATTACAATTCAATCATTACCGAATTCCGCTTTATTTGACGCAAACAATCATAATTATTATTTTGCGTACTGTATTCCATTATGCTCAGTTTACATCAGTTGCGTGACTTGCGCCAGTTGATATAATTAATTAGTTCGGTGAGATAAGCTACTTTGAAAATAACTCTTAAGAGACAATGTCTAGTTAACTAAAATTTGTTTTAATTTTTTTTTAAAGATTTAACCCTATGAGGCTTAAAAGTAATTAAGTAGAAACTGTATAGTCACTATTCTATCATTCAATGTGAGTGATAGAAAAAATTTGTAGCGGTAATGCTAGCTGAGCTAGCTACAGTGGATTCGGAACAAATATATCATTATTTCGGTCATATCATTATAATTTAAAGCGGTGATAGCCCAGTGGCTTAGAATTCGACCTCGAATCGAGGGGTCCGGGTTCGAATACCAGTGGCACGCACCAATGACTTTGTAAAAAAAGTTATGTGCGTTTTATAAAAAAAAATTAAACATCACCTGCTGTTACGGTGAAGGAAAACATCGTGAGGAAACCTGAATGCCTGAGAGAGTTCACAAAAAAAAAATGTTCTCAAAGGTATGTGAAGCCCACCAACCCACAGTAGGCCAGCGTGGTGGACGGCGGCCTACATCCCTCTCATTACGAGGAGAAGGAGACCCGACCCTGTAGTGGGTCATTAATGGGTTACTGGCAACTGGCATATCATTATTTCAATGCACTATCAAGTTGTATGCTTATCTACTCCTGAGAAACAAAATATGCCTCAAATAAGAAACGAAGAACCTCTATTGGCGAGCAACTGTCGCTCTACAACCTAAATCCTTCTTACTTGCCTCTTTTTTATGCCAGTAAGTTTTAGAGGACCTCGACTTGTCCACGCAACTAACCGGTTCAAACGAGGCTAGCAAACAATATGCTGTGTAAACCCCGGGTCCGATTAATAGTTGAACGCAAAAACGTTTTGTTAACGCAATTCGCGCGCACATTACCGTAATGAGTTTTCAATGGGCGTTCTGTTTGCAAACCGCACAAATACGGCGATATGTGTTCATTAGTTCGGTTAAGGACTAAAGTGGGTACAGCCGATTAGCCCGGTATCGTTTTTTGCATGGAAACGAGAGATAGACTGAAATTAAAAACTGAAGTCTTCTTCTTCTTTTCTCTCTTTACCCAGAAATGGGTGGCACATTGCATAGCCGATGAGTTCGATTAGGAAAAATATTAAAATAAATAAATAATTGGACTGCTGAACGATCACAACTTATTTTAACATAATTATAATATAAAATTTAGTTTTAGTTTTTTAAGATATAATTATTGTATGCCCGCATAGGGTAGACTCTTTCTCGTGTAACAGTCAAGAATAAACGCATTCTTTTCCTTTCTTTAAGTTATGTTAATAACCTAAAGCTTGATTACTTACTTACTTAAAAAAAATTAAACCGACATTCCTACCGACAAGCCTACTATTTTTTGAGGTTGGTGCCAAAATTTAACAATAGAAACAAAATATTTGATACTAAAAACACCAACTTTCGTAATGAATACATACCTACCTACATGGATCTCACAACTTTTTACGATGCAAGACTTGGGTTTTTATACAAGTTATGTTTTTGATTGCATGACATGTGTATCTACTAATATACTACTGTACGAATACTGTGACAATAGTCTACATGCTCAAAGCACTGACGTTCAGTGGACATGCAGTCCATGGACTGAACACCCACATCCAAGTTCAACTCGAGAAGAAATCTTATTCATGAGGCATAAGAAGTCAACCTCAACCTTTACTATTGGCATACTTACTACAAACTACAATAAAGACGCATTTCCCAGAAACAGATTTGATCGCTCATATTTGTGTAGCAACAATTCTGAATTCTAGAAATGCATAATATTATATGTAGACTGTACCCATATTAAGAATTCTCAAAGCTAGCAACAATTCCTGCTAGCGCTAAGTCCTATTCATATTCCCCGCTCGCCCGAGTTCCAACCACATATTGAACTTATACGCTGATTACTTGAGTGCTCGCTTTGATGTATGAATTGTGCTCTATTACTAGCGGAGAAAAGCGGTGATAGCCCAGTGGCTTAGAATTCGACCTCGAATCGAGGGGTCCGGGTTCGAAACCCAGTGGCACGCACCAATGACTTTGTAATAAAAGTGGAGAAGCGCGCATAGCGGTGATAGCCCAGTGGCTTAGAACTCCACCTCGAATCGAGGAGTCCGGGTTCGAATCCCAGTGGCACGCACCAATGACTTTGTAAAAAAAGTTATGTGCGCTTTATAAAATTAAATATCACCTGCTGTTACGGTGAAGGAAAACATCGTGAGGAAACCTGCATGCCTGAGAGTTCACAAAAAAAATGTTCTCAAAAGGCATGTGAAGTCCACCAACCCGCAGTAGGCCAGCGTGGTGGACTAAGGCTTACATCCCTCTCATTACGAGAAGGAGACCTGACCCTGTAGTGGGTCATTAATGGGTAATGGGTTACTAGCGGAGAAGCGCGCATAGCCCTGCTGCTTGAGTAGATCGCAAGCGATCGAAAACGTAAAGCGACGTCGGGCGTGGTCAGTACCAGGAAGTGTGACCGTCGCTAGAGGCAAGTAAAAAGCGCGCTTCCGTGCTTCGGAGGGCACGTTCAGCCGTCGGTCCCGGGTGTTATCGATATGATAGCAGTCGTTAAACCTATGGGCAGTTTGGAAACATTTGACACGGGTTGGCAATTAGTCCGTTTGTCCACATATCCGCATTTGAGCAGCGTGGGGAGTTCTAGGGCGCACATACGAGTAAGAAAGGCCCGTCTAGTGAAATGCCGAACTCTTTGCACCTGGGCTAAAACCATTGAGTTATTATTACTAGCGTAGCTAAAACAGCCTATTAAAAAAGCTTTATCAATTTATATTAAAGTAAAAGACGTTACGATATCTAGTAGCACCATTGAGGAATAATGTACTACCGTTATTCCTCAATGAGTAGCACATTACTTTAGTTGTTATTTTATTTTTTAGATATTTTATTCAGCGAAATATTAATTATTTAGTGTGCGACCTGAAAAATATTATTTCTGCTTGTGATTAAATTGAACAATAAAAGCAAAATGAATTTGCAATGATAACGTGTGTGGGTAGTTTGAAATATAACTACGACTATTGTTTAACGAATAATAAAGCTCGGAGATAAGTTTCATTCGGGATTGTGACGAATATACTCGTATGTGTAGCACAGGGCATCATTGGAGTAGCGTTAGACCTGGGATCAGTAACCCATTAATGACCCACTACAAAGTAGTAATTACAGGTCGGGTCTCCTCTCACAATGAAAGTTATGTAGGCCAGCGTGGTGGCGTACTGCGGGTTGGTGGACTTCACATGCCTTTGAGAACATTTTTTTTGTGAACTCTCAGGCATGCGGGTTTCCTCACGATGTTTTCCTTCACCGTAACAGCAGGTGATATTTAATTTTATAAAGCGCACAAAACTTTTTTTACAAAGTCAGTGGTGCGTGCCATTGGGATTCGAACCCGGTCCGCTCGATACGAGGTCAAAATCTAAGTCACTAGGCTATCACCACTCAACTGTATCTTTTATTATACGATAATTCGCCGGCGTCTCCACGCATCTTTTGTGCCTCTCATCAAGGGCGGCTGGATGCTGCATAATTTGTATCCGCTGATATTTCCCCTGGAATTGCCACACATTTACCCACACCTCGCCGCCTTTTTATTACGGACGGGTTTTACACCGAAACGATTGTATAATGTTCAAAACAAATATAAATAATAAATAAATAGCGCTTCACACTCACAGCCCCACACAAGGATTCCCTGTGTCGTGGGTGACATGGACACACACAAGACAAGAACACACACACCCAGACCAGACGTGCGTTCATTCGTAGACGCGCGAGTTGAATTCTTATGAAATCGCGTTCACACTGAGCATGGCTTAAGCGTTATAAAATGTTAACCGTTAATTCTTTCCATTTTCATTCATAGAGATATTATAGTAGAGCAGTGAAGCCACGCTTCCAACTGTCCTTCGATTAAAAAGAGAGAGAAGATTGTCGTACTTTCTCTGCTCGCGCATGTGCAACAATTTTAGGTATTGAAATTGTTTAATGCGCATGCGTGAAGCTCGCGAATGCACTTAGTTCTTTCATGCGCATGCGTTAGTAGAGAGAGACAGCTACGGTACCAGAATCTTGTATCTCATTCTAAGTGTCGGACATTACCACTACAGGCAGCCGTTCGTCTCCCCTACTTTACTAAAATATCTCTAGGTTTTCATTACACGCTTCGGTGTGACAGTCGGATTGGTTGAACAGATTAATTAGCGAAAGGCATAATCAAGGCAAGCGCCAAACCTTTATTACATTAAACCCTTCTATTGATATAATCCAAATATCACCAATGACAGAAACACCGGGATCTTAACTTGACTCGAAAGATTAGCTTCACTGTGGTGTATTAATCAGTTTAACCCATTAATGACCCACTACAGGATCTGGTCTCAAAATGAGACGGATGTATTGATAAGGATCATTTCCTAACGTTCCCTATCATATTAATCATCAATCAATAATAGGATAATTATATTTTATCGGTGGTAAGGCAATAGCGGTGATAGCCAAGTGGGTTAGAATTCGACCTCGAATCGAGGGGTCCGGGTTCGAATCCCAGTGGCACGCACCAATGACTTTGTAACAAAGTTATGTGCGCTTTATTAAATTAAATATCACCTGCTGTCATGGTGAAGAAAATCATCGTGAGGAAACTTACATGCATGAGAGTTCACAAAAAAAATGTTCTCAAAGGTATGTGAAGTCCACCAACCCGAAGTAGGCCAGCGTGGTGGACTAAGGCCTACATCCCTCTCAATACGAGAAGGAGACCCGACCCTGTAGTGGGTCATTAATGGGTTACTGGCAAGGCTACAATGACTTTCCCGTAGGGCCACCCTCTTAACCCGCCGTGGAATATCAGAATCTCAGGCACTCATGTGCGAGCTTATTAAAAAACTTTCAATACTTACCTGAAATTATTTCTCGCTAATTGCAAATGCGCGAGAAGAGAAGGTACAGCAATCTTCTCTCTCTTTTCAACCGAAGGACAGTTGGAAGCCTGGCTTCACTGCTCTACTATAATATCTCTATGGTTAAAAATTCAGATCTTGTAAAACCGTAAACTAGTCCATATTCGTGCAAAACGTTTTAATTTTCAATAGTGAGTTAGTTGGGAAGCATACCGTATAACGAACGTACAGTGTTTGTTATACAGGGTGTGTGTGTAAACGCTGACAAAGTTCCCTGCACAAGGGCCCTTGTATGCAGCTTCGGAACCACGCACCTTCTCTTTGAAGAATGTACCGACAGCAAAATCAGCTGGTAAACACTTATGGGTGACTGGGTTTGTTGGCAAAAGTACTGAAATTCTATTACTCCCCCTTATTATCCTCCCCCCTTTTTTATTTCCATTTTAGCGTTAAAAAACGTCTTGACTTTAAGGGTGTATTTCGCAGACATGGGGTTCTACAAAAAGGATTAAAAAAAGCTCTCCTTCAAAGCATTGGCGAATAGTCTGGTGTTGCTCGTGTCAGTAGGCGACGGTGACCAGTTACCATCAGGTGGCCCGTCTGTCCTTCTCTATAGAGCCTACGACGAGGTTTAACGACTGCTGTCGTTTCGAGAACACCTGGGATTGACTGTTCAAGGTACTTTTTATAATGACGCTTTTAAGGGTTTCGTACCCAAAGGGTAAAAGACTTCGCTGTCCGTCTGTCTGTCTGTCACCAGGCTGTATCTCATGAATCGAGGTAGTAAGACAATTGAAATTTTCACAGATGATGCATTTCTGTTGCCGCTATAACAAAAATTCTAAAAAACAGGTTAAAATAAATACTTATAGGGGCTCCCATGCAACAAGCATGTTTTTTTGCCGTTTTTATAGATATTGGTATGGAACCCTTCGTGCGTGAGCCCGACTCGCACTTGGCCGGTTTTTATAACTTACATTTCACTTTTCAACCTTTACTTTAATTTGTGACCTTTTGCTGACCGTACCAAGGGCCGGGTTTTACACCGAATCGAGTATAATGTTCAAAACAAAAATATAAATAATAAATAAATAACGTTTCACACTCATAGCCCCACACTATGATTCCCTGTGTCGTGGGCGCCATGAACACACACAAGACAACAACACAACACACACAGACACACCCAGACCAGAAACAGAAGTTTTTATAACTTACATTTCACGTTTCGACATTGACTTTAATTTGTGACATTTTGCTGACGGTACCAAGGGCCGGGTTCGATACTGCAGCACAAATATTGGCTCGTTAGTCGATGCTCCACTGAACTGGCCACTGCAGCCCAATACCTCTGTTTCAAACACAACAAACGCTCCTTTGTCGCTAACCTTGCCTCTGTATATCAATTTTTGACTCATGGGGAGTTATTTTCCGTCCGCTTTTTTCTCCCGGACTATGTTTTACCTGAGGGACAATTAAAGAGGATGAATGTATTATGACAATTCAATATGTACCTACGACGTTCGTAAAGTTTGCACAAATTGTACCTACCGTTAAGATTTTTTTTAATGTCACTGATTCCCAAGTGTCATTTGTGGAATAAAAAAAGAATTGTTTTAACTGTTGAGTTGACAGTAGTTCCAACGATTATTGTCTAACAAACGTGCAAACTCTTAAATAAATGGTTACAGTTGACAGAACCATGTAGCTCGCAGTAGTTTTAATTTACAAACCCTCCAAAATACATAAGTCTCCGCTAAACTTAACCGTAGAAAGCAGAGATAGCTGGGAATTATTCCCGGCGAGTACTGTCACGCGGGAATTATCTCCGGCTCATATTCCCGGCGCGAATTCCGAGCACATATCCAACTTATCTTGAGATTGCTTAAGTGGCGCTCCGTCTTTAGTGTAGTAGGTTTCGTGTTTTTGAAGTAGTTTGAGTATTTAACCTTCGCTGAACACATTTTTATTCATAGGACAGGCAGCTGAAATAAAATGATTCACTCAACTTGTGAGAAATTTTGATTAGTTACTTAGATTGTAACCATAAAATTAGGATATAATTATATACAACTATTTACGTAACATATAACAAAAAAAGGAATAGAATAGAAATAAATAAAAATAAAATTTTATAAATAAAATAATGATTCCAAACCACTGTCCTGCGGCAGGGTACCCAAGATGCTGGCTGCATTCCCCCTTTGGATAGCAATACTTATCCTTTGTCCAAAGAAGGATCCAGCTCTTGGATTGTAACCCCGTGTCGTAATTGCCATGTCGTTGTCATTGCATTGCTCGTACGATAACGTTAATCCACACTCATTTTGTCGCATGTTTCCATTGGTTTCTTAAACTTTGTAATATCTGTCGGTTTATAATAATATTTGTATGCTTCTTAGGCAGGGGGAGTATTGAACTTTATCTAACACTAACATCTGTATTGTACTGAATCCAGCAAAGTAAGAATTGAATTGAATTCAATTGGAGGATTTCCTTTTGTCGCGTATCCTTTGTATGTCCATTTGTCGTACGACCAACTAGTTACGCACGACCGATTTTATTAAGTTATTTGATATTTTTTGATCTTGGTTCATGTTCCTCCATACATCAAGCAAAATTATAAGTCTTTTCACTTACTTCAATTACTACCAAGAATTCTTTTACTGGAAATAAAAGAGTTCTTCGTCCTTGGAACCCAAGTTCCAGAATTTGGTAAACTCCAACAAACGTGTTAGGGAATTACGGAATGGAATTACGTGGAATTCGGCTATTGAAGCACTGTTAATCATCGTAGAGTGGTTTGCTCAAGCGAGAAGTATGAAGGCGATTGTAGGCATTTGTCTGCCACGCTGCCAATAGCGGTTTGGTGGGCAAAGAATTCGTAGAAAAGATGATAAAATGACAAAATTAGTGCGTTGTGGCGACTGTCACTCGCCAAGAGATGGTGGTGATCATGAATTGAAACGCGCTATCGAAGTTTTGTACATGGCTGCTATGTGAACAACTTTGGAGTGGTTTGTTTAATTGTTCTACATTTGTTGTTTCCTCTCGGTAATATATTAGGTGAGTATAACATGTTTCTGGTCTGGGTGTGTGTGTTCTTGTCTTGCGTGTCCATGGCACGCACACACTGGGAATCCTAGTGTGGGGCTATAAATAATATAATAATAATAATCTTTATTTCAATCATCTTTGGATCATAGATACAAATTAAATTAAATTAATTTAAAATAACAATCAGATTAAAATTAAATTAGAATTAAAATAACAATAATCAAAATTAACTAAAATTAAATTAAAATCAACTTAAAATTACAATATATCAAAAATAAATAGAATACAAATTAAATTAAAATTACAATAAATCAAAAAATTAAATTAAAATCATTTCAAATTAAAATAAGAATTAAAAAAAAAAAATAAATGCGAAGCATATGAATTTGCTAGTGCCATTTAAACATTAGCTAAATCACAATGTACTGTCATTTTTAGACTTTCACAGAATTCCTTGCCCCTAACTCTCAAATTTATTAAACTCCAACAAACGTGTTTGGGATTTACTTGGAATTCAGCCTTTGAGGCGTGCTGTTTAAAACTTCGAAGCGGTTTATTTAATTGTTCCACATTTGTGAGGCGACATCTCTACGCTCTTGCAACTTGGTAAATGCTTATATTCTATGTATGTCCATTGTCTATGTATATATAATATGTATGTCTATGTATGTTAAAAAGGCTCGAAGAACGGAACGGAATAAACATTTTATGCCAGCGGTAATAAAGCGAATTGCAATAAATAGATAAAATAAATATCAGGTCATATTCAGCCCTTATTTCTTCATTCATTGGAGGATTTATCATTTACCATTTATGTCTACTAGATAAATTAAAATATCATTCCATTATTATATAATAATAGATGGATAATAGATGGATTTTGAAAAATAAAATACCATAATGGAATAATTTTTGGAATTGATGTAATTCATTATTAAATTTTACCATCAAGCTTTACTATTTATTTTAGGTTACCTACTTGTGAATTTACCGTAGTTTGATTTACTAATAACCCACTATAGGATTGATTATATCAGTATGAGAATAAATGCAAAAAGTATTCTCCAGAGTTCTCCAGAAATTTTATCTTAACATGATATATAAAATTATAAACTCTATACAACATAACTAATCTCGCAGTAAGTGCAATAGAAATTACACACAAATTATTACGCGGTTGCTAAGTCTGTCGGGTGTACGAACTTGTCGTAATACACGGATCTCCATTGCGTTTCGCTGTCAAGGTTTAACGAATGCTATCCTATCGACGATAACCGGGACCGACGGCTTAACATACCCTCCGATGCACGGAAGTACGCATTTAATTCACCACTAGCGGTCATCCGTCCTGACCGCACCCGACGTTGCTCAACGTTTTCGATTGCTTGGGTCTACTCAAGCAGCGCGGGTATGCGCGTCAATATAACATCTATAATCTATGTATTTAAAAGTATATACCTAGTATACTAAACTCTCATCTATGTATGTTTATAAGCTAATTATAGCATAAGATCGACTCCTAATTTGGGATCAGAAAGTCGTGTGTAAGTAGCCTTATGATATTCATATTTATATTTTTTTCTATAAAAAATTCTCACAAGACTCACGTGAACGCGGCGAATAAAACCCAGTATGTTTACATTTTAACCGAGAGTTTGAAATCTATTGTCCGGTGCTCTGGTGAAATTCAGACAGAAAGGATTTCAACGTTAACGCCGCTGCATTTTGACTGCAAATTGCATCTGTTTATGATGCAGAGATACTACAGGAGAATTAGGGCGCCAAAATTTCATTTACATAATATAAGATCACTTGTTTTCCGCAAATAAAAGCTTCTAGGTCCTCTATTAAACACAACATTTATTGAAAGATTTTTTCTAGCTCCAGTGTAACTAAACCCCGTAAAGAAACCTGATGTCAGTTACTTATAATGTTCTCAAAGGCATGTGACGTCCACAAACCCGCAGTAGGCCAGCGTGGTGGACGGCGGCCTACATCCCTCTCATTGTGAGAGGAGACCTGACCCTGTGGTGGGTCATTAATGGCTTACTGACTACAGCAGCATCATAGGATTACGTCAAACCCACTGACGTCATAAGGATACGAGTATCACGTCGCACCTCAAGATATTTTCACGTCAGACGAGATGTTTCCGCGTCACTTGATCCAAGGTAACAGAATTAAACCTAGTGACAAATGACCAGACATTAGTCGGTAAGTTTCTCTCTAATGGGGACAGTTTACTTCTGAATGTTTTTTTGCCAGAGATTGATGTCACCCTTTATTCTTTTTTGGTGGTTAGTGGCGTGTCGGACTGCCAGCGATGTACTAGAAACGAGTGAAAGAGTGAAAAAATGGACGCACGGATGGAGATGGCTCTATATGTCAATTAGTGTAAATTAAAGACGTAGGTATAAGTGGCGAAATCGTTATCTTCTTTTCTTAAAAAATACCAAAGATTTTTTTTTGACAAAAGGATGATTTTGATGATTATTGGGTTAGTTAAAGTAAATAGGTATTTATGTATGTATGTATGTATGTTAACATGAAAAGTCAATTATTGTATTCATAATATATAGCAGTTTTTCTATATTTAGTTTTTTTACATGCCTATTATTGCCTATGTTCAGACTGATGTCAGTACTGTAAAACGTTAGCTCATAGCTCGAACTCCGTGATGACAGGAGCACGACCGCTCTGGACTGACGACCCGAAGAAGACAGCGGGAAACCGTTGTAAGTAGTATAACAAAAACCTAGAATCGTGTGAACTGGCGCCGTTCATAGTAGGCCCGTGTCCAGCAGTGGACTGTGAAGCGCTGAAAAGAAGGAAGGAACATTTTGCCAATCGCTTACACTTACAGTTTATGATCAGACCATGTCCTTATTGTCTGTCAGGTTGAATAAAACATGGTCTGATACGGCGCTCTAATAAGAAAATAAAGAGGGAGGGGCACACAAAGGAGTTATGGCTGGTACTTAGCGGATATCACTGAGAAGGATTAAAAATACACAGGGTTTTTGGAGTATTATAAGTTATCCGCCTATTCGTTCACTCACCCCAAAGATAGATGGTAGAAAATGCTTATAGAATCGAGTGGAACTTCGGAAACGTTTTATTTTAGTTTTTGTAACATAAAATTAAATAAATTGGTAAATACGACTGTTTTAGTTGATCTCATCATACATACTACATATAATTATGTCAATGCTACAAGATTCCTTCTTTGTGCACATAAATTACGAAAAATATATGAGAAACTATTTCTTTAATATTTCAAAAACAACCGAATTTTTATAAATTCTATCGATGGCTATAAATTCGAATGAAATCTGTTGTTATATTCCGAGCATTAGAAAAAAATCGATTCCCGTTTTCTTGAAAAAAATCACAAAAAACAAAACTAACTTGGCCTTTTTTTCACACTTATCTACATCAGGCGATGCAGATATGCAATTCTCCACATACAACCAGTGACGTATGAGTGGTAGACCGAATGTTTGTTCATGGTTTACGAAACATAATGAGTCGACTGCGGTTTGGTTTGTAAATAATTAAAATTAATTAATTATTCTGTTTACACGCGAACTAATTAATTTCTGTATTATATCCATTAAAGCCTTGTAAGGGTTTCATTAATATATTGTAGTATATTTTTTTTATTTAACCACATTGCAGAAATATTGAAGTAAATTAAAAGGGCCCAGGACCGGGCGGAGTGGCGTCGATTAGGGGAGGCCCATGTCCAGCAGTGGACTACCAAGGGCTGAAAGGAAGGAGATTTGTTAGAATAGATAGAAGCAGCATGTTCTTCATGTGTTGTGTTTCGGCTGGGGAGGTTTGGTTGCTGGATATTTACTTGATTTGAGGCGAGCATCTTAGCTCTCATGAGTAGCAAAGCATCAGATAGGATTTATTTTCTATTTGAGGTTGAATGTAGGTGTCCATGGGCTACAGTGAACACAAGAGTCGGGAGCATTGATACTTTCTAACGTTTAAAATTTTCATAGTCAGTCAATTTCAAGATTTTAATAGACAATTTTTTAATAGACAATTCGTCTAAATATTTGTATTGTTACCATGTGCTAACGTTTACCGTACAAATACTTTGATAATAGTACAATATAATAATTATATAAGTATTTTAATATATAAAATGTTGTACAATTAGGTAGATACTCGTATTATTCACGCCCTCATTCCAGAACACACTCTCGCGTTCCCTTGAAGCCCTAATTCAATCTAAGTTGGTAGTAAGTTGGGCTTAATTAAGTTTGGGTAACGCGATAAAACATTGTACTGTGAGACAAAGAAGGCTTTAGAAAGAGTTGTGGCGTAATATGGTGTTAATTCCCTCCTTTTAAACAGATATAGCCCAGAGGCTGAGAATTCGGCCTGATAATTTAGGCGTAAAGCGGTGATAGCCCACTGGCTTAGAATTCGACCTCGAATTGAGGGGTCCGGGTCGAATCCCAGTGGCACGCACCAATGACTTTGTAAAAAAAGTTATGTGCGCTTTATAAAAATTAAATATCACCTGCTGTTACGGTGAAGGAAAACATCGTGAGGAAACCTAGGCTGCATGCTTGAGAGTTCAGAAAAAAAAAGTTCTCAAAGGCATGTGAAGTCCACCAACCTGCACTAGGCCAGCGTGGTGGACGGCGGCCTACATCCCTCTCATTGTGAGAGGAGACCCGACCCTGTAGTGGGTCATTAATGGGTTACTGACAAAAATTTGGGCGTGACGTCCGAATTCCAATCCCAAGCCGCGTTCAGTTTCGTCAGTAACTGCGGCCTGATAGGCTGACCGACATCGCGATCAATTTCAGCCCTTCGTCGACCACTACATGGGCCTCCCCTAATCGACGCCACTAATCGAGCCCTCTCTATAATCTATTAGCCAATTGCAGCTTCAGCTCTCCTCTCACAATGAGGAGGATGTACGAGTAGGCAGCCGTCCACCACGCTGGCCTAATGCAGGTTGGTGGACTTCACATGCCTTCAAAACATTCTGGAGAACTCTCAGCCATGAAGGTTTGCTGTAAGTGTAACATAGACTCCGTGCCTGAACTTCGTATAAGCAGTTAAGTAGTTAGCGTAAGTAACAGCGTGACGAACTTAAAACATCTTCTTCCAAAGCCGTGTTTAAGTTTACTCAAAATTAGTTGGCGAACCAAAACGCGGTGATGCTTTGACCAATTTCGCTGGGCTAACTTTTGTTATTTATGAGCTAATATCGTAAAGGTTGGCATGCATAGTTGGGAGCTACTTTGCCGCAGTTGAGACTTACGAGTGAGTCGCAGTGATGTCAGTTTTTAACCATAACTCAAGCAAACACTATCGTCAAAATATTCGTGTAGTCAACGTGTGTCATAGGTATGGGAAGATGTCAAACAGACTGACATAAGGCATGGTAATGACTGATGTATATTGTACGAATACTTGACGGCAGTGTTCGTGCTGACGGCAGGGTTAAGTAATAAAAATAATTAAACCGACTTCTAAAACGTATGAAATAACATTTAATTTTGTTGTAATTTTGTAACATTAAGTTTACATACTTTAGTATCTTTTAAGTTTCAAATTTTTAGATTCAAAGGTGCGTCCATCCATTTTTTTTAAATTCAATTATTTCAATATTTTTAGGAGTAAATTTAACTTTCTTTCCTCAGTACTTTTTAGGATTAGCAGGAATAGCTCGACGATATTCTGTCAAATCAGGGGGATATCTCAAGATATCCCAACATCTGGAGAGGCTCTGAACATTTGCTCATGTAGGATTTTCACCTACAAAAATCCCCTCAGAGGCTTTGCAGTGCATACATGGAGGCCTTGATCTCCGAAGAATGCACCAGTGCCACCTTAGCTCATGTCTTCTTAGTGCATTTGCAGCAGTTGTCAAATGCTGCAATGACCACACTGGCTGCGGGTTCGTGGACAGGGCAGAACCAGTAATCTCAGTGAAACTGTTCAGAAACCGTAAGCGCGTGTCAACAGCAATATTTAAATTATTGTTTATTCAATACCGAGCGTGCTTAGGAAAGCTGGAAGAGACTTAGACGATGATAATATTGATAAATTGATAACATTCACTCAGCAGACAATAATCGAACCGAAATAAACTTACTTGTGTAGATTGCAAGTGATGGTTAAACACTTTTTAAGACAAACCACCCGTGATCATGCCTGGATCGACAATGCTCCGATCACGTCAATTTGGGGTACTATGTTATTCTATTGATGTAGAAAATTTCGATAGCGTGATTCAGGGTTCATCTCTTGTGGCGCCATCTCTTGATCAGTGGCGCAAGTCGCTACAAACTAAAGCTTTTATCTCTGGGGGTACGGAACACATCAGCTATGGTGGTTATCGATATATAGTCGTTAAATCTTGACGCAACATACTCTACGCTCCCTCTTGTGTGGGGAAACACACTTATACTCAAAGGTTAAATAAAAGGTTAAAAGGAAGATTAAAAGGAGTTATATAAAGCACCAAAGCGAGCAGTGCGCAAATAGGTGATCATAAGCGTCAATTATCGAATTATTAGTGATTTTTCCGCCTCATTATATATTTTTCCTTACAGAAAAAATGTTTATCCCTGATATAGAATGATACTTCCTTAACAAGGGTCGTTCTACACGTGGTGTATAGGAGATGCTATTTATATTTGTATGATAAATTCCTATAATAGGAGATAACGAACGTTCTGACTCAGCTTGAAAGGAAAACGAAAAATCCTGGAATATTAAAACGCTCGTGAAAATTGCAGCCAAATGTTTGCTAAATAAATACATATGTCACTTACTGATGAATGATACCTACCGGAGGTACAGTAATGTCTCTTTGATAGTAAAAATTTATGAAACTAAACCCGTGTCTCTTCCAGTGTGTTCAGGTGTGTCGTGTATTATGCGCGGGCACGTGCCGCCTCTAAACTGCTCGGTGTGGAGGCCTTTAGGCGCAGAACGGATGGGGCGTTTCTAATTCTCAATTAGATTTCGCAACGATCTCCCACCAGGCGATGTGATCGTGAGAGCTTGGGGAGAAGAAGACGATGATTGGGGAGCCGTGCTCCGATTGCGTCATGTTGGAGTTTTGTATATTTGTCTGCGATGTAGAAAACTCCGATAGCGTGATTCAGGGCACCCGTGGCGCCATCTCTGGACGAGTGGCGGAAGTCGCTACAAGGCCTACCGTAATTCACATCACAATCCAAATTTACGCTCTTACTCAATGTTCTGCCTTAGAGAGGCTTTTTTCTACACATTCATCAATTTCAGTTCATCGATTATTTTTCTTCTTTTCAGTCCCTTTTCTTTCTTTTCCTTTCTCATTCTTTTCAGGCCTCTGTAGGCCGCCGCTACAGGATAGTTACCAGTCGAGGCCCGTACTTCTTTTGCCGAGAAGTAGTTGCCATTCGACGAGCTTACTTCCTCTCCGTTGCTCCTGTCAGTCTACGGATTTCTTTCATTATTTTTACCGTCAGGTCTTCCTCTCCGTTGCTCCTGTCAGTCTACGGATTTCTTTCATTATTTTTACCGGCAGCAAAACGCCTAGTCATTAAAGGCCTTAACATTTCGTGTGTACCCATATCTATGGCGCGAGGTCTTGGCGCGGGTAGGTACTTACATATTTTATGTTTATATGCTAGCTTTATAAATATTTAATGCAAAAGCCGTTAACCCAGACGACTATTTGACCTTGATGAAAAGGAAATATCACAAATTCGTGTTCGTTTCCTGTATTTTTTGAAACGCTTTTTATTACCTTCCTTTTTCAAATTGATGTGTGATTTTGGAAGGGTGTTTTTTGAAACTGCTCACTTATCAAGTTGGTTTTTGGAGCCCCTTTAAGTACCCAGTGCAGGGTCGAGTCTCCTCTCACAATGAGAAGGATGTAGGGCCTTAGTCCACCCCGCTGCTGAACTTTACATGCCTTTGTGAACATTATGGACAGCTCGTAGATATGTAGGTAGACTGCACGACGGGTTAAGAGGCTGACGGTAAGGTACCCGAACGAGCTTTGGCTCTACCACTGAAAAAATAGATTTATCTAATTAAATTTCTCCCTTTCTCCATACTTTCTGTTAGAAACTTTATAGAGTAACTACTCATAACTGTACACAGTTCCTACCTCTTTGATGACGAACTATACGCTGTAGATCTTCATTATAATTTTGGCGACTCCCCAAGTATTAGACTCAAGGCACAGAGGCCTCAATACTCGCAATAAACAGCCGATATAACTGTATTGCAGCATCTCTAAGATTTTACCGCTGTGTTAAAGTATTTTTTACCAAAGCGGCACTAGGTGAGTCTTACTCCGTTAAACCCTCAATGATTTTATCGTCTACAAGCCACATATAAAATAAGATTACCGTCAAATAAATTCCTCTTTTGAGGCGACTTTTGCCAGTCACCGAAAGATGGCGCCACGGGTTTCCTGAATCACGCTGTCGAAGTTTTCTACATTGCTGGTATACATACAAAACTCCAGATCACTTGGTAAGTAATTCTTATGTAAACCATGAAAGACTCAAATTTTTCAAACTTTCAAACTCGATGCCTCCCTAGCCCGACCTTCATAGCGCTCCCATAGAATTTCTAACAATGGGATTATTCGTACGTGAACGTACGCATACGCACAAGTTGAATTCGTACGAACACGCGTCCAAAATTAGCGCGGCCTAAAAGGTCATGACTTGACACGAGTAAAACTAGGTGAGACGCCAGTCTATTGACTGCTTTAAAGAGAGATAATTTACGTCCTTTTTGAAGAAGAGCTGAGAAAAATCTATGATCTTCTTTGTGTAAAAAAGGTCCTCTTATGAAAAGCTAAACAAAGTGAAATATTCTCCGAATATGTGTCACACCGTGCCGTATCTCGAACAGATGGTTCGTGGAACCGCGCCAACCTCACGCCAGAGATCCTATCTGACATCGCTCGGTGTTTGATGAACTCTTATCTCGTATACGAGTATCTTAGTCCTATGTATCTTTTGGAGAGATATATTAGAAATGATCTTGGATGGTATCATTACTCTATAACTAAACGAATCGTAGTAGTTCGTCGATGCATTGGCAATTGTATGGGTCGTAAACGATTGATTATTGAACGAATATGGGATCTTTTCGGGCTGTAAGTAAATTAGTCTGTTACCCATTAGTGACCCACTGCAGGGTCGGGTCTCCTCTCACAATGAGAAGAAGTCCTCACTGACTGCTGACCTAATTGCGAGTTGGTGCACTTCACGTGCCTTTGAGAAAATTACCGAGAGCTCTCAAGCATGTAGGCCCTCTAACCCGATGTTTATTAGCTATCTGATTACCATAACAAGCCTATTTTGGGATCAGAAAGCCGTGTGTGAGATGTCCCATAGTATAAACATAACAAGAAAAAGCATTCCAACCTTCCTTTCAGCCCTTTGTAGTCCACTGCTGGACATGGACCTCCCCCTAACTACCTGACGCCATTCCGCCCTGGCGCTTTGAATCAAAAGGTTTCCCGCTGTCTTCCCTAAAAATCATTATTTAAAGGTAGGTAATTGTATAACACTTAGCCGTAATCGATTTGATAATAAACTCAATATCCTGAAAACGACTGTTGTTATAACACGCAATACCCGTAGAGGAAGTCGCAGTTTCATCACAAACAAGATCTCTATTGATCCGGAGGCTGTGCTCTCATAACAACGGCTTGGTGATGAACGGTAGCGAGAATGGAAGCGGATTAAAGAAAGTTTTACGCAAAGATTTTATAATGTCAAGATGGAGTGTCAGGATATCAAAAATGGGACACTTAAATTTAGAGTTCGTTTATTTTTAGATCACTTTTATTGTGGCAGAAACTGGTTTCATGTTACTTTTTGTAATACATAACCTCTTCCAACATATTTTATTTACCTACGGCTTTATTTTGTCCAAACCACAAAAAACAAACCAGCCTCCGCTAGCGCTTACACCATGAACACACCCTCGTACCTTTGAACCCGTTTATTGATGGAAAGTAAAGTAGCGTCGAACTTTAATGGGTCCCGTATAATTGAGGCTCGATGGCCTCAAACGTTGGTTCAAATCCTCAAAAGTATTACGCGGAGTTAACAGGTGTTGCGGGATGTCTGTCTGATTAAGGTTCAATTAAATTTTGCCCCCAAATGTTTGTTTTCAGTTCTGCGGCAAGGTTTGCGTTGATTTATTTATTACGTGACACAAACTTTAAAGCTTCGGTAACTGGTCCGTGATGTTATTACCTTCATAACCCGCCTTGTTGGTGTTGGGACCGATGCTGATGGCCCGAGTGGACTGTATTGTTGCTGGTTGTGTGGTGGGTTCAATGAAATACACTAGGAATTGCACTTTTAACAACTTTTTTGAAAGACCTTAGGTATAAGAAGAAGGATGAATGAACAATGGCGATGAATGAAGAAGGAAAAGAAACAATAGAACACCCAAAACACTTCCATGACATTCGAATTTAAATTATCACTTTTAATTATAGTTGATATAAAAAATAGGTTCAATTTTGGAGTTTTTATGTTTCCAACAGTTGGATTGGGGTAGAGTGGATGCTTGTGATACTTCATCCGAAGCGACAACAACGATAGCAAGTGTTCTTTTTTATAGGAACTGAGTTGCATATGGGCTCATAGACACCCACATCCAATTTCAAGTAGAAAGAAATCCTAGCTGAGTTTTATGTGGGTGGGTGCTTTGCTACTCATGAGGACTAAGATGTTCGCATCAAATGAAGTGTCCCCGGCAACCACACCTCCCCAGACGAAACAACACATGAAGAACACGCTGCTTTACGATGGGTTTAGGCTGGCGGTAAGGTACTTCCCCGCATGAGCTACTATGGCTCTGCCACCTGTTAATTATGAGAAACCCGTCAATGACAACGTCAACTACAGGGTCGGGTCTCCTTTTTAAAATGAGAGGGATGTACGTAGTCCACCAGGCTGGATTTCACATGCCTTTGAAACCATTTCTTTGTGAACTCTTCGAAACCTCACCATTTTTTCCTTCACCGTAACAGCAGGTGATATTTAATTACATAAAGCCTACAAAACTTTTTGGGATTCGAACGCGGATTTCTCGAATAAGAGTTGGAATTCTAAGCCACTGGGCTACCACTGCTTTGATTTATTAATTCTTTATAATTTTCATCCCTATGTTAGGATGATTCAAGTCTTACAAAGTCCCATCGCTGTTATGGGAAAACAATCAAGACGACGCCCGTTACAATCTAAGCGTTTCATAAAGATCTCTAAGCCCGGAAGCTGTAAGATGACGTAACGGATTGAAGGAACCAATGTCGTGAGGTCGTGTCGTGGGGTCATTACACCCACTTCCGATATCAGAGCACGCTCAGAATCTCGATCAATATTTTGTGATCATTTATCAATTGGTTTGTTTTAGAATTTAATTACCTGTATCGTACACCTTCAATACAAATAAATAAAAATGGAGTGTCTGTTTGTAATAAAAAAAATTCAATTTCAATTAGTTAGTTTCAATTTCAATTTAAATTAGCTTTTCAATTAGTGCATAATATGTATGTATACACGGTACCTACATATCTATACCATAATAACATTACTTACAATTTCTGTTTGTCTGATTATCTGTTTGTTCCGACTAATCTCTGGAACGGCTGGAACGATTTTGACGTGATTTTCACTGCTGGATAGCTGATCTAATAAGGAATAACTAAGGCTTCTTTTGATAAGAGCGGTGAAAGCTCAGCGGCTTAGATTGTAAAAGAAGTTATGTGCGCTTTATAAAATTAAATATCGCCTGCTGCTACGGTGAAGGAAAACATCGTGAGGAAACCTGCATGCCTGAGAGTTCACAAAAAAATTTTCTCAAAGGTATGTGAAGTCCACCAACCCACAGTAGGCCAGCGTGGTGGACGGCCTACATCCCTCTCATTGTGAGTGGAGACCCGACCGTGTAGTGGGTCATTAATGGGTTACTGACAAGAGACGGTGTAAGATACCTTCCTAGACGAGCTACTATGACTCTACCACTATATGGCATATAAAAACGCACATCAATACTGTTTCGTACCGCTTGCATACAAAACACACTATACTTAAGAAAACAATGGTTTTCCCATGCCCTGAAGCGTGTAGCTGTTGATTTGCTAACAATCCTCCCTCTCTTTCCATTTCCTTCGAGAAAAAGAGATAGAAAATTGCCAAAAGGGTCATGAACCTTATTAATTATAACATAGGTTTACACCTCTTATCGTATACGTTTTTGGTTAATTAAATTTATGTGATTTATTACCTTGTATGGTTTCTAGAAAATGTATTGTCCGAATTTCACGGTCACCTGATTCTACTATCAGTTGGTGTAGTGTAACGATACCAAGATGGCTTCCGCATGTTTTAAATGCCATGTGAAGTCCACCAACCCGCACTAGGCCAGCGTGGTGGACGGCGGCCTACATCCTTCTCATTGTGAGAGGAGACCCGACCCTGTAGTGCGTCACTGAAGTTTGCGGACGAGGGTTGACCGTCTATAAGACTTCTCCTTCTAAATCTTCTATCGTTTCATCAGTTCAAATTTATCGACACGTGACAATATGGTACATAGAAACATTAATATAATTTCTTTTGTAAAATCTAGGACGAGTAAAAGTAAGCTTTGACTACTGTATAACTCACAATTCAAAGATGACGTAATAAATCGAGACCAATATTAAATCATAAAGTAAACGCAATCGGTACCCTTTGAAAACAAACTTCCAGTTAGAACCATTGCTAAGTAAACCTCGAGCACGACCTCTAAGAAAAAGTACAAGACGAGATACAGCAGTAATGAGAGAGGGTTGCAAAACTTATAATAGGCATACCTCTATCAAAAGAACTCCGTAATAAAACTACGCGACTTGAAGGGTTCTGTCACTTCGCTACCGAGTTTCGCGCCATAACGTTCGGCCATTTTTATTTTTTCGCGGTTTTTTGTCTGTGGTCGTATTTTTTTCGTAATTCGAAAAAAGCATTGGAATTTTTTTGTTAAGGATTTGTGTTTACTGTTTGAAGTGTCTTTTTCACAGTTTTTTTTTGTTTTTGGTGTTATTAAATTATGTGACAGTAAACATTAAAATTGGTTTTTGGTGTGCAACCGATAAGGTTAACTGCGGTGAGTTAATAAGTTTTTTTTAAATAACCAGTTTCAATAACATACTGTCTGGTATGGATAATTAATCACTCACTAATAAACAAGTATACCTAGTTAAATTACCAGGAGACGTAATTTTCAAAGGAATTGATATGGTTTAATTTAATCAATATTTCATTTATCATGTCAAAAAGAAGTAATTTCAAAAGGAAATGTTTTAGAACTCATAATTAATTTATTTTAATTATTAAAGAAAATAAGCCTCACAAAGTTTCAAAACAAATTTTCAATTACGCTTCCGGAAAATTTGATAATTATTCAAATCTGTAACACAAGATACGATGAAGACGTTCACCGAGCATCTTGCGAATTTACTTTATGTTTCTTTTAATAAAAAATAATATTTTTTAAAATTTTAAAATATTTTTTTTTAATTATATGTATTTTTATAATTATATGTCTAAAAAATCAAAAGTTAACTATAGCTGAATGCTATATTTTTTATCATCTATGGACCATTGTTAATGTCAAATTGAACCAAATCAATAGAAAAGATGACTAACCAATATCTTAAGAGCTCGTGAACGCCAGACTTTCTTCAGTTTATAAAACTTCAAGGAAGAATGATGGAAATGGTAAATAGAAATGGTACCAAGAAGTAGAAGGTAACAAATCAGTAGTATAAAAAACTAACTTTCATTTATTTAAATTAACTACTAGCAAAAGACGCACAAAGCCTGACACCGCTATTAAAATAAATTAATAGTTGAAGTACCTATTTAATAAGGACTTTTATAAACAACTAGCTGACCCTTATAAGTAACTTACACTACCTAGAGAGAGACGGCGAAATAAGAAAATAGTTTGAGTTTTTCCCCTGAAAATTTTTCTCTTATTTTTTCTCAATTTCAACTGAAATACATATAACTATCATAGTTACACTGCCTAGAGTGAGTTTGACGGTGAAATAAGAAAAATATTTGAGTTTTTCCCCGAAAATTTTTCTCTTATTTCTTCTCAATTTTACCTAAAATACACATAACTATCATAGTTACACTGCCTAGAGTGAGTTTGACGGCAAAATAAGAAAAATATTTGAGTTTTTTCCCCGAAAATTTTTCTCTTATTTTTTTCTCAATTTCAACTAAAATACACATAACTATCATAGTTACACTGCCTAGAGTGAGTTTGACGGCGAAATAAAAAAAATATTTGAGTTTTTTCCCCGAAAATTTTTCTCTTATTTTTTCTCAATTTCATCTAAAATACATATAAGTATCATAGTTACACTGCCTAGAGTGAGTTTGACGGCGAAATAAGAAAAATATTTGAGTTTTTTCCCCGAAAATTTTTCTCATATTTTTTCTCAATTTCAACTAAAATACATATAACTACCATAGTTAAAGAGAGAGAGACGCCTAGACACTGCCTAGAGAGAGTTTGACGGCGAAATAAGAAATTATGTAGTTTGAGTTTTTACCCCGAACATTTTTCTCTTATTTTTTCTCAATTTCAACTAAAATACATATAACTATCATAGTTACACTGCCTAGAGTGAGTTTGACGGCGAAATAAGAAAAATATTTGAGTTTTTTCCCCGAAAATTTTTCTCTTATTTCTTCTCAATTTCACCTAAAATAAACATAACTATCATAGTTACACTGCCTAGAGTGAGTTTGACGGCGAAATAAGAAAAATATTTGAGTTTTTTCCCCGAAAATTTTTCTCTTATTTCTTCTCAATTTCACCTAAAATACACATAACTATCATAGTTACACTGCCTAGAGTGAGTTTGACGGCGAAATAAGAAAAATATTTGAGTTTTTTCCCCGAAAATTTTTCTCTTATTTCTTCTTAATTTCACCTAAAATACACATAACTATCATAGTTACACTGCCTAGAGTGAGTTTGACGGCGACATAAGAAAGTAATTTTGAGGTTTTTCCCGAAAATTTTTCTCTTATTTTTCTCAATTTCAACTAAAATACATATAACTATCATAGTTACACTGATTACAGTGAGTTCGACGGCGAAATAACAAAATAATTTGTGTTTTTTCCCTCAAAAGCCCTTTCATTTGATATGTACTCATATCAAAGGGAGTGCTAAAAAAGTAACTATCCCGCCATATTGGGCGGCCATATTAGTTTTAGAAAGACGTCACGTAGGTGTCTAAACTCAAGATGTGTACAAAATTTCATCTGAATTTGCAAGGGTAATTATTTTAAATTATTTTCAATATTTGATCCGAGCATACATAACAACATACAAGTGAATACCGAACAAATATACATACTCGTACATACTTCTAATTCAAGTTGAAAAAAAATAGTGCCTACACGAATAAATAAAAAACACTTAAAAAAATCTAAACAGCCAATCTGCACAAAGCGTTAGGCCTTGTCCAATGAACTAATGAACACGACAAAATAGGACACGGGGTGACGCACCAAACTTTATCACCGAATATGCAAATCGCAATTTTAGCACGCAAACGCGGGAAACAATGCGTTGCCATGACAACGCGCAATATGGCCGCCATGTGACAGCGTTCACACAAGACAATGATGCAATCAAGATAACAAATGCCACGGCGATGTTGGTTTTTTATTTACGCCCATTGATTGGGCGGACAGGAATTTACTTTTTTTGGCACGCATTGTTTATTTTATCATTTTTAAGCGTATTTATTTACGAGCTTTTACTCCGTTAGAAATGTTCTTTGTATGTGTGTTGACAGTACATTTATTTATAATCTGTAATCTGAAATTGGATTACCTTTACAATTTGGATGTGGCCACCATTCTCCGTTAATGACACATTTTCAGAAACGTCTGAAAACCTGAGCTCAACTTCCAATATCTTTAAAAAATGATAATACAATTAAGTCAGTAAAGATAATTATCTAAAATTAGATCAGTGAAGATAATAATCAGTATTTTAAATCATCATGGGTTGTAACGACCACTTAACATCAGGTGGCTTGTATGCCTGTTTGCTACTCAATTATTGTAAAAAGTCTACTTAAGTTATAACAATGCACCGTCATTACAAACATCATGACATAATGACATTTTACGATATTAAATCCCGCGGATTATGTATCTGAGAATGATTATAAGTTGCATGCGACATACATACCACTTCTATTGTATTCTACACTCTTTTACAAAGGCAATAAGGTTCGTTATGTAATTGCGTGAGTTGGATGAGTAAGATTGTATGAACTATGTCAATAGAATAACGCAAGTACTTAGTACCTAATGTGTGTGAATTTCTAGTTGCATAGTCTTAGAATAAGTTAGCTTTCTGTTACGGTTGGAGAGGTGACCAGTGGCCCAAAAATTGTGTGTCATATTTTGAAGTCCGATTCAAAACTGAAAGGAATATTTGAGTTTAATTGAATTTGAAGAAAAGTCACTTAAAACGCAACTAAAATGCATTAATAAAAGAAACCACTACATTAGATTGGATTTTTATAATTTTTTTGACATTTGTAGCTTTAATAATAAATCAAAAAATACATAAAAATTATAATAGGTAGATGTGATATTATAGCCTTAAAAGTAAAACATTCTATTTTTACTCACTTTCATACAAATTACTGCTGTTTATTAAAAAAAACAAATAAATTATATCCGCAAAACACCTAAGTACGATGAAAATTTCATTATTCATCCAGCTTTCAGATGAGGTTTAAAAGGATACAGTAAAGTTTTAAAAATCAGGATAACTATAAGAAATGCTTGAGTATTGGTGTAAATCAAGACTGAATAAAATGTTCAATACAAGGATATTGAACATTTCGGCATGCCAATTTGACGGAGTGAAGAATTAAGTGTCCCTTGTGTGAAAATTCAGTTCAAATCATACCGATACTCGAACATTTTTTATGTTTATGCAGATTCAACAAATTTATTTACATTGTTCTATACCTCATTAGAAAGCTGGATAAATGAGGAAGTTTTGTTACTTTCGTTCCAGATAAACTCCTTCCAACTCTCTCCAAAATGAGGAGTTTCATCTTCTTCATGTGCTTCTCCAGCATGAGGTCTGAAGAACTGCAAACGTCCTCCAGTCTACTCAGACCGAGGAACTTCAACCATCACGCACATGAACACCAGCAGTACCTGAAGGAAGTGACCAGACCTGATCCTATGAAGTGAGTACCGTAAAATGGGATGAATAGGACCAGAACTGGGCTCTGTTCCAAAATACGTAACATAATTCTGTCTGTACCTAACCTTATTAGTGACCTTGAGTAGGCTTCAGTCCACAACGCTGGTCTAATACGGATTGGTGGACTTCACCTGCCAAAACATTATTAAAATGCCCATATAGCGGTGTGGGTCTAACAATTACAAATTAATTATAAGACGTAGTAGTATTACAAATTAAGTGTAAGTTTGAACATACCTTATCTCTGTCCAGATGTGGGCGTAATCGCGACACAGTTTTTTAACTTCTGCAGTCGTTTACGATCAATTTAAATTGGAAATATTGTGTTATTTATATATAAATAAATCTTTAAATCTTTAAAATTTGGCTCCTTACTCGAAGGGCCCGGGTTGGAAGCCCAGTAGCCTGTCGTTCTCATTGTGAGAGACGACCCGACCTTGCAGTGGGTCAATAATGGTCGACAGACATTAAATAAATAAATATTGTGGGACAACTCACGCACGGCTTTCTGATTCCAAAGCTGGCTGTGAACCTGGGTAACCAGATAGCTGATAAACATATATTTTTAAATACATACTTACATAAATAGATAGTTAACACGCAGACACAGAAGAAACACTTGTGCTCATCACACAAATAAAGTATTTGTACTGGCTAGGAATCGAATCCACGACCTCCGGCGTAGTCGTCATTATTGCATGTATCTCGCATTTACACCAACCGTTTAACCAATCAATTGAGTTTAACAAATGTACAACTGACCATTCGGAACTTAATGGAAGCATCGTTAGACGTTGATGGCCAAACTACAGCTATTATTGAAGTTCAATTTGGGATAGCTATCGACAAGTTACTAATTGCTTACCTGATGATTTGCTTAAAACAAAGGAAGTGGATTCGCCAAAGCTCCAAGTTGACTCTGAGGTCAGAACTCTATTTGGGGGAGACGGCGAGAGGTGTAAAGTAATCGTGTTACCCCAATTGCTATGTCGCACGCAAATGTTGGTTATACGGCACCGTCATTGCCTACATTTGTCGCATGTCCGTGCGTATTTTAATTTGAACAGCTCTATACTAGGGTTGATGAGGAAGGAGGAAGGAGAAGTTAGAGGATGAGGATGAGGACATATTCATGAGGAAGAAGCTGAGGAAGAGGAAGAGGACGGTTTGAGTAAGGGAAAAAGAGTAAAAGCTACATAAATAAATAAATAGGCTGGCTAAGGAGTCCTAGTGATTCCCTTTGACGTGTGAACCATGGACACAAAATTCCTCATACATTCCTCTTAATTTAAGAGGAAGCAGAAGAGGATGTGAAAGTACCAAAAATGCGTAACTTCCTCATTGAGAGGAAGGGGAAGAGGAATCCTCATCAACACTACTCTATACAAAAAATGCAAAACAACATAATGCAAAAAAAACATTAAATTCTTACGATTAAATCCAGACGAGCTAAGGGCTCTACCACATATCAAATAACCTTATTAAATCATAGTTTAAACGAATCATAATAGTATTTACCCAAATATAGAAACATAGTCGAGGGTCTCACAAGGATATCCTATTACCAATAACAATTATAATTATAATTACTTTGTAGCAATTATAAATTACTGTTAATCATTTAAGACGGATGTTACTGAATAGTTATGATGAAGAGCACAGCGCTTGCATAATTATGTGATATAAGAAAAATGTAATAATCGTTATTGATACTGATGAATTATTTATTTGTGTGGAGAACAGTTGGAGAAATCTGGTTAGCTATGGCTGTTACGTCATCCAAACTGAAGAATTTTAAAAGGAGCCGTCGTTTCTCGCACGGGGAGGTAAATTACCGCCACCCTCTTAACTCGCCATCAAGTAGCATGTTTTTCATTTCTTAATCGGGTGTTTGCTGGAGATAATCTATTTGAGGCGAACATCTTAGTCCTCATAAAAAACAAATAAAACATTTCAATAATGTCAATATTTATTTATTTACCGCAGCTGAAAATCAATGATTCGTTCAAAATAATACACTACAGCGCTTCGGTTTGACTGTGTAATCATCTGAATTAATCCCAAATGAATAGAAATTTTGAAATTCACCAAAATGTACAGAACCACCTCGCAGTAATCATCCATGGTTTGACAGGTCTAAATAGATTTGTTTTCAATTATTTTGATTGATTTTAAATAGTTTTAAATTGTATTAATATGTTGTATTTTTATTCGACTTTTAGTTATTCTTATACTTTACAATCATTTCCGTCCCCCAGATGCCATGGACAGAATAAAAACAATCAGGTCACTTTTCACTTGTTAAAAAATGTCTTCTCAGACAAGGGCCAGTGCTCTTCCCGAACGACGCGCCACCGCCGCCCCGGCCTCCCCTAGTGGTGACGTCACGGCCGCTCATCGAGTCCATCGCGAAGAGTGACCTGAACCCTCTTCCGCTCAACAACTCTATAGCTGAGCAGTCGCAGCTGAACCAAGTGGCTTTCAAGCCCAGCTTCCTCAGGTAAAGCATCAATTTTTCTTCTGTTTCTGGTACTTGTATACTTAAAAAGGTATCTGCACTGTATAATCTGAAACTCAACGAACTAATTTTCTCAGTGTGTAAGACGGCGGTGTGCATCGCATTCAATTCCCATTGGAGCAGAGATTTGAAAGATAGAAAATAGAAATAACGTTTCACACTCATAGCCCCACAATACCCTGCGTCGTGGGCGCCATGGACACACACAAGACACGGACATACCACACCCAGACTAGTAACAGAAATTCAAATTCATCATCAAATCTCTGCTCTGCTGGAAATCGAACCCAGGAGCTTTCGCGCAGCGCACCGGTGTCTTAACCACTGCGCCACTTGGGTTGTGATGAGTTTAAATTTCGGCGCCTGGTCTGGTTGTGTGTGTCCGTGGCTCCCAGGACCCACGAATCCTAGTGTTAGGACGCCAACGCCTCAGTGTTGCGGAAGTCAACGGGCACTAGACCCCGAGAACAATACAATACAATACAATACTCTTTATTGTGCACATACATACAAAATCAGATTTACAATAAACATGAGAGAGAAAAACACAATTGGCGGTCTTATCGCTACGAGCGATCTCTTCCAGACAACCATCTAGGTAAGGAGTTAAAGCATGAAGAGAGAGTTGTAGGTAGGGTGCACGAAATGACAAAGTATAGAGAATTGAATACAGGAATAGTGTATAGTACAAAATGACGGAATAAGAATAGGGACAGTGAACATCAAGGGAGAAAACTGTATAGGGGTAAATAGAAGGAATAGCTAAAGGCAGAAGGAGTGTTAGAGTTTGAGAAAGTGAGCTTTGATTTGGCGAGAACCCAGAGATGAAAGCTCTTCATCCCAACTGCTGTGAGGAGCGCATGGGAATTTACATAGGAACGTTATAACCATGAAACAAGATCCATGCCATTCAAAAGAAAGGACTGTAACCAGCCCATCTTATGTAGTTCGTAGAAAGTGGACAGGCAGGTGGCTTATTTATATTTATTGCTTCATCTTCAAACTCGTTGCAGGGTCAATCCGTACCAAATCTACCAGGTGGCAGCCCCTCACTACGAGAAAGCCGGACCCGTAAGCGTACCATACGCAGATATAGTGAACAAGGTCCGAGGGAATGGTGTGATTGGGAACCGGTACAATGATTATGAGGTGAGTGACGTTTGTCTACAATTCGTATATTTGCCACTTTGTAGGTAGGTACTTACTTTTAGAGTTATTTTTTTGACAGCTTGACAATCCCTGAACTTTACCTCTCATTCAGAGGTGCAGGTTTGAATACCAATAACTTTTCGAAATTATGTAAGTAGGTGTGTAGGCTTCACAAAAATAAATTTCACCTGCAGACTGTAAGACTGAAGAAGAAAAACATCGCATCGTGATAAACTCGAGTTTCAGAGAGTTCTCCAAAATAGTCTCAAATCGGATAACGTGTGACTTAAACAAACCCGCATTAGATTGGTGGCGGATTTTAATAGCAGATCCGACCCTGCAGTGGGTCACTAGTGGGTAGTGGGTGACAGACAACCGGGTAGCCCCACGTCGTCTGTTAATGCCATCATGCCATAGTCTATATTAGAAGCAATGGATCTGAATGGGCAGGATTTCTATCTTATTTGAGGTTCTGAACTGAATTGCAAATCGGTGGACAATCAGCTAGAATCTAAACAAAAGAATTAATGACGTATATCGGATCGGAGCGCGCCAAATCAATATTCATGGCCTATTCACCGCTCAATGTCCGGTAATTGACGAATCCGTCCGAAGCGAAGCCGTGTCGGAAAATAGTTCGAAAAAGCTTTTCAAAAGCGTTCATCCACTTTGTGAAAAGGTGAAATTCTGGGTTGTTTTAAAACATTTTTTTAGGAAATAAAACACGAATATTTTGGGAGTGTTCGAGAGTAGCGGTGTATTTGGTGCATTTTAGACACTTTTTATTTACTTTTTATCGTTACACTAAATGAGCGTGCAGCTGCATAATATGATCATCTAGTAAGTGGTGGTCACTGCTGGACACTAAGCCTTTCATGAAGAACTCTCAGGCACACAGTTCTTCCCGCGTTGTTTTTCTTCACCGTTACAGAGGGTGACATTTAATTTTAAATGCATATAACTCGGGAAAGTTATTGGCGCATGCCACTGGGATTCGAGCCCGGTCCTTTGGAATCCTAAGAACCAGGCTCGAATCCCAGTGCCAGGCCAAACTCTCAGGCACGGAGCTGTCACTGCTTCTATAACCTAACAGCTATAAACTCTGTTAACTAACTTACCTATCAGCAAATCGCAGTACAATCGCGCACAAAACAAAAGCGCTAATGACGGGAATAGAAGCGCCTTATGCATATTCATGGAGCCTATCGGAGCCGATTGGCCCCGGCCTCGCTCGATTGACGAATCTATTCAGTTAGATGTAAAAAACCGGGAGCGATTTGGGTTGGCACATCGGACTTTTGCTCCGTGTCCTAACTGTCCTAAGCCATGTCGCACGCAAAGTTGTTCATACGACAACGTCTATGCATACATTTTGGCGCATGTCACTGCGTATTTCAATTTGGACAGCTCCTTACGGGGCTGTGTTTGTCGTGTTGGTTGGTCGGTCGGTTATGGTTCTCTGCCGTTGAGAACTGAATTGTCTGCTCGACTGCTAGTTATTTACGTTACTACAGCGGCTAGCTAGCTAAAGGGCTGTACCGGAAGTGTATACAGCCCGCCCTCGTGAATGATTCCGTGATAATTCTTGCCCTGGCGGGTAGCGCATGATTGATTACGGCGGCATTGTTACAGGCAGGTGTTGTTCTTAACGGGATTCATCTCAAAGCGTATTGTTTTCTTGTGCGAATTTTTGTTTTTGTTTCGTTTTTATCAGCCGCTTTCTACTTTTATTTATCCGCTCTCCGCATTGTACCTATTCGATGAATGACTGAAATCTGTTGGGTTAGATGAAATGTATTGATGAAACGCGCATCGGTCAGAGAAGGTAATTGTCAGAGAAATATGTATGTATATCACAAATGGCCATATTTAATGGCTGTTTAGAGTTTTATGGCTACCACATTAAATCACAGCCAAACACACAATTTCTTATAATTAAATAAATAAACTTTTTTCACAGGAACGTACAGTCCTTCCGCCGATCTACAAAGCATTGTCGGATTACGCGGAAAACAAAGTACTACAAACGAAACTGAAGCACAGTCAAGATCAATACGATTACAAGGTAAAAATTACATTTATTACAACTATTTGTATTGTTGTAACTAAAAATGATAGTTACAAACGGTTTGAAGAAGCTAAAACTAGATTTAACCAGTAAACACCAGCAAAAAGTAGATAATAGGTACCAACTTACAAATACCAGTTACCAAAAATACCAGAGAAATCTAGTAAAAGAATAAGTTATAAGCAGTAGAATCTAGTATTGTTTTCACTGCTTTAATTTATCCTCTTAATCCCCAAAAAAAATTAAACAAGTCATTGTAACTCTCATTGCCATGAAGTTATGTTGTGTTGGTATTAAGGAACAAAATTTCAAAATTACTTCCTTTTTTCAGCATAATGAACCAGATTATGGAAGGAGTTATGAGAACAATGAGTTGCCAGATGGAAATGAAGGCTCAGATTATAATGAGGTAGGTATTCCTTTACATTGACTTTTGAAACAGATGGATGAATTAGATTAGTGAAGGACCAAGGATAACGGGAATATGTGGATGAGAACTAAATACTCGCATCAAATAAAGTATCACTAGATTTATAAACACAGATGTTGTGTACTACGAATTCTTGAGTGTCCCAGACGGTGATGAATAGAATCGTGGTGTAGAACGTTACAGCATTCGGTATGTGATAGGAGTAGCAAACATCACTGCAGTTTATGAATATCCGCATCACACTATAAAATCAAAACCCAACTAACTACATCTTTGATAGGACAACGTAAAATAAGGTTGATGGTAGGCATTAAATAAAGTGTCTAATAGTTAAAGACTAGTTTTTTGACTAAAGGATCTCGTTACAGGGTGAAAACTATGCATTTGCATACGCTGTGAAGGACAAAAAAACCGGTGACGATTTCTCCCATAGACAAGCAAGTAGCGGATCGGCTACCAACGGGGAGTACAGGGTTCGACTCCCCGACGGCAGAATGCAGATAGTCTCATACACAGCTGACGAAAACGGATACAAAGCTACCGTTAGATACGACAATGAAGTTCCAAGCAATAACAAAATCGATACACATACCGATTATAAGGACACGGATTATAAATATAACGAAAATCATAACCATAATCAAGCCATTGACTACCATAACGATTACAACAATAAACAAGCTGTAAGCAATTACAATTATAACCCAAACATTGGAAACGATTACACACAAAGGGACTTCAACATCAAACCGGTCAAAGATGACTATCAATACACAGATTCCAAAGAATATTACAACGACTATTCCTTAGAATACCCAAACAGTTACGACACACATAGAAGCAAATTTGCAGCATTCAAACCCACTCCAGCACCCACGCCCAACTATTCAACAGTTAGACCGTCTTATGAACAAATTAAAGATTTATTCACACATAAACCCTTGGATAGTCCTAATTACATTAGCGATAGAGCTGTTGAAATCAACGCCGAATCAACACCTAATTACGACGGGGTAACAGAAAATGTCGTGGTTATAGCTCCTAAATTGTACACTCATATTAGAAGTAGCACCCCCTTCGCTGATACCTTCACAACTACCCCTAAACCGTTTATAGTAACTCCTGCGTCTTATTTAGCGTCTACAATCGCTACTATCAGGGAAAGAATACGATCATCCAAGCCCATACTTTCAAAAAGTTTCCTCGATAGGATTAATAAGTATTTGACATACACTTAAAGATATTTTGTAAGCGCTAGGTGAAGTTACGAATGTTAAAATTTAAAGGAAATTACTAAAATTGGGTCTCATGTAAGGTAAAAATTAAATTATATTTAAGTTACCGTTTAATCAATTGTTCGAGTAGATAAGTTTAAAGATTTAATTCTTAACTGTTGTTTGTATTGAAAAGCGTGTTTTATAATGAAGTTGTACTGAAATTTATTTGTCAAGTATTTATTGGTACTTTATTATGTTAGTTTTATGTGTTGTCTATGAGGTTAAGGTTGTAAATAAGTAAGTATTTATATGCTTTGTACTGGTTGGAATAAACTACAATAAAAAAATATTTTGATTCTCTTTTTGAAACCCTACAGAAATATAAAAAAGTCTGTAAAGATTTCTTTACAGACTTTTTCCTTTCTCTTTTTCCATTCTTTTGCCATTAATTCTGAAATTTAAACACATTTTTACGAAATAGCAATGCAATACGCATGCAATACATTTAATATCAACTCAACGATAAAATCATTGTTAACTTCTATGGTTTCATATTATTATGAATAACGCCTAATACGGTTTCCAATTGTTTTTCAAAGTGTTATCGTATAAAAAAACTATTTTAATAAAAAAAGTGCCTGTATCGTGTTGGATGTTTTCAAACCTATGGGGGGGCCTACAGTACAAACCTATAGGGTCTCCGATAAAGGTTAACAACTGATTTATCTTTTCGACAACAACTGGGACCGACGGCTTAACATTCCCTTCGAAGCACGACGGAAGCGCGCGTGTAATTCCCCACTAGCGGTCACCCATCCAGGCTCTGACCGCGCGCGACGTCGCTTAACTTATTCGATCACTTGCGATTATCTACTCAAGCAGCGTGGCTAAGCACGATTCACTAATGTATGAATGAACAACATCATTTTTGTAAATCTATTTAATCAATTTAGCGGCCATTAACCCAGTTAGTGCCTTGTAATCCGGGCATAGTTACACACATAAATTAAGCCTCTCAAACAAGACGTCAGTCAGTAAACTGACATCGTGTAGTGTAGTTAATGCATAATCTATACGGACCTCCGCATCGGCTGTGGAATTTTATAAGTGGCAGACGATTGTTGTTACTAGCTCGTCTGGGGAGGTTACCGTCTCGCAATCCGCCCTAAAGCAAAATCTTTTTAATGGGTGAGTAGGCACGAAAGACAGGAAACAGTAATGATAGAAAAAGAACAAAAGATTGTAATGACACATGAATGAAGAATGACGTCTACAGACCTCTATTCTAATTGACATTGGTGCCAGACCAGGGGCCCGATTCTGTATGACCATTCACACTCGTAACGCGGCAATGTCGTGTCTTGCCCGTGATAAAAAGTCAAAAAAGGCTTAAAAGTCAAATATCGTGACAATCTATTGTGTGCCTTATAGAAAAGTCATTAAGGTTCCTTGTCTTGCCGAGTTCATGAAATGACATACGGTTGGATGACACACGATATCGGCACGAAATCTGAATGGTCATACAGAATAAGCCCCCAGAGCCTCTAGTTGGGCTAATGGATTACAGACATAACTTTAACATTTGCCAATACGCACATTTGCGACTAATTTTCATTAAATAAATAATTACACATGCAAATGTTATGCTTGTAAAATTACATCAAAATTAATCCTGATGTATTTTTTGTTATTCACAACACAATCGCACTATTTCCAGGCAATTTTTCAGAACACAATAATTATGCAAATCGGGGTGCAATTCGTTCATTAATTAATTTGTGGGCGATAGTTAATTGTACGGCAGTATATTTGAACCGCCATTACGGAAGAGAATTTCGTTCACGGAATCGATGTTTAATTATTTTTTAGTCGCGATATTGTTGAGAGAAAATCAGCGTAAACCATATTGTACCTAAATATTGGATTACATTACTCTTGACAGCATTTCATTCCCCCTATCAATGACATCAAGTAACTATATTTGCTTTTGATGAAGTAGTTACAATTAAAACGTCACTATCTTTAAAAACTTATTGAATTGAATGATGAGTTCAAATCTTATGTGTGTCCATGGCATCTACAACACGGGAAATCCTACTGTGGAGCTCCTTAAATATGAGTGTAACCTATTAGTAACCCATTCTAGGGTCGGGTCTCCTCTCACAATGAGAAGGATGTAGGCCGCCGTCCACCATGCTGGCCTAGTGCGGTTTGTACGCGCTTGATGAAATAGAACAGAGTAGGTATAGAAAAAACAATCAAACTGCCAGTTCTAAATAGCATCATGCTGACATTCCTGACATCAGCAGACGTCTCCAGAGCTCTCTCATGCAAGTTGCAACACATAGGTACAAAGCGTTACCGGGAAATCCTTCTTTGAGAACGCTGGAATATTCCAGCAGTAAACTATATTCCGTAAACAAGTTCTGAAACTGTGGCGCGTAAAATATGCTTTATATTGTACATTTCCGTCTGAGATGAGCTCCTGGAACAGGTAAGCTTGTTGCAGCCACTCGATGGAACACATTGATGCAAAGAATGGGGAATAACATTGTCCATTTATTTTACTGTTTTGACTTTTAGCAGCAAGAGTTCTGCTACAGTGGCTGATGACTGGGGAGATTATATTGCTTGAAAAGTGGTTGAAAAGCTACAGTGCTCCTATCGAGTTCTTGTGAAGTTCTTTTATCCTTTGCCATATATTTGAATTTTGAGGAAACGGGAGATCTCCCGCCTCGAATGCTAACTTCAGACCATTTGTGTATATGCACAAAGTCTATGAAACTTTGATAGCGCGTTTGAGGATACGTCTGCCGATTGGCCAGTCTCGGTATGACGCGTGTGACGTATTAAATTGTTCATGCATGGGAAGGGTTCCGTGAACTTCCGTGTGAGGCGCTTGCTCATATTACTGTAGGTATCGCGCTGTTACATGAAAAACTAGAATTTTGGCTCCACAACTATCGCTACACACTCTTTATGTTATATTCCACAAGGACACGGACTATGACTGAGATTACGTGATGCCGGAATTTAGTATACAGGTATGCTAGCGTTTTAGAAAACTTCGATAGCGTTATTCAGGATAACCGTGGCGCCATCTTTGACGAATGGCGGGAGACTTAACATGACGCTAGACGCTACTCTGCTTAAAGTTCTGCTTCAAACTTATGGGTTCCTGCTCATAATTCAGCTCAGGTCATTGGAATATCTGATCATAAGCCTGTACGCATAAAACATCAAACCGGAGGAAGGCGACCTCATAGCGACCACCACATGCGAAGGAGCAAAAGATCTGAGGGAAAAATTTGAGAAACGAAAAGGAGTCGACTGTATGAAGCAAATAAGAACCATGGCTTCGATACTGGTTAACGGGGTGAAGGAGCCAGCAATGCGACTGGTGGTTGATGAAGCCTTAATGAACCATTTTGGCGCCATCATCATGGCGGCTCGACTATCTGGAACCAATAAAATTACTCTTATAGGCGACATCAACCAGCTACCCTACATCGACCGAGAAAACCTCTTCGAGCTCAAATACAGACGTCCCCACCTCCTCGCGAAAATAAGTCAAGAACTCCTCTGCACGCACAGAAACCCCAAGGACGTGGCCTACGCCCTTAAAGGAGTTTACGATGGCATCTACTCCTCTAGCAAGAAAACCCGCTCCCTGGAAATGAAAAGATACACGGGCACGCAAATACCATCATCCGCGCAAGACACCCTGTTCCTGGTCCACACCCAAGCAGAGAAAACATCACTTCGAAACGCGGGCTGTGGATCCGGTGAGGGATCACGTATCCTCACCATACACGAAGCCCAGGGACTGACTTACGAAAATGTAGTAATTGTGAATACAAGGCCTCAAAAAGGAAAGGTGCATGATAGCGTCTCTCATGCAGTCGTCGCTATCACCAGACACACAGGCTCTTGTACTTACTACTCGGATGTCAGTGAGGACGCCATCGCAATCTTCATAAAACAGGCCATAGAGGCGAATACAGCTGCTATTGAAGAGTACAACCTGGCTACTGCTATCAGCCACAGAGACTACCAAGTCATAGCAGAAACTCTAAAAGAATGCCCGGGACGATCCAAGGAGACACCGGGCCAAAATTGACAAAGAATTTTTCTGGAGCAATATACTACAGGAAATGCAGATAAATAACTTAATGCAAAAAAAAGGCACGGACCTAGAGTCTGTGGACAACAAACGAAGAGCATAGAAAAAAAAAAAAAAAAGCCTGTACGCATTCCAATCAAGATAAATACTGTCGCGTCGTCAGGACGGTGGGGTTTCGAACCTTAACTTATTAGGCATAGGGTTGAGATTCTATTACAAGGCCTGTCATGTATATAACTGTCAGTGACGGGCGGCCGTGTGATTTATGGCCGGCTATGTACCTACTTATGTATTTCCCGATTCTTCCGACTGTCTTATGTAACAATACTTTCGTTATCAATATAATAATATGTATTCGCCGTTTTCACCGGTCGTGTGTCGCAATGCACCCTAAACATTTAACGTTTAGATCCGAGGCTGGCTCCAGATATCTAGACGCGGCTTATCCAACTTCCTGATGGATTATCTTGTGAACTTCTCCGCTCTTGATATTGTAACCTCGCTTCGGAATTAGATAATTAATAACATAGAATTTCCAGCTCTACGAATTGCTTGTTTATTTTGCTAAGTTAACTTGCGAGAAGCTGCTTGAGTAGATCGAAAGCGATCGAAAAAGTCAAGCAACGTTCGGAGCGGTCAGTACCTGGATGGGTGATCACTAGTGGCGAACTAGATGCGTGCTTGCGTCACGTGCTTCGGAGGGTACGTTAGGCCGTCGGTCCCAGTTGTTGTTGTTATCGATACGATAGTAGTCGTAAACGATGTCAGAGACCCTATGGGGGGTTTGAAATCATCTGATACGGGTTGGTCACAAGCCCGCTTTTCCACCAATCTGTCCAATTTTAATTCGGGTATAAAAAATAGGTAGGCACGACATTAAAAATGGATTATAATGAAATAGGTACGTAATCGCTATAAAAATCTTTTTACGTGCGTTTCTTTTACAAACATTTGAATTAGCAACCTCACTGATCAAACAAGCTAAGCATAAAAAACACCACACGCCCTCATTACGTTGTTATAATAAAACGAGAGTGCTCCGAAGCTAATTCCTGTACAACAAGGAGATACGGTTACGGCGCCATTTTGAGAAAACGCTGCAAATGGCCGCCCTCGCTCCGCTGTTATGGCGGGAAAGCGTATTTGTTTTGGAAAATTAACAGAGCTCTTTATATTTAAACCTGGATTTTTTGGAAACCTTCGTTTCTTATTTTATCACAATTTTAGAAGTAGAACCGTTGTTGTTTATCCGGTGAGAAACACGCCTCGGTCTTTAGACGTAAAATAATATTCTATCATGTATGACGTTCATTAAGTGTAAACAACTCGTACCTGACAATGAATAAAAGACTTTGATTTTGATTTTGATGTTTTTGATTTTATCACTTTGCTCATCCAAAAGTATAAATATTTAGTTAAACAATGGAGATGAGTCACATGTTACTCATGGGTCAGCAAAGTGTTAAAAATCCGACGTATAACACCAAAAAATATTATATTTTGTTTTGAGAAAAGGTTGCCGGAGAAATAAATAAGAAGAGATCATTTTCGTATTCAAAGCTTGCTTAGTCCACGTAGTACCTGAGACAGTAAAACTACAACAAATTCTCCATTATTTTCTATGGTCCAATCTACGGTCCAATTCGAATAATATCTTTGAAAGTGAATTTCAAAGATATTATTCGAAAATTTGGTGGTACCGTAAAAGGAACAGTTAACCATGCGACTCAGGGTTGTAAGTAACCAGTCCTCATTACGTTGTAATAATAAAACGAGAGTGCTCGAAAGCTAATATACAACAAATACCTCCTATACAACAAAGAGAAACGATTACAGCGCCATTTTGAGAAAACGTTGCAAATGGCCGCCCGCCCCTATGGCGGGAAAATGTATTTGTTTTGGAAATTAAATGCACCTCTACCTACAGCTTTTTGCTTCCGAACGGGTAATTTTTGTAAAATGTTCAGTAAATTTTAACTAAGTTACGCTACGGTGTAACTTCGTTAATAACTTTCCAATTGTGTCATAAATTTGAGTTCAGTTGCAATTAGGTTACTTACACTTTATAGGTGAATTTACTAAGTTTAATATTTGTAGTAGAAGCAAAAAAGTTGTTCGTAGAATAGTGGTGAAAAAGGTAGTCTACCTTTTTATTTTCCAGAGAAAAACTTCTTAAAGATACCCCAATAAATCAAAAAACACAAAAGCTCAGGACATACAGGACTAAAGAAGAATCTCGAAGGAAAATCTGACTGTAAAGAAGTGACCAACACTCCCTGATAATCTGCCGTGAAGGAAGCAAGTCCTTGATAATCCGTCATTGAAAGAGCAATTTGCCACTGGTACCTACCTAGTTTAATTATTTTGGTACTTAAATTTGAATAGTTGTCCTGACAGGAAAACAGTACCAAAAATGTATACTTAAACGAGTAAAACATTTCGAAAGTTAGGTCACGTAACACAGCTTGACCCACTTGACCTCCCTTTTATATGGATTCTTATATAAGTAAATAACAGGTCAACTTAAAAAAGCTGCTGGCTTTTATCATCAGGTCAAACGCAACCGATATAACATGATCCCTTTGTACTAATTAACAATTCGTTTGTGACCACAAAGTCATAGGCAGAAACTAAACTCGGAATTTGGAAAAGATATATCTCCCGCCAGCCTAGACAATCATGCCTGAGGGAGTTGCCGTGTTCTGATTATGGCATGTTAAAATTTTGTATTTATGCCAGCGATATAGAAAACTTCGATAGCGTGATTCAGGATACCAGTGGCGCCATCTCTAGACTAGGGGCGGAAATCATCACAACGGCACGATCAGTAATTTGAAGAAAAAGAGCCTATAAATATTTGGTCGATACTCTACATCTGTATCAAGATACAATACGCTATAACTCATGTGGGTACCGAGTGTTATAACATTTGGCCTCTCGCCAAAGATGGTGTCCTGGTACTAGTAATTTATTGTAATAACATCTGTTACTTAATACACCCATAATACACAAATATTGCTTTGTTTTGCTGTCAATAAAAGTACGCGGAAGTCTGTATAAGATAACCGCAAATCGCATATTTCCAATAACGTTGGTAAGTCCACGTTTAGTTACATTTATATTATTCTATCCTATTATACGAGCAATTTGTATACAAAAGAAGTATAAGTATCTCTAGTCACATGGATTTCACTTGGGTTCCCCAAAAATGGCAACCATCTAGGTACTTCTTTTCGAATTAAATTAAAAATCTACCTACTCCGCTGGAAATCAAACCCGGGACGCTCCGCAGGGTAGATTCTTTAATCAGGTATCAGGTAGCTTGCTAATCCCATGTTTCCCATACTGTAGCAACACGAATCGGAGACAAGAGGTCGAAATTCACACCGCCTTTATTACGTCTATACGAAAGTAATTAATTTACGTTCTGCGCCCGTTTTCCCTAATTAATTTAAAAATGTCGGGGATTGATTAAATTTTCACATGCAGAACTCTCAAAAGGGTATTAACGTGTCAGCGAAGTGGGTCACTGTGGGTCACAGATATGGATCTAAATGGATAACGCAAGCTAGCTCATGTGGCTGTAACTCATTAATAACCCAATAAAGGGTCGAGTATCTTAACACAGAGAGGCCAAATTCTTAGCCAATGGACTATACCTCTTTAGCCCATCAGTGAAAACCAAACATGCCGTTTTTTTACTCCCCACTGAGAAAAACAATCTGAAAGATTTAGTGATGAGAATCCTACGTCAATTCGAAGCCGGTACCAGTACGAATAATATGAATTATTCGATTCATTAATCGATTCGAACCCGTCATAATTTTATTCGAGTCATCAGATTGAGAAATTATAAATCCCCAAACCTGGTAATGCATTGCACAAACTTTACAAATATTTGGACTCATTTGCGTTATCTATTTATATCTATATCTGTGGTACGCTGACTTCTACACATGCACGTAATGCCATGCACTACGCGTACTGAGATTACCGAGATTATTTAATGACTGGCTATATTTATTTATGACTAGTTGACCCAGCAGACTTCGCTCTGCCAATGAATTTTTTTTATTTTTTTTTTATTTTAATTTAATAGCCTATGTTACTCAGGCTGAATGTAGCTTTCCAATGGTGAAAGAATTTTTGAAATCGGCCCAGTAGTTTTTGAGTTTATTCGTTGCAAACATACAAAAATACAAATGTTTCCTCTTTATAATATTAGTATAGAAGTACATTTGCACTTACAAGTCAATCCGGTGAACTGGTGAGCCGGACAGACGGAGTGATTACACTAGAGAAAAAAGAAAAGTGGGCACAACTTATTTAGCATCTTTTTTCTTTATTCAAGTTGTGTTTATATTTCTTTGCAACAATCCGCACACGTGGAACTAGCTACCACCCAGCTAGCGAATCAATCTGTGCGTTGGACTGACAGCTTACAAAGGACTCCAGGGTTTGCTCGCGGTGGCTTGTTTGCATACAAACGGGTCTGTTGCATAGTGGGAGCAAGGCGTGTTAATGTCGGTTATTTTGTTTAAAGAAACCACTTAAAAAAGATTTAAAATATTTAAAACTGGTACGTCCAGCTGTCTCCGTAATCAGTCGTTTTGCAAGCGTGTTGCATACCATAGTTAAGATTGAGACGGATCGTCAGAGAAGAAACATGGTATATGAGTCACGGCATCTTTACACTCAGGAATAGTTTTAAATCCCCATGTATGTATGTACGCAATAAACTCAAAAAGTACTAATGAGATTGTGATGAAACTTGGTATTGTAATAGTTGATATATTTAGGGACGTTATAGAGTACTTTATATTTCGGGATGAATATTGGTTATTATTCATTTATTTATTATCGAACTTCGCGCATGTCTCCGCGATAATAATTTTGCATAGTTCGACCGGCGTTTTTATGCACACTTCTTCATATTGCGAAATAATTTTGAACTGCTCGAATTATAACAATGTCATATTTTTGAGCTTACCTATTTGGTTATTTGATTTTTAGCTTATTATATTTGAGTTTGAGTAGATCGCTACTTGTGTGATCTTGTATATATTAGTATTTATCTATGTAAATGTTGAAGGTATTCAAAAACCCTGGTCAGGATATACATCCCCAATTCGTGTATTCCCAGTGTACCACAAACCGAAACCGCTCAGCTACAGTTGTGTTTGTGTTGTCGCGACTGTAACGGTCTAACGGTTAATGTATTCGACCCTTATTTGGTGACGTAAGCTGTTTAAAGATGGCCGCTCTTTATTTGGAAACTCCGTTTAATGATTAATTTCGGACTAATGAATGTGAAGATCGTAATTTAAACGAAATTGAAATTTGAATGGAAATGAGAATTCCAAATTTCGCTCTTATTGGAAACTATAAGATTCTCAGCTTCTGATAGAGAAAATTCAATTTTCATTTTTAATTAAACCCTAAAACATTGTCGTCTATACCTAATTCTTTAGAGCGTGTGTTCATAACTTAGTTTGCAATATTAAAGACATTAGTTTCATATTCATCGTAGTAGGTAGTAGAATAGTAGAACTCAACACATTTTTAAAATGAGAGGAACATAGCATTTGACTGGGAAAGGGGATCGTCACCTTTTTATAGGAACACCAACAGGCAGACGGGCCGCTTACGGCGGTCACCGTCGCCTATTGTTACGAGCAACACCAGAGGAGTCGCCAGTGCATTGCCGGCTTTGTAGATCCCCTTATCAAGACCTGCAGAAATGCTTTACTGCTCAGTCTAAGACGATGGCATCCAATAAATTTTATCTTAACCTCTGCCTTAATGAACAAGACATGACATACTCTTTATTATATTATGATGCTTCACGGCGGGTTAAGAACGTGGCGGTAAGGTACCTATAGCTTCTCGAGTTACAATGTTTCTTATCTGTAATAATAATATCGTTTTATTCGAAAGTCTAAAAGTACCTACCAACTTTGGTACAAACAACAACAAGTGTAGATCTACATAGCTGAACAAGGTACGCCCTAGGAGTTGATAAATAAGTAGCCGATTTCAATGCGCCATCTTCGCACTAGTAACACTAACAATGAAAGGGATGGACCTGTGCTGTCGATTATTGGAAAATTGGCAGAAATAATAATTTTTATGTATTAAATCAGCTAACTCGTATGTAAAATCACATTGAGAAAACACCATTAGATACAAACAAGATTTTATTAATTCATTTCCTTAAACAACAAAAATAGGTTTTTTTGTAAATTTTATATACTTAGGTACATTCTATTTTGCTTTTCATTTTACTTAACTAAATATTATCTAATTTTGCATGCGAGGGCTGCAATGACAACTTATCATCAGGTGGCCTGCATGCCCTTTTTCTTTTTCCATGTACCTAATTACTATAAAAAAGTATAACATTATTCTACACTCAAACGATTCTGGTTAAACGATAATACAATAACCATTATTTATTTATAAAAATATCGATAAATTCATTTCCCTCACTATCCCCTCGAGTGGGTACAGTCAACAAATAAGCCCGGGCCAGACGGGCAGTTTGCATAATTGCCGAGTTGGAGCACCTAGGCCACTTCACATCGGCTTTGTTCCTTAGATAGCGTTAGTTCAATTCCGCCCTGGATAAATATTGTATTAACACTTTACTTGAAAATAGTTTAGAATATACTTAAATATTTTAAAAATAAGTTAATAGGTACTTGGAGTAAACATAATTGGAGATCATTTCGTCACGTTAAGTACCTAAGTAAGATATGAAGATAAGTGGAATTAAATTGAGTAGCTATCGTAGCAAACGACTATTAATATAATATAATGATATTTAATTTAATTAATATATTTAATCGTAATTTTTTTCTATAACAGCCGAAAATGGCCGGAATCCATATAAACTTCATCATGACAATGTCACAACACTGACAAACAGTAGAGAAGAGAAACAAAACGTCAAAATAAAAACATGAGCTACTCAGCTCACTCAAGTCACTCAACTCAAGTTATCAAATGAAACTCAATTTTCAAAGTTAGTTATTTAAGTTTTAATGTGATTTTAATTTACTCTATTAATTTGGTGTAGTATAATAGACTTTCATCAACTATTTAAATGTTTAGTAAATCATTAAAAATAGCGAAAACGCGATGGAGAACCTCCAGAAGAACCCTCTCAAGTTATACATCCAAGACATCTTTCGCGCCCAAAGGAGTGCTGAAAACAAATACATATACGAACTGTTTGGGCTTAAATTTAAGAACATAATGATCCACGGTGTAGTTACAGCAATTTATAATACGAATCAACGTACTACTAACATCGAACTGAGTGACCCCACAGGAACAGTCCAAGTTTACTATGATAGCACTAAAAACAGCTGTGTTGTATCTGATGAGAATATGAAACATTTAATCCGCGCCTTTGCTAATGCTTCCCGATCTAAACATGCTAATATAACCACCATGTCGAGCATGCTAGATGCTATAGAAAAGAAGAAAGAAAACAAATTAAATTTCGAAGTTGGTTCTTACCTAAATATTGTAGGGGACATATTTGTGGACGATTTGAAGAAGACGAGAATGGTTTCTGCATATATATGCAGGCCTACAACAGTTGAAAATGACTTGGTATGGTTAGCGGATCTTGGCTATTTGTACGAGAAATTTTACTTGTGGGAAAAGAAGTGATATTCTAATTTTGCCACTATTCTACATCAGAACTGTGTGGATCAATACCTGCGGTAAATAGAAAGGAGCAAGTTTATGCTATTATATGTAGGAGACGGATCCTGGCTCCATGACAATATCATTGGTTGATTATGGAAGAGAGAGGAGCACTGAAAACTTTGTATGTTGTGTGAAGACTGTTATTCTAGTAAACATTATCCTTTATACAAAAGCAGTGATAAATTATGACAATAAAGTGATTTTAATGAACATAATAGTTTATTAATTTAATCCACAAAAATGGAGACCTAACTTAATTTTGTTAATCACGCCAAAATAACTTTTTGTAATTGAAAAGGTTGTTGATTTTAATTGGTCACTTTCTTATTTGAAGCTGGACATGAAGGCATGAACAACCAACCAAACAGCAACCGTTGTAGAACCAACTGTTGTAGAGTCCACGTCACCTAATGAAGTCATGATGCTCCATTTTGGGGCGAAACATGTGTTGTGTACTCTTGGAATAAGTTGTGATGGTATAATTTATACCTACCCAGAGAGATAAGGGAGGGTGGTGGGTCCATACCAAAACAAGTTCCATGTGTGCAGATTGTTGCAAAGAAATATAAATACAACTTAAATACCAATGGATTTCCGCAAAGTAACGCCTGATACAATACAATTATATAATAATTATTATCTGAAGTCATAATGTAATACCTTACAGGACTAAGGTGGTAGCTTCTAATAAAGTAATTTTCTGCAAGCACACATACCCAATGGAAATACAAGATGTTGAATATCCTACTTTACAACTACTGATATAGATCATAAATAAGAAAATACATTATTTAAGTTATAAAATTTATTCACATGAAAATCTTTACAAGAACGTACAATAGCAAGTATTCGATAAGCTGTGCTGTCAATATGTTTTTAATCTGTGCGAGTGGAAGATAAGAGCTGCCAAGTTGTCAACTGTCACTGTAAATTAAAGAAATGTCAGTTTCGTGCCGATTACTGCCGATATTATTTTTATCAAAACTCGTTGTTTCCAATTCTAAGTTTTCCAACTCATTGATAAAGTTTTATTCAAACCTTTGTTCCAAACTGCCAGGTACGTTTGTGGAATTATTGTTAAGTACCGTGGATATCTTCTAAAGTCGTAGTTATAATAATTACGTCGATAAATTTGGGTTAAGGTCAAAGTAGATGTTATATTTTTTCCTATCACCGTAGTGACTTCTGGAAGTTCTGACCGGTCTTACATCAGAGGTTTTATCTATAGTAAGATGTGTCCAGTTAGATCATGAGGTTTAAAAACTTATCTCAACCCCGTTAGGTACTGACTCTGCAGGATCAGGTCTCCTCTCATGTTACTTACTCTGTTAATTATTGTTATATCTTCCTACTTCCTATGAGTTTCAAATCACACAGCTCTCACATTACATTTGGGGGGACTTTCTATAAGTTTCTTCTCACAATGTTCTCATCTTACCTACTGTCCCCATCGACAACGCTGTCCTGGTGTGATTTGCAGGACTTTTAAAACATTACTTGCATGTTTCCTCATGTTGTTTTCCTTCACTGATACAGCAGGTGACATTTGTTTGAATAAATTCAAAAAACATTGTGTGCTATGTTCACAGAGCGGTGATAGCCCAGTAGCTTAGATTTCGACCGCAAATTTAGGGGTCCGTGTTTAAATCCCAATGGCATGCACCAATGACTGTAAAAAAAGTTATGTGCGCTTTATAAAATTAAATATCACCTGCTGTTACGGTGAAGGAAAACATCGTGAGGAAACCTGCATACCTGAGAGTTAAAACAAAATTAAATGTTCTCAAAGGCATGTGAAGTCCACCAACCTGCATTAGGCCAGCATGGTGGACTAAGGCCTACATCCCTCTCATTGTGAGAGAAGGACTCAACCCTAGTGGGTCAATAATGGGTTACTGACAGGCTATCACAGTTTTATGAATTACTTATAAAAAAAAATATTATGCACATTCCAGGACAATGGCTGAAGGAATATCTCCCCAGGAAATCGAGGCTCTTTGCCAGACTCCTTGTCCTACAACTAAGGTGTGTTCAATCAAAACTATACTATATTTACTGTTTTCACAAATCACACAGCTCTCTGATTCCATATTAGTTGGTGAGACTGTACCAATGATAACTTTTTACTAACAAACCAGAACAGCATTTTACTTTGAAAACTGATGACTTTGAGTTGCACACACAAATCTGGCACACATACTTATTATTAGCCACACAAACTTACACAGGCATAGACCAAGATTACTGATTTTATTCAGTTTTGATGAGTAATAAATAATGTTACTTGTAAAGGTTGACCACTCCTGAAATTTCCATATTCATATTACTCGTATATCCAACAAACATATTTCAAAATCCCAATTAGAGAAACTTATTTTTTTTTTTTATAAATGGAGCAAGCAAACAGATTTAATTTAATTTGTACCACAGTCAGGCTATTTTTAAATGTATTTGAGATGAGCTGTAATTTCATTAAAATTATCAATATCTGATGAATTACATCATTGTTTTAAACAATTCTCCATTATCAGCTTCTTATCACCCAATGTATGAATGATATGACTTGTGAATGATATCTTAACCTGTTACATTTAAATGAATGTTTGTTACACACAAGTAAATTATATGATAAAGCACTACATAAAAATGTAAGACCTAGTTACATGCTGATACTGTTATAGTATTATGTAAAAAAGGTGGCAAACTATAAGCATGTGATACCATGACAAATTGAATGTGAGACCAATAGGAAAACATACATGCTGAACAAAAAAAATAATTTTTCAAACCTGTTAGCAATTGATGGTGACAAATATTAAGCTAATTGAAAAAATCCTCCTTTCTTTAATTCCCATAAAAATTGCTGAACATTTTCTTTCTCTTTAACTCCAGGACTTCCTGTTCCAACAAACGATGTACCGGATCAAGGACCCCCGCAAATCAATTCCGTTCTACACCGGAGTACTCGGCATGACGCTGCTAAAGCAACTGCACTTCCCCGAGATGAAGTTCTCTCTGTTCTTCATGGGGTACGAGAACCCGGCTGAGGTCCCCCAGGACGAGGCCCAGAGGAAAATGTGGGCGATGACCAGGAAAGCTACCCTGGAACTGACCTAGTAAGCATATGTACCCGGTAACGACATACACCAGGTGGGCCTGGTCTCAATGAAAAGATTGAAAGATGCGCCGAATATTCGTTTGGTATTCGGCGTATTGCGGTGATAGCCCAGTGGCTTACAATTCGACCTCGAATCGAGGGGTCCGGGTTGGAATCCCAGTGGCACGCACCAATGACTTTGTAAAAAAGTTATGTGCGCTTTATAATATTAAATATCACCTGCTGTTACGGTGAAGGAAAACATCGTGAGGAAACCTGCATACCTGAGAGTTAAAACAAAATTAAATGTTCTCAAAGGCATGTGAAGTCCACCAACCCGCATTAGGCCAGCGTGGTGGACTAAGGCCTACATCCCTCTCATTGTGAGAGGGGACCCGACCCTGTAGTGAGTCATTAATGGGTTACTGACATTCGGCGTATTCAGCATCTTTTTCACTATTCGTATTCAGCCGAATTATTCAGTTTCATTGTTTCATTATATTGTTTTGGCAGTGTAAACAGGTTCTAACTATAGGTTAAGATATAAATTTTTTGGCTTAAGAAATCAAAAATGTACCATGCTAATCACTATTCTTTTCGGTTATTTCTGTTATTATTATCCAGTTCGGGAAAGGTTAAACCGAATAGTATTCGTTATTCGGTTATAGGTACCACTATTCGCCGCATCTCTAAAAAGAATGTTAGACTTTTTCAACAACACCTGCTTGGATTTGGTGGACTGTCTTTAAGATCATTATGGAGAAGTCTTAGGCATGTGAATCATACTGTTTTTCCTTCACTATTACAGCGAGTCATTGGTGCAATGACAGTCATGTTCACCTCAAATAAAGTACCTATCTCTGCTTCGACTACACCTAAACAGCAGGAACACAAGATGGGTGGCGAGTTTCTATGGCCTTTCTTGGGTTATTTAAATATTTAAATATTTTGCCATCTATAGAAACATTGAGGCAGTGCACACGATTTTGATTTTGGTGAAAAATTTTAATGTTCATCTAATTAAATGATTAGTTCTTCCATAGTCTCTATGGAAAATAATAAATTTTTAATGTTTTCAGTAACTGGGGTACTGAAAGTGACGATTCCAGCTACCACAATGGAAACTCAGATCCCAGAGGATTTGGACACATTGGTCTCCTCGTTCCAGATGTTGCGAGCGCTTGTGCTAGGTAGGATATCTATTATTATCTATTCATACAATCTTATACCCCGTTCAAATTAATCCAGTTGAGCATTCCAGTCCAGCGCTGGACGGCCACTGGAATAATGTGAGCCTGCACTGGAATGACGGTCTATTTCTCAATCCAGTACGCCCATCCAGCGCCACTGGAACAGTGTGAACGGCCAATTACTACAACAATTATTATAAATGTAAAAATTTGTGAGGATGGATGGATGAATGGACGTTTTCACTTTTACTCAAAAATGACTGAAGAGACTAGAATGGGTCAATGGGAAAAATCTGATTAAGTAATTAAAACTTAAATTCCAGATTTGAGCAACATGGGGTGAAGTTCATCAAGAAGCCGGACGATGGCAAGATGAAGGGTCTGGCCTTCATCCAGGACCCCGATGGCTACTGGATCGAGATATTCGACACCAAGGTCCTGAGCACTGTGTGCTGAACATGATCGGAAGAGGACACTTGGGTTATTTGAGCAGTTCAGTGAGGATAGATAACGGTTTTTGGATAGTTTTCAACTCCTGGTACGAATTACTATTGTCTGACCAAAGTTTTTGCACACCTGTCCAGTGCCCCAGCATGGATGCTATGTGTGGCCACTACTGGCCACATCAAAGCTGAATGAAGCACCACCCTCGCAGGTGCACGAAAACCTGGTCACACTATATGAGTTTCAAATATTATTATGTAATGTCATATCATCATGTCTAAGTAAAGCTAATAGTGTTTTAATAAAAAAATGCCCCAGTATCCTCTAAGTGTCAGAATTCATAAACATTGGACTGAATTAAAATTTGTTTTTCCAATTATGTACTTTGAATAGGGGGTAAAAAGAGCAGTTCTTGAAAGTCGAGTTTTGCGCTTGTTAATGGGCGACATTGACCACTTATCATTAAGTGGGCGTCTGCCTCTTTACTCTGACTACTTAAAAAAATTTTTTATTAATGTGGATCTTTATTATACCTACATATTGTTTTCAATTTCGATTGGAATTGCAGATTTGTGTTATAAATTAATAATGGTTTTTCATTTTATTCTGTAAATGTAAGGATTATAAATGAAGTGAAACAATCATGTCAATTATTAATCGTTAATCATTAATGTTTTTGAACCAGTCTGTTAAATTTCAAATAATTATGTTTTAATCCTATAATAATTGTATTATATCTCATACCATATAGTTAAGCTTCAACAAAGTAAATATAATTATGTATAAATAGTGTTCACTACCGTAAAATAAAATATATACATACATGTTATGTGGTGTTTTTGTAAAAAAATAATAAATGTTACGTTACAATTTTTTTATTTCATTTTATAATTTTAGGCTAAGTATTAAGGCTAATATTTTCACATGTGCAAAAAAATAAAATAAAAAATGATAAAATTTAGTCATGCAAACTGTATGAGAATTTGGAAAACATGAGAAAAATATTGTATAACACACTTGCGGTTATATGTGTGTTGACACACATGGCAAGGCAAGGCACACATGAAGAAATAGATTTCGGTCTCCACTCACAGTCAGGAGGTCTTTCCCCGATTGATGCTTCTTCAAATGCATTGAGAACATAACGGAGAACTGTTAAAGATGCAGGATTCCTCACTGTGATGGAGGTCATTGACCCCTACCAATGAGATTCGATCCGGTATATCTAGTAAGAAATCAATTCGAAATAGTCATTGGGCTATAACCTTGTTTTATTAAGCTTATTTAGCAAAACAATTTTAAAATGTTATTATTCACAAAATATAATCGCAAAAGGGTTACCGATTGACCTACATTTGATAGGATTTGATGAAATCATTGCAATATTGTACCTGGCGTACAGTCCGCTTCAGAATTATGTTAAAACACAAACATTTTACCCTTCACTGTAATAGATGGTGATATTTAATTTTTGATGATTATAAGCTGATTCCAATGTTTGTTTCGAACATTTGTATATAATTGATAACACCATAATAAAAAAAATATATCTTTCATCATTTGAATGACATAACATTTAGGATGGTTACACAATATCCGTTATAAAATACTTCTATTTAGGTAGGTTTCATAAAAAAATCACTGGATTAATTGCAAAAAAAAAAATTATGTAGCTGATTGTACCTAGTTAATTCAAAAATTACTTTAAAATAGGCAAATCAAAGCTATTTATTAAGGTTAAACCGTTTACGTTATGGTTCTGTACAAATTTGTGAGACCATAGTATAGTACTCCAGTTAAATTATTGGTTTACAGTTTTACACGATACATTAAACAATTATTAAATGTACAATTATATGGCGACAAAGATTTCAATATGTCCAGATGGAATGGATTTTTAATAGTAAATAAGCAATGCGGAGACTAAATGTACTGATTTATAATTGGTAATAAAATAAAAATTAAAAATGGTACTTAATATAATTAAAATTAACAAATACAACGTTGAAAGTTTTTTTATGGTGACCACGACAGTTCATAACAAAAGAAGGAAGGCCGCCCTCTGACCTTGACCTGAAGAAGATCGCAGGAAACCTTTGGATTGAACGGACAGGGCAGAATGGGCATTGATTTGGGGGCCCACATCCATCAGTAGACTACAATGGGCTAGAATGATAAAGTAGCAAACAGGCATGTAGGTCACCCACCTGAAGTTCAGTGGTCCCATTTCATGTGTGAAGTGTATGAATCAAAGAACTTTTTCAAAATTTTCAATTAATGTGGCACGTAAAAATATTATTTTTAACTTTCAAAATATTTGTCTTCTGATAATAAATCAATGATAAAATTAGTAGAATTAAAATTGCCAAACGTATGTGTTACTTATCAAAACCCCTACGGGTGTTACAGGTTTGTTTTCTCGTTCAGACACCCATCTGGACAAACAAAAATCTTTGACGATAATATGTTTGTAATACTAATATATTGCGTAAAGAATTATTCACGGAAGGGTTCTAGGCTATATATGTGGGTGATTTACACTAAATTTAGTTAACCATGAAGGCGTTATTTATTTTTATAGCCTATCGACTAGTGGTCACGGCTGCCCAGTATGTGGTGAGCTAATTTTGTTAATGTTAATTTTGTCGGTCTTACTGCCACCAATTAGTAACCTACACACACACGATAGGATCCGCACTTCCATCTGCAATTAAAATTATAATATTATGTTGGATTATCTGCTAAAAGTTTAACCGGGGCACCGAGAGTCCGAGACTAAGTATTCAAGATTCCAAATTTTGAATTGAAAGAACGCGCGCAAATTTGTTTGACACATGAAAGATTTAAAAAACATCCCTTACCCTTAGGGATGTACAAAGTAGGTAGTCGATTCGCTTTAAAAATCGATTTATGATCGAAATGAAACAAATTTTAGGCTACGGTGTTATTAAATACATCAATTAAATGAAAAAAATATTTATCCGTTTTCCGCTTTGTTGCTAGAGTGATTATTGTTTTTTTTTAATATTACATGCAAAATCAAAATATTTTTATTTTAACTGAACAGATACTAATATTAACTACATAAAAATCAATTCATTATTTTTAGGCACATCAAACCATGCCAGTATTTCTAAATCAACCGCCTAAAGGAGTCGTTACATATTCATATTATCCTCCCAAACTTCATAAAGGAGGTGGTGCGCAATACAACGTGATAAACAATCAAAAAGCCAACACATTTACCAGATATCACACGGTGCCTCAACATGGACAGAAAAATTTAAACCAAAGTTATAGCTTTAATGTAGCAGCAAATCAGGGAAATAATGCAGTATTCACACTGTATGGACAAAATAGAAATAATTTGCAAAATGCCCAATATATCAAACATGCAGCCGCATCAGATAACAAATTTAATTTGAATACCAGCATGAATAGCGCTCCGTTGATTGGCACAAATACCAACAATAATGGAAATAATTTACAAAAGAAACTATTCACTATAGCGGCAAAATCACATCGCACTAATAATGGTCACTTCATCTACGGTCAGGCTGGCAATAACTTGCAAAATGTCATATTGAAACAAGGATCTGCAAAGACTAAAACCTTAAACTTAATTAAAAAAATTAAAACTGTTAGTAACCATGATCCAAATAATGTCCAAGGGTACCTATATCAATATAACATTGGAACACCGCAAGAAACAAAGAATGTTAATGTCTTGAACATTTTCGACGATAATCCAAATGCTCAAGTTAATAAAGAAATTAATATTGTGTCAGCCAATAACAACCTAAATAACAAAAAAATGAACGGTCTTCCATCTCTTCCCGCTGTATATAGTGAAAATGCTGACGGTTTACAGTTTGGCCAAATTAATAATGATATTGCAGCATTTGTAACGCCCGAAATTAATTCTAATAACAATGTAAATGTTATTTCATCAATACATGATCTCTTGCCTAAAATTCGTATTATAGGACAAAACAATCAGCAAACGGATGCAAAAACAAATCAAGATGGTTCCTCGATACCGATAGCTTACTTGGATTCGTTGATAAAGGAATTTGTAGAAAATTATAGTAAGAATAATGAAGAAAGCACTGGCTTGTTACGAATAAAAAATGACGATAAATTGAAGATTAGCAACAATATTATTCTGACTATCATACAATTTTTGAAAGACCATGTGCAAGATCAATCTAATCCCAATAATGAAGGACTGAAGGTTATAATCAAGGACCTTGAAAAAACTGTGGCGCCGTTGGAGCCTGAAGCGGTAAGTAAATCACATTTATTCACACACTCTCCATTTCCGAAATTGTTCGTTGCAATCCTTTATACTCAATTCGAATATTCAGTAACACTACATTATGTAGATCACAGTTAAATAACACATAAAAGTTAAATAAAGTACCTTAATTTAAAGCTGATAGTGAATCACTGCAGCGTCGGGTCTCCTCCCACAATGCGAAGGATGTAGGCCTTAGTCGTAGTAGTTAGTTAGTGGACTTCACATGCCTTTGAAACATTAAGGACATTATCTTATGCAGGTTTTTTATGCTGTTTACCCTCGCCATTATATCAGGTGACATTTAATTTTAAAAAACGGACATAATTTAGAAAAATCTCATCGTAAGGATATCAAAGGCATTTATAAAAGGGCTCGTGGGGACCAAGCCTTTAAAGTAGTGTATAGATCATATCTAAGGGTGTTTATGATTCTTATCATCAAAATAAACGTTAATCTTTAAATAATTTAAATCAATAACAGGAACCCATCAGCAACGAACCACAAGACTCTTCTAAAAAAGAATCGGAGGAAGAGACAGATTCAGAGGAAAACATTAAGAATCAAAATAATATAGAGGGAGAATTACCGAAAGATAATGTAAGCCAAGTTCAATATAATATTATGGATCCAAATCAAGAACAGGAATCACAGGAAGTTATCACAGATCAAGATTTAGCTAATACAACACTAATAGAGGAAACTCCATTCGATGAAAATGAAATGCCATTATCATCGACTTTACCAGAAGATAATGTAAAGCAACCTAATAATATACTATTTATTGCAAATAATCCTCAGAAACTTAACATCCCAAGTATCAATTACGATATTCGAACCGAACCCAACAATGTGATTCAATTGGACAATGGAATATTTTCAAAACCACTGATTGGACCTAATAAAAATGAGAAAGTGTCAGACAAAGAAGTGGAAAACAAATTTAGATTAAGTGTTAATTTATTACAACCAAAAGCGGTTTATCGGCCAAGTATTAAATTGAAGATACAAAACCCTCAATTAAATAAGCCAATAATTCGTGAACCAATTTTTGATAAAGTTATACCTTTAGAAAGTATAAAAATACTACCCGATTTTGAGAACACAATACCTCAAGAAACAAATTCAACGACAGTTTCCGTTAATATTCAAAAGCCCCCAAAACTTGAGTGTAAAGATTTATCTGACATTGCGGACAATCTCTCCACTTTGTTAAACGGTCGTGATATCAAGAAAGAGAAGGAAAATATAAAATTGTTATTTGAAATTATCAAAATGTTTATTTTGAGACACGGCAAAGATAACGAACCATTTGGCAACGTAGTCAATGAAGTAGGAGAGCTTCTATTGAAGATTAATAAAAAACTTTCTGTTTCGGAAGGATTCCAGCTAGGTAGTCAGCTATTGGTTTATGAGTTTAAAAAAGGGGGAGTACATAAATTATTCAATGATATAAAGAATGGCCGCGAGATGAATCTCGAACTGGCGATTGAAAGATTTAAAAGCATATTAAATTCGATTAGGCAAGTATTGATTATAAGCAAAGTGCCTGAATCTGTGATACGGGTATTGTTGCAGCGGACAGTTCAGCGAGTAACATCAAAGCTAGAATTACATTTTATAGAAGAGTGTAAAAGAAGGACCATTGATTTTATTCGGAAAAGCCTATATTCGGCCTTATACGTGAATATAAAATACATTACTGGGATAATTTAAATAATAGTAGTGGTTAAAATAATGAGTAAGCTGGATCTCAAAAGTAAACATGCCTAAATGACCTATCCTTCATATTTATATTAATAGCATTTATTATAAATGCTTTTGTACATAATTTTATGTTAAGGAAATTAAATTTTATATGATAATAATCGGTTTTTGTTTCGAATATTCACATTTTTTATTAAAAACCATGGAGTTTGTTTGTATAAATAATTAAGGTGTTGTAAGTAGTTTAAAGTATCGGTTTTAACGAATGTCGAAGAGTGTTTTAAAAGATTGAGTTTATGTTCTATTGCCTGACGCGTTGTATTTCAATTAATTGATTGAAATTTTTACAATATAAATTGAGGTAATTTGCTATTATCGGTTCACTAATTTCACACCGTGCGATTGGACAAGGCGCTAATCAGTCGTACATGAAAGCTATTTTGATGGTAGCACTCTAAAGAAGCAAGATGTTGGCAATTATATTTTTCAGTATATGTTGGACATCCTTACACACTTTTGCAGTAAGTAATATTTTCATTATTTGCGTATCACTTATCAAAATTTATGTTATTTTTTGGAAAAAAATTCTGGAATATTTATTACCTAACATAAAGGTTGCGGCGTAATAATTTTGTATCAAAATTTGGACACAGATGTTATCCACAAGAAAACTTTATAACTTTTATCCTTCTTTGGTCCATAATTTAAATTCACGTGGATGAAATCAAGATCTCAAAAACAGTTTACTATCTTTACTAGTTTTTATTTAGTTTACTATTTAAGTGATTTGATAGCATTTAATTAAATCACCCATTTTGCAAAAGAATTTGTTTTGAGGATACAATAAAGGATAGAGGATACAATAAGCTTAATTTACTTGCTTGTTACTTGATTAATCTATATTTTTTGTCATAAACCTACATTTACCTATTACTAATTCTATATGTTTAGCTAGGGCAGCAATATCATCAAATAGCCCAGGCACCATTGACACACCTTCCACCAGCGTCGTATCGTCCACCTGTGCCATTACCACCTGCGCCTTGGCAATTGGTTCATCCAAATCAACAGGTTAAATAATATACACTTTAACTTTTTAGTCTTATTTAAGTTTTACTCTTATTGCTACACAATTTTTAGACATCCCTTTATCTAATTTGTCGGCAACCCATAAATGACCCAGCCTGGGTTTCCTTTCACAATGCTTTTTATTGGAACTGAGTAGTCAACTAAGCCCACCCTAAATAGGACAAAAATCCTACCTAAGGTCTTTACGTCGTGTTGCTACTCATGAACCACAAATTGATTATCTCCTCAAACCACCCTTAGGAACTGAAATACATGTAGAAAACATGTACAAGACATGTAGAAAATGCAGATTCACGTCGGGTTGCGAGAATAGCGGTAAGGGGCGGGACGGGCCGCGAGTGAGTTAAGATGACCGCCACCAATATCTACCACTACCACTGATATGGCCACTGGCCTACTGAGGGGTGTCGGACTTTACATGTCTTCGAAAAAAATATGGAAAACTCGCATGCAAAATGCCACGATGCTTTCATTGGCAGTTCCAGCAGGGGACATTTAATTTATAAAACGTAATTGGTGCGCGCCATTCTGATTTGAATCTGAAAGTTTTGATTGAATGGACGAAATCTTAGCGTCTGGCCTACTTCTTTACTAACGCTTGCACAAGGTTTTGGGTAAGGTTGCAACAATATTGGCGTAAATGAGGGTGTAAACTACCTCAAACAAACATCAAACAACACTAACAATCTCAGTCAGTTAGTACGTTGATAACTGTGTTTGAATGTTTAAAAATATACATATCTCATTTTGTTTTATTTAAATTTACAGGTACCATATAAGTTTAAAGTAGATTATCAAATTGATTCCCCACGAAAAAATCCAGATGATTGTCCAAATTCAGATGTCCTACACTATATTTTGAGTCTGCTCAACAACCTAATAAGTAACAACAAATCTTTCTACTACGACCACCCTGATAGAAAGTTGCAAGTTTTGGAGTACATAAAAAATTACTTAGAAAGGGCAGAGCACGAACAAGTAGAAGAACATCAACAAATCAACGAATCAGTAATTGAGACGGACAATGTGCCGATAGTTGAACTTCCAGATAGTGAAAACTTAAAAAGTCCTGTTGAAGCAGAGTTTGTTCTCAAGTATAAGATTCCCGGCTCTCTCGACGTGGGATGTAAAGAAGCATTGCATACATTAATTCAAGCTGTAAACGGTGCACACTTACAATTAACCAATTACTGTAGACAAACACGCAGATGCGTTATTGATAATAATCAGTCTTTAAAGACACCGTCTTTAAGCAACATTCACAGCTCACAACCAATTCTTATTCCTGATAGCCCTATAAATCATAACCCACCTAACATTCAAAGTCAAAGTTTATTTAATAATATACCCCTCCCACAAATTCAAAATGCTCCAAAAGATTATTTTACACTTAAACATCAGAGTAATCAGCATTCACTAGCCATCGATAATATTAACTCTGGTCTCAACGAAAACAAAAATCCAACAGAAAGGAATGAAAAGAGAAATGTGGGCCCTCCTCACGCGCATCATCAGTTATCAGAACAATTTGAAGAATTGAATAATCCCGTGGAACCCCGCGACTGGGATAACCTACAACATTTAATAACACTGGTGGGGAAAGAAACATACGAGCCAGTATCTACGCCTGTTCAGAATACATTACACAGTCCCTTCCACAGATCAATGGACCAAAACTTGTATAATTTCAGAGGAAATTTATTACAACCAAGTTTCAGTAACAATATTCATAGTGTGGCAAATCAAGTAGTATCGTCTAAATTTGAAAATACAAAACAATTACTACATTCTAATAATGTAATGGTTCAACACAGGCACACTCTAAATCCAATTAATTCGGATCGCAATGACGTCTATTACAATCCACTTACAAAAGACATGAATGATAAGGGTAAACTAATTTCCAGTCCAAATCCTTATTTGCAAGCTTATTCAAATGATTATTTAAAACACGTTTACGGCGACAAATTATTTGATTCGCAACGGTTGGCCAGTGTGTCTAATTTACTGAAATTGAATTCACCTGTTGATTACAATGGAGATGTTGAGTTAACGTACATGTTCAGACATCCGCAATCTTTACCATACAAACCTTATTATTACGTCAAGTACAGACTACCTTATAAAGATTTCCTTTCGACTATTATCGCCTTAACTAAAAATCCAGTTTATAGATCAGATCCCATTAAGATACACGAAGAATTACTCTCCATTTCAAATATAGCTGAACGGTCTCCCGATTTAAGAACGTTTAAAAGCGATGAGCTATCAAAACTTATAAGAAACGATGGAGCTTTTATTCACGCAAAATTATTAGGAAACGCAAAAACAGATGCACATCTAAGAACTGTTCAGGCCATAAACGCTAACTTAAATACAAATGAAATTTTGAACTTAGTTGAGACTGATAGTCGACCACATACATATTTGGCAGGTGCTCTACCGAATCTCAATCGAGATAGTTTGAATCAAGCCCAACGATTGAATAAGGACGAAACTGATCGCAACCAACTGCTTTATTTAGGTTCATACAATACAAATAGAGAAACTTTGCCGATTATACATCCAAGCCAGCAATACACATCTTTTAATGATCTAAGTCATCAAGGTACACGTGACTTAGGATTAATGCAATAATCATTTTCCTCCTTTCCTTATCATAAACCTGACCTGCTAAACGGTTTATCCAATAAGTACCTAAGCCAAAGCTAGAAAAAATAAACGCAGTTCTTTATGAACATCAATATGACATGAAGTTTTATTTCATAGCGTATCGATTACCTACTCTTTACATGATTCACAATCTTTTATCTGCTATTTACAAATAGTAAACAGTATCATGTAATCGATTTTATAAATCAACTTTAATTGATTTTATTATGAATCAATAACCAGTGTGAAGTTAAGTTTATCGATTTTATGTTATGTAATTTAAATAAATCATAATTTTGTTTGAAGTGCTAAAAACGCTGTGCAAAAAAAACATTAAAAATTAATCATTTTAAACTTAATTAACCTACATAATATGTTCGTATTTAGGGTTTCAAATAATATGATGTTAAATACTTCAGTAATAACAAAAAAAAAATCAGTCGCTGGAATTATTATAGGTACTTGATGAGCTCGTGGCCCTTTAATAGAGTTTTAGTTCTATGGTCTCATAAAACCCATTTAATGGTATATTATTATGTCGTTCCTTACTAAAACATTATTGAAGGCATTATAATTTAAAATCAAAGCTAGAAATATTGTTAATAGTATTAAAGTGACATTGACGTTTTGAAAGTCATAACAATTGACATTGACAATCAAATTAGGATTAAAATATTTAAAATAAAATACACAAAAAAAGTTAAATGTTATTCTTATTTTATTTATAGTTTGGTAATAATACGAATGCGTATTTTCTAAACAAAATGAAATCATTTAAATAATTAAATAATTATACAAAAAAAAGGTGTATTTTATACACTATAAAACGTGACAGTGCTGTGTTGTGTAATTATTAAGGCGCGCAAATGTCGGGACGCAAACCGATTTTCATTAAACCAGGTAAGTAAATGTTAATAATTATTATACTACTTACTATACTACCACCAAAAATGGGCCTATTTTACAAACAATATATTCGTTCTGCGAAAATAACACCTGCAAGATTGGATAAATGTTCAACAAAATGCTAATCAAATCTTGACTGAACCGGCTGTCCGGTTTTTTGGAAATACAGAGGAGCAGTATTTATGGTGTGTGAAGGAAGAGGGGAGAGACTCAACCCCGTTACTATCGCCGCCACCCTCATCCGGTGGAAACAAATAGCTACTGAGATATTCGTGAAGGTTTTGAGGTTGCCACCATCAAACAATAATTTAAGACTAAAAGTCTAATGTCTAAGTGTAAAAGTCTAAGTGTCTAATTAAGACAAAAGTGGTCCCTTTTGTCAGCCCATGATGTGCTTCGTTTGATTGAGGGAAAAGAAATTCCCTCATATTCTCAATATTTTCTATTCATAATTCATAAAAAAATATATTTACAGGAGATGAATCACTCTACCCGTTCAAAAACAAAGATGGCATTGTTGAACCATTGACAAACCCGAACATTGACTCGGCACTACAAGGAGACAGCGATGCAAGATCCAACTTCGTGTACAACAGATATCACCACCTGCCTCTACAGGTACAGAGGCAGAAGCTTCCGGTGTTCCAGTACCGGAACCACATTCTGTACCTGTTGGAGAAGTATCAGACCCTGGTGCTGGTTGGAGAAACTGGGTGTGGAAAGTCTACTCAGGTGCCTCAGGTGAGTCAAATTTCATATCGTCAAAGATTTTTATACAATAGGCATGATGACAGTAATCAAGTATCGCCAAAATATTTATCTGATCTAATGAAATAGGGTTCAAAGATTTTGAAACATGCATTTATTCTCTTATTAATGTCGAGATTAATAATTTATTTATTAAAATAAATCTACAAAATACAACAATCCGCCATGATAGCTTAAACACCCATCAGATCGAATTAAGTCAATTTACGTCACGTCTTAGTTAACGTCATTTTTTTCGTAAGCATATTATACGCGATCTGGCATTTTTTACTGAGCCGTGGCGCAATGACAGACGCCATGACACGGGCGAGCGTTTTGGAATGAATTTGAAACTTAAAATTTAAATGTACTTTTATTGCACAAAAACCTTAATTTTCTACAAAAATATGATATATTTTAGACATAATAGAAACTTCTGAATATCATAGAAGAGTTTTTGAAAATTAGTCATCATGCCTATTACTGCCCGCAAATGTTGTTTTGCCATCATTATTATAAGTAACTTACACTGCCTAGAGTGAGTTTGATGGCGAAATAAGAAAATAATTTGAGTTTTTTCCCTGAAAATTTTTCTCTTATTTTTTCTCAATTTCAACTAAAATACATATAACTATCATAGTTACACTGCCTAGAGAGAGTTTGACGGCGAAATAAGAAAATAATTTGAGTTTTTAATTTACATACAGAAGTTATTACAGGTAAATACGTTTTGGAATTTAAAATATTTGATATAATGCGTAATGCTAATGCATGCTTCATACGGCCCATTGTACGTGTTATTATACCAATCAAAATTATTTAGAAAGAGTATCATCTTTGGAATTGACTGTACATTGCTCTCAAATGATAGGTCGGGCAACCTTTCTCTAAAATTCAAATATTGTGACAAGAAACCCAGGTTAGTAAAATAATGTTCCTTTGAATGGGGTTATTTCGTTTAATTTAAAAAAATTAAGTATTACCGTTAAAGGATATTTTAATTCAAGAACTATTCTTATAAAATAAGGGGACTTGTAGTAGTTTATTAGGAACTGAGATATACCTATTCGACGCGTCCTACGGCTACGAACAATAGTCTTACTATCTAATTAGGTTAAACTCTTAAACTTAGTATGTTGCTGACCTATCGCTATAATATTAAAAGTAACCTTTGTTGTTAACGAAACAAAAAATCGATATTGTCATTTAAAATAAATATCGACAGTAAAACATTGTGGTGTACAGCCCTTATCGTCGCAACTCTCGTCGAAAACTGAAAAAATTCGAAACTCGAGCGAAGTTTTACGCCATTCTAGCCATGAGCAAAATGTGTCACTTAAAAGAAAAGAACGAAACATATCTTTCCTTCACTGTGAAGTATATCACTCTTTTAGTCCAGTAGTTCAATGTAGTTCACCATTCACAAACGATAGGTTATCCTTTCCTATTTCTTACTTCAACACTCCATACTATTTCTTTTACTTCAGTTAGTTCACTTCCTTCACTAGTTCATTACGATATAGTAGTTCTAATGAAATGTTCGATAAATTATTATGAAATACCCCATAATGAACTCGTGTATCGTAACGTTTATCTCTATTAGTCTTTTGAATTTTTTGAGATTATTAGATATAGGATAAAAAGACAAAAAAAATTAAAAGGACTAAAACAATAAAATTAAACTAAGTGCGTTTGTTTTATCAAATATCTAGTAATAAATTATGGTCGCTTTCCAAACGTATAATGACATATAATGTTATTTTTGTTCAATATTTTGAAATACCGTATAATATACCCTCCGTAAAATCGTACCTTAGATTTCTTACGATCCTCAGAGACGTTACCTATTTAAATTTAAAAATGAAAGAAAATATCATTTATATTTATAATCAAGCCAAAATAGTCTGTAAATAGTTAACATAAAACTCATAATATTGAAACGTTTCCTAGAACTTCTAACGACAACGTATTTAGATGTAATAGTGTTCGTATAAGAGTATTTGTAATTTGATCATTGGTGATTTACTTGATGGTTTAAGATTGTTTTCTCTTTTATGTCTCCGAGCGTGAGTATGTGTATGTGTGCGTGAGTATATGCGCACGCCACGCGTCGTCGTCTGTCGAGCTTCTTCGGTTAGTTTCGTTCGCGAAGCAATTGGACTAAATGAACGAGATGAATTGTAACTGAAGTAGTGAAGGAAGGACGGGAAAAAGTGAAGTACTTCAATTGAAGCATTCATTCCTGAACGACACATGACTGCGCCATTCGGTCTGCGAACCGGATTGGGTGCGCACGCATCTTGCGGGTACCGTTCACCCCGTCTCCCGCCAGACAATATCTCGTGTTTATACAATATACGCGCGAACAAAACCTGTATCGTTTTACAAACTACGATCATACGAGCTTCAACAGAATGTAAAGCATTGATTATAGATAGAGTACAACCCGTTTTATGACCTGACGAAACGATACATCGCCGCGAAAAACGTAAAACTGTTAAAACATGTGTGAAACGTGATCTGTGTTTTGTGAAAATGAATAGGTTTTTAATGATACAAAAACGGTTGAGGATCAATCGAAGTGAATTTAACGTTTAGTACAAATCGTCTGCCTTTATTATATTCTAATTAGATTAAGTTAGCCATTAAGCCTCGATCGAGCTTTCGGAACGCAGGGGCACGCACGGTTACTATAACCGGATTTAAAAATAGAAGCCGATGTGTGGGATTTCGTAACCCACGCGAAGCTAAATAAAATTGGAGTTTCGGGATGGTGAAGAATGAGTCTATAGCCACGCAACGCTTTGTGCGAGCCCGATTTGAAATTGGAAGCCGTACGACTGACCATTTTATTTATATGCGTGCGGCACGCGTTAATCTGTTATTTACGCGGATAGCCGCGACCCTGACACATGTGTGTTGCACCGCACGAGCCGCCCCGCCAACATGATGTGGCCGGCGTCGCAAGCCAGCAAGGTGCTGACCTTCCTGCTTCTCGTCACCGTGGTGTTCTGCGTTTACATGGACACGTTCCTGTACTTGCGTATACATAATTACAAGATCGACGGCTTCGATGAGCCGGAGACGTTCGATAACGCCACCGAAGAGTCGACGTCGCACCGGTCGGTGTGTCGTCCCACCTACGAGCGGGTCACGTGGATGCCTTGCAGCGTGAACCCGCTGTGCCACCCCACCGTCAAGGCGCTGATGATAGACCACGTGAACCACTACATCTACGGGCCGCTGTGCGCGATAGTGGACATCGGCCTCGGCATTTCCGAGAAGGCGCTTTACCTCACACCGAACATGATTTCGTTCACGCACGTCGTTGTCGCGTTCGTCGGCGCTAAGCTCCTCGCTTGCCCGAGCCTAGCCGCGCGCCGGATTGCGATTGTTTTATTCCAGTTCCGCATGTTTCTAGACGACTTGGACGGGCACGTCGCTAGAGAGAGGAAGCACATAAAGGGCGAGAGGTCGGAAGTGGGCTCGCTAGGCTATTGGGTCGACGGCGTTTGCGATTTGATAGGCGTCGTGGCCATGATGGCGGGCATTCTATTGTACCTCAAAAATAACCCTCCTCGGCGGGGATACAAGGGCACTCCGTCCAGCACGCTGCCCTACCATCAGTTGAAGGAGATAAATTCCACCGAGGACATCGAGAAGGATCACGCGACGGACGGCATATCTTACAAAACGAAGGTGACGTTCCAGCGGATCGTGCAAGTGATCGGTTTGTTTTCTGGTCAAATGGTGCTATCTTCGCTAGCGTGGAATAGGTATATAGACATCTATCAGGACGTGTTGGAGAATACCACGCAGTATGAAGTGTACAGGCGTGAGAGCGTGTTCAGGTCGGCGAGATTCTTCTTCGCGACCGGTCTCTGGAGGATTGTGAACCCCCACAGTTACCTCCATTTGCTCTCGCTGGCGGTGTTCTGTGATAAGACCTGGGCGTTCCTGAGGGCTGTACACTACGCCGGGTACATCGGTCTGATGATAGCGGTCGCCGCGTCCGAGTACTTGGTCGATAGTGTACGGGCCTTCGTCATGAATGGCACGAACGGTTGAAGTCGCGGTGGCGGTAATAAGGATATTATCTGAATTGATTGGAAAACAAAGCGGCGATGTTGTGAGTTGTTGAGCAACCTTGCTACAAGTCATGTACGATTTCATCTCGGTAGTAAAGAAACCTTACAATGTAAGGTTTGACACTTCGTAGTAGACAGCATATTGTGTTACTGCAAGATCTAAAAGATCAATGTAATGAAACTGCCGGATGGTCGTGAGATTATTTCGAGTTAATTCGGTTAGTTTCGGCCTTCGATTTAACATTGACCTGCTTCAGAACGTTTAAATTCTTGTCAAGTTCCATTTTTTATTTGAATAACAGACTTTTTACGTAATCTTCCGCTCCACAGATTATTTTATAACCTCCAACATTGAAATGCAAATGATGGATTTGTAGACGTCGGAGGTTTGATGTATTGACAAGAAAATGTCCGAAAATTGTAAATTTCTTTTTTGATTAATCGTTCTCTTATAGTATCGTTACTATTATTTGTATTTTAATATGTATATTATACTGTAATCTACCACGACACGGGATATACAGCTAAAGTTATCCCAGTTGACTGTTATAGGAGTAGAAAATTATTTAGCATTTCGATTATAAACAAAAGTTAAACTCCATCCAGCAAATTGTACCTAATTCTAAAGCATTGTGATTCCTCCAGCAATAATGATACTGTAATATTATGGTCATAAATAATGACCGTTGTGATATTAGGTTTCGTTGTGCCAATGTGTAGGTAGAGTGAGTAAATGAGAGATATATTTTTTAACCGCTACGCTGGTATTTGACTGATTTTCGAGTAGGTGGTTAAATTGTAATCGGATGTTTGAACTATTTAAATGTGTAATACATTACAATGTGACTTTAGGCTCTGACTTCATAAGACCTTAACTGGAATTAGGTGGAATTGGAATAAGATTGAAATGATCAGATTAGCTAGCAGATTAGAAGAATGTTTTTACGTGTCGTATATACGTATGTCCCCTACATATATTTCTCTTTAGACAATCCCTCTTGACTGACGATCAGTCCGTAATGGACGGTGTGGAGTGAACAATCTTTATCCATCGTATTTTGTCCAAACCCTCTAACCTCCTTTACAACCTCCTACAACCTTTTGAAACATCATTTTGGTTTCTTTCATTTTGTCTTTACATCGTTTAGGTGATACTCTTTCTCTTTTACCTGCAAAATATGCGATACGCTAGGACTACATAATTATCATATACAACAATATGAGACTTTAAAGGCAATCGTTGTGTAACTTTCTGTCAAATAGCTTTATAGGTCGTAGAGACAGGGGCCAGATTCTGTGTGACAATTCACACTCGTATCACGGCAATGTCGTGTCTTATTGATAAAAAGCTTAAAAGTCAAATATCGTGTCAATCTATTGGGTGCTTTATAGAATAGACATTAAGGTTCCTTGTCGTGCCGCGTTCATGTAATGACGTGTGAGTACGGTTAGATGTCACACGATATCGGCACGAAGTCTTTTGGGACTTACAGAATCAGGGCCCAGGTTCGACTGTACCACTGCCGCGCCCACATGATAACCCTCTATGTTTTTATATTAATTTCTACTAAGTGGCTAATTGGGGTTTAGTTCTCAACAATGAAAAAGAATTTACAACTTACGAAAAGTTGTTGGTACCAGAGTATAGATTTGGAATTTGTAGTATAAAATATGTCTTATGCAATCAGGGCCTAAAATTAGGCTAAGTTTAAGTGTCACATTTCTTATTACCATATTCAATTAATGTTTAATTTATTTTGTCTGTTAATGTAATGTCTATCTGTATAAGTAGTTTTTATAACTGTGATTTATCTTATTATCTTCGTTTAACGGGTATTTGTTTACTTAAGTATTGAGGAAATATGTTATAACAATAAGCTATAATTATTTCGCCATTTTGTTTTACTGGAATTCCCTTATTTCACGAGAAGGAAGGAAGGACCATCATTTCAATATTTAATTTTGTTATACAACGAAGTAGTTAATTATACGTTTTTAATAAGTACGATAATGTTGGCATATATTGGTGATCTACATTATTCTACATAATATATTATTTTTGCTCTTGTTATTGTTTCAGGAAATACTTATAAACCGATTGTTAAATTAAAATCTCGAAAATTTGTTCCTTTTCAAATCCATGTTCATAAAGTTAATCTTTTTTTCAAAAGAAATAATTTTTAATCGTTTTAGTTGTAGTTCAAAAATATTTTCTAATGTTCAATTAAAAATAAAATTGAATTTTTCAGAAATCTTGATGGTATCTGTGTCGGGTTTTGTAACTTTGTTTTAATAATTATTAAACACGTCACGATTTTGAAAATGGTCAGTCTTTTTCATTATTAATTACATAATACCTACATACTCGTCATATGTTTTTTATCATTCCTATAAGCATTTTATTGGTTCTTTCTTCGCTATAAGTTTTAATGTATGTTATATTAAGTGCAATTACTGAGAGCTATTTATTGATGTATATTACTTTTTGGATTATCATAATACATATTATGATTATTATGTTGTAAAGATTTTATTTATGTGTAAAGAATTGTTATAACATGTGTTTGAAGTGGTGCTGTAAAAGGTTTTTGTTATAAGAATAAAAATTTAAGGTACACCAGTCATATTATTTCTTTTTACTGCAATAAAGTAGAGACCTTTAGTAGAGACCTCGGTTGAAAATAGAAAAATAAATTTTACCAGAAATAAGAAATAAAACCGTGAAGCTTTTGAAAAATATTTGAAAAATCAAATACTATTTGCATAACATTGTAAATTAGAGATAGAATATAATTGGAGATTTTGTTATGTACTAAAACATTTTATGGTCAAAAGATTTACTTAAGGGAACCTAGTCACAAACACCCTTAGAGCTAGTAGGTAGGTGGTTTTACCGCTACACTCAGTACATTTTATAGGTGGTATAGCCATAGCATCTCCCTCTTCATTTCTCATATTTCGGAGAGATGTGGTTGCCGGAGATACTTTAATTGAGGCGACCATTGAGTAGCAAACTCAGCCACATACGAACTTAGTTATAAATAAAAAATAAAAATAAATAACGCTTCCACACTAGGAGTCCCTGTGTCGTGGGTGCCATGGACACACAGGACTAGAACACAACACACCCAGACCAGAAACAGAAATTCAAATCATCATTCAAACCTCTGCTCTGCTTAGAATCGAACTTAGGGCCCTCCATGCAACGCACTGGTGCCTTAACCACTGCGTCACTCGGGTCGTCACAATAGAAATTCTATTGATCTATTCCAAAGTTTCAAGTAACAAAGTCGTCAAAATCGGAAATTCAATAACTGATGTTGTAGAGTGGATATAATTTTAATTAGCACGCACGGCCATAAATACACGTACCATAAGTACACGTGTTATCGGCATTATTCGACCAGAGTAGAGTTTTATATATCTTGTATTAATGACCTAGCTACAATATAAAGCTAAAATCTTTGTATAACCTGTCAGTAACCCATTAATAACCCACTACAGGGTCGGGTCTCCTCTCACAATGAGACGGATGTAGGTAAGCCTTAGTGAACCACCCTGTCCTATTGCGGGTTGGTGGACTTCACATGCCTTTGAGAACATTATTTTTTCGTGAACTCTCAGGCATGCAGGTTTCCTCACGATGATTTCCTTCATCGTAACAGCAGGTGATATTTACGAGTAATTAATAATTTAAGCGCGCGTAACTTTTTTACAGTCATTGGTGCGTGCCGCTCTGATTTGAACCCGGGCCCCTGGATTCGAGGTCGAATTCTAAGCCACTGGGCTATTGCCGCTGTGAATTTTTTGTGACAATTTAATTTTAGACTTTTTCGAGGGCGTTTGTCGATCGAAACGCACGAAACGTAAAGCATCAGTTTTGTGCAGCCTTTAACACAAAGAACTCGAGATTTAATCTTCTATAAATTTTTGTTTAATATCATCGGACCGTGATGTTTCTGCAATGAATTCAATAATACTGTGACAAAACTACATTGTTGCCACAAAGACGTAAAACGTGGTTTTGTTACACGTGCTTGCAGTGTTTGTTGAATACCAAGTAGACAACCAAAGACTTCTATATGACCAGACGGACGGAGTTATACTATGTACACCCGTTGTCTCTTACAGGTCGTTAGTCCACCTGGTCGGAGGGCGGCCTGTGCTCCTTTTGCCTAGCCATTCGAGGATCTTTCTTCTTCATAGGTTGTTAGTCCTGTAAACGATATGACCAGCCCATTGCCACTATGAAACTTTGAGACTGAGAAATCAAACAAGTTTTAGAGATATGTTAACTACCTTCGTTTTTCTACGGATATTATACTAGAGAAATAGTGAAAGTGGGCTCAACTTTTTCAACTTGTTAAAAATAACGCCATAAAAGGAAAACTAAAACTGTTTTTCGAGATTTCGTGTCGGTGTCGTGTCGTGTCGTGTCGGTGCATTGAATGAAATGTAGCTTCTGTATTCTGTTTTGCGTATCAACTATGTATTTTATTGTGTACTACGCATCTTGAAATCCATCTACACGGGTCAGAGTACATTGCACCGTCGTAATCCATCAGTTACGTTCTATGTATAGCTTGTAGGTATAGTAGTCAGCACGAGTCGTGAGCACGATTTTTATTGGTCGGTTTGACGTTGATTGCGCTATCGTTTCACGCGATTGGTTCGTCAGTCAGTGTACGTCGTCTATTGGTCTAGCGTGTGTTCTTAGACTACTGTACATTGGCCGAAAATGTACAATATCCATACAGCTAATTTTATCTGTGCTACGGTTGTGTACGGTTAATAAAGTAGTTATGAACATCGTCCGGGCAGGTACCTGATGTCTATTAATCTATTAATAAATTATGACAAAATTATATAATTTTATAAAAACTTTTATTCATTGCCACTGTCAGGTAGGTACAGGTCAAGTGGGATTTCCCGGCGATTGAAGTTTTGAGGCGCTCCAAAAGAGGCGGCGATAAGTTAATAACCCAGTGGCTAAATTCAGCATCTTACTCGAGGGGCCAGGGTTCGAATCCCAGTGGCACGCACCAATGTCTTTATAACTTAAACTACGAAGATAAGCTAAGTTTTCAGACGTTTCCGAAATCACTCTTTTAGGGGATTACATTTTGAAATTAATTGTAAACGGTTTCCAAGTCCCAATTAAAACACTCCAAACCGATATATGAACACCTGCACAGTGAGTTACGCTGAATTTAATGATAGATTAAGAACAAGGGGCAGTAAATATCTTATCTGAAACTGCTGGTTATTAATCGAAGCGCATACCGCGGTTGATGTATGCTTTGTAAAAATCTGCAGTTAGGCGAGTTTGAGCCATGCCTCTTTTGTCTGTAACCCATTAGTGACCCACTGCAGGACCGGGTCTCCTCTCACAGTGAGAAGGATGTGGGCCTTAGTCCACCAGCCCTAATGCTCGGTTGGTGGACTTCACATGCCTGTGAGAACCTTATAGACAACTCGGGCATGCTGGTTTCCTCACGATGTTTTCCTTCACCGTTACAGCTAGTACCAAATATTCAATTTTAAAAGCACACACTACTTGGTGCGGGTCACTGGGATTCGAACCCGCTACTTTGATTCACACCCGGACCTCGGGAAGAATTCTTACCCACTGGGCTATCAACGCTTTATTGTCTCCTCTTTCCAGTATCTCCACGAAATCGGTCATAGGGTGTGCGTAACACAACCGCGGGCTGCCGCGGCGGTGTCGCTCGCGAACCGCGTCGCTGCCGAGCGCGGCGAGCCGCTCGGCGAACACGTGGGCTTCTCTGCTGCGGCGTCGAACGTGAGGAGTGTCGGGTGCGGGCTGGTGGTGAGTGGGCCTGGGCATGTACTCACGGCGCAAGTGACGTCATGCTGTTTTTTTTTCCAACTTTATTACATTAAAGAACGCGCCCAGTTAACCGGATGCCATTGTAGCTGGCATTTAAAGGAACCTTACCGTCGCCACCTAATAGTATCTACATACCCATCCAAACAAATTGTGTTGAAATTGTCACATTGGTCGTCATTTTAGAGCCTTTCTGACTGGCCTGGAGGTCGTGGCGCTAGAAAGAGACGCAACATGTAGCGGGAAAGTGGAAAAGGTAAGAGTTACGCGCTAGAAAGAGACGCAAGATGTAGGTGTCTATCAGCGTAGGTGATTAAGCGTACTCTGTACTTGTACTACTCGTGTTATGTATTCTGTGGCGTAAGGAAGAAACGAGGAAAGGAGAGTCATAAAGCAGCAGTTTCTTCATCTTTGTCTTTGCTTTTCGGCTAGAATTATACACAGCTAGTTTTATTATATGTATAGAAAATATGCTCTAAGCCTGCAGAAAGGGACTATACAGTATACAGTCAGAACAGTAAGGGACGATAAGATTTGAACTGGAATTCCCTTCATAACGCCATTAACCTACAAACGATAAACAATACGAGTGCCTACCTTATCGAAAGAATAAAAAACCGTTAGCCGCCATTGCTGTGTTCTTGACCGGTGTTTTCCAAACAGCCCATTGTTAAACTTAAGTACTGAAACACGCTACGTGTTTGGGAAATCTATTATGTCTTGGATTCTCTGAATTAAAGTGTGTACAAACACCATTCACAATTAATTTCCATCCAACAAGTAATTTCAATACATGATCTGACCCATTAGTGACTCACGGCGGTCGGGTCTCGTCTCACAATGAGAAGGGTGTAGGCCTTAGTCCACCACCCACAACCTTAGAACTGGCTATCATTGCTTAGCTTTAATTTTAATAAAAGAGTTCTTTCTTTGCCTTGATTAACTGTAGAATGTTTTCCAGTTCATGACAGAAGGCGTGTTACTGCGGGAGATGTTCGCTTCCCCTCTGCTGATGCAGTACTCCTGCATCATGCTGGATGAGGCGAGTACCTAGCCTCCATTACTAACAACACAACCACGCGTTTACATTTGCTCACATGTACACACACACACACACACACCCGCGCGCGCGCGCGCACACACACACACACACACACACACACACACACACACACACACACACACACACATGCACGCTGCTGGCGCTGCGGCTGGCGGTAAGGTACCTTTTATTCATTTTTACCGACTTCAAAAAAGGAGGTTATGTCACGTTATGTTCAACAATGAAACTCGAGTGAAAATAATCACGCGAGGGAATCGTAAAAGCGGAATTACGACATCTAAACCGGGACCGCAGTTATAAATAGCTGCGTGGGCGCCTCACCTCACTTAACGACGTTACACGGCAATTACAACACTGACTCACTGGCGCACCGCTTCTGATGTACGTTTGTGTGTAGTAAATGAGTTGAGTGGTCGCTGCAGCCCATGGGTACCCATTTCCAGCCTCAAAAAGACAGGCCTAACCTATTGGAGGCCCTGGGCAATACTGGGCATATTAGAAGAATGGGGCCCCTATTGTAGTCAGTGATTAAGGTTCGATTTCTTCGAATTGTATAAGTTTTTTGGTAATAAATATTGGTTATCGTTTGGTGATCTGACAGGAACTAGGGACTTTGTATTTGATCTGCGTGGGGCCACTATCGATCGCGGGGCCCTGGGCACTCGCCCAAAGTGCCCACTGGGAAAGAGGGGTTCACATATAGAGTAGGTGTCCTCGCGAGTGAATGCATTAGTCACGAGTGAAAATTAAGGTGGCAATGGGCTGGCCACATCGTTCGCAGGACTGACAACCCATGGGGAAAAAAGGTCCTCGAATGGCGACCACGTTTAGGCAAAAGGAGTACAGGCCGCCCTCCGACCAGGTGGACTGACGACCTGAAGAAGACAGCGGGGAACCGTTGGATTCAGAGCGCCCAGGAGCGGGCGGAGTGGCGTCGATTAGGGGAGGCCCGTGTCCAGCAGTGGACTACTAAGGGCTGAAAGGAAGGAAGGAATTAAGGGCTGTATAATTTAAAAAAATACTCGCGATTAAAAAAATATTAGCTTGCGATTTCAATTTTGAAGGGACACTATATGCAATGATGAATCTTCATGACTTCCTTTCAGCCCTTTGCAGACTTTACTTGTTTTTAAATTTAAAGACTATCCGTCTCTCTTTTTCAGGTCCACGAGAGAACGCAAATGATAGACGTTCTTATGGGATTATTGAAAAAAATCGCCAAGGTAAAGATAATATTAATTTAATAACTAATTGATAAAAACTTGAGAGTTTTCAAGGGACACCCGGAAGGAACGAAGTTCATGTCGTAAATGACAATGTCATTTACGACACTTTTTGCTGTCATGACGTAACTGAAGTTCATGACGTAACTGACGTAGTCATGAACTTCAGTCTTTGTCATTTACGTCATGACTTACGTAATGACAGCAAAAAGTGTCGTGACAACTTTTCGTAAGAATTTTTTCCGTCTAGCCCCCTTTCACAACGCGCGATAAGGAACTTCATTCCAAAAATATTGTTTACAAAACAACGGACCTCAAAGAGAGCTAAGAGAGCTTTTTGTTGTATTGAGATCCAAACAAGTCCGCCTTCAGAATAGAATCCCCGAACATAGGATCTCCTTACATTTTTGAAGTCGGTAAAAAAAAGAAACTCGATTTTTTTTATCGACGACCTGAGTGGCGCAGTGGTTAAGACGCCGGTGCACCGCGCGGAGTGTCCTGGGTTCGATTCCAGCAAAGCAGGGATTTGAATGATGAGTTTAAATTACTGTTTCCGGTCTGGGTGTGTGTGTTCTTGTCTTGTGTGTCCAATGTCCATGGTACCCACGACACAGGCCATCAGTGTGAAGCGTTATTTATTTATTTATTATTTTATGCCATTCCCAGAAACGTAAGAACCTCAAACTGGTGATATCGTCGGCGACCATGGACGCGGAGTTCCTCCGAGACTTCTTCAACCTCACTGACAGAGAGAGACACAGGGAGAGCTCGTCAGCCATCATGTCGGTGCAGGGACGGACTCATCCCGTCGACGTGTTCTACACTGAAGGTATTCTTTTACTTATGAGTTATTACTAGCGGACCCCGCAAACTTTGTTTTTAACCCCCGACGCAAAAGAAGGGGTATTATAAGTTTGACGTGTCTTTTGTTTGTCTGTCTGTCTGTCTGTCTGTCTGTCTGTCTGTCTGTCTGTCTGTCTGTCTGTCTGTCTGTCTGTCTGTCTGTCTGTCTGTTTGTCTGTCTGTCTGTCTGTCTGTCTGTCTGTTTGTCTGTCTGTCTGTCTGTCTGTCTGTTTGTCTGTCTGTCCGTCTGTCTGTCTTTCTGTCTGTTTGTCTGTTTGTCTGTTTGTCTGTCTGTCTGTCTGTCTGTCTGTCTGTCTGTCTGTCTGTCTGTCTGTCTGTCTGTTTGTCTGTCTGTCTGTCTGTCTGTCTGTCTGTCTGTCTGTCTGTCTGTCTGTCTGTCTGTCTGTCTGTCTGTCTGTCTGTCTGTCTGTCTGTCTGTCTGTCTGTCTGTCTGTCTGTCTGTCTGTCTGTCTGTCTGTCTGTCTGTCTGTCTGTCTGTCTGTCTGTCTGTCTGTCTGTCTGTCTGTCTGTCTGTCTGTCTGTCTGTCTGTCTGTCTGTCTGTCTGTCTGTCTGTCTGTTTGTCTGTCTGTCTGTCTGTCTGTCTGTCTGTCTGTTTGTCTGTCTGTCTGTCTGTCTGTTTGTCTGTCTGTCCGTCTGTCTGTCTTTCTGTCTGTTTGTCTGTTTGTCTGTCTGTCTGTCTGTCTGTCTGTCTGTCTGTCTGTCTGTCGTGGCACCGTGGCTCGCGAACGGATGAAGCGATTGCAAATTGCATCGCTTCGTTTTTTTGTATGAAAGGTGAGTTACGGCCGAGTGTTCTTAGACATGTTTGATGAAAATCGGTTGAGTCGTTTAAAAGTTGTGGGGGTGAAAGTGGGGAAGAATAACCGAATGTCTGCAAATACAATCGAGTGGGGTCTCAAATGAAAGCGCATCACGTTACAAAATAATATGTTCAATGAAAATCGGTTGAGCCCTGAAAAAACTCTGGGGATGAAAGTGGGGAAAATACCCAATATCTGCAAATATATTATGTATATTATTGTGTCGGTGGTTTTTTTTTTATTTTTAATTTAATATTATGCCATATAAGTTATCGAGTGGGATGAAAAATTATTCAACTACTAAAATGACTATAAAAATATGGGTCGGTGATAGAAGGGTGGAAATTTAGGGTTGTGTGCATTTTTTGATGCCACATTATTGAAAAATAAGAATAAAAAAATATATCTAAAAAATAAAATAAAAATGTTAGGTGTGGACAACCCTTATCACTTAGGGGTATGAAAAATAGACGTTAGCCGATTCTCAGACCTACGGAATATGCATATAAAATTTCATAAAAATGTTCTCAAAGGCATGTGAAGTCCACCAACCCGCATTAAGCCAGGCTACATCCCTCTCATCGTGAGCGGAGACAGGACCTCGTAGTGGGTCATTAACGGGTCACTGACAATACTAATGTCTTGCATAATTTTCAGAGCCAGTACCCGATTACGTGAAGGCGACAGTCGACACAATTATCAAAATACACGAAAACGAGCCCTTTGGTGATATACTTGCCTTTCTGACGTCACAAGTGAGTACTTCATTCTTAATTTTACTACTCTCTTGTTAGATTTTGAGTTGAAAATTCAAAAGCTTTTGTTTATTATGAGATACAATTTGTGCACACTTAATGAACGTCAGACATAATTATTACATTATCTTATTTTCTTATATATAAAATTCTCATGTCACAGTTTTAGTTACCACACTCTTCCAAAACGGCTCGACTGATTTTTATGAAATTTTATATGCATATTCAGTAGGTCTGAGAATCGGCTATTGTCTATTTTTCATACCCCTAAGTGATAAGGGTTGTCCACACCTAACATTTTTATTTAATTTTTATGGACATTTTTTTATTTTTTAATAATGTGGCATTAAAAATACACACAACCCTAAATTTCCACCCTTCTACCACCAACCCCTATTTTTAATAGTCATTTTAGTAATTTAATATTTTTTTATCCCGCTCGATAACTCATACGGCAAAACAACGTTTGCGGGGTCATCTAGTTCGTCATACAATATGCAAAAAAAAAAAAAAATTAACCCATCCAATTCCAGGAGGAGATCCACGCAGCCCTGTCGTCCCTACAAACGTACGCCGACAGCGCCAACGAACAGAACAAGCACCGGCGGCATTTCCCCAGCGGGGTCCAGGCGGCAGATCTGTCGGCGGTGGCGCTGTACGGCAGCTTGCCGCCGCGCCGGCAGCTGCGCGCGCTGCAGGCCGCCGAGCGGGGTGTGCGCAAGGCGATACTGGCCACTAACGTCGCCGAGACCGGCCTCACTGTGCCGGGAGTCGTCTATGGTGAGTGTCTATTGCATGCGGCAAATCTGTCTGCGATTCCCTTACCAAGCGGCAAAATGCTGCCTTAAATAGTGGCTCAGAGGTATCGTTCCGAGTGGCGTAGTGTCGTCCAAGCGGCAAATCTGTCAGTAGTCCTCTTGCTATGCGGCAAAATGCCGTCGTTTATGGTAGCCAAATCCCTTTTTTAGTTAAGTTTACAAAACAAAATTCCACTTAAAACACAGAGGTATTAGGTAGTGTGTTAGTCAAGCGGCAAATCTGTCGGTGATCTTCTTACTAAGCGGCAAAATGCCGCCATAAAAAGTAGAGGTGTCGTTCCGAGTGCCATAGTGTCATTCAAACGGCAAATCTGTCAGTGGTCCTCTAGCTATGCGGCAAAATGCCGTCCTAAATAGTAGACGAATCTTGGGTAGTGGGATCCAGGCGGCAAATCTGTCTGAGGTCCTCTTGCTGCGCGGCAAATGCCGTCTTAAATAGTAGAAAAATCTTACCAAGTGGCCATATCTTACATGCGGCTAACCTCCAGTGCTTGCGCTGTACGGCAATTTGCCGCATAAATGTCATGTCAGTACCCATTAATGACCCACTATAGGGTCGGGTCTCCTCTCACAATGAGAGGGATGTAGGCCGCCGTCCACCACGCACCACTACTGCCCGTTGGTGGACGAACATGCCTCTGAGAACATTTTTTTGTGAACTCTCAGGCATGCAGGTTTCCTCACGATGTTTTCCTTCACCGTAACAGCAGGTGTTATTTAATTTTATAAAGCGCACATAACTTTATCACAAAGTCATTGGTGCGTGCCACTGGGATTCGAAACCGGACCCCTCGATTCGAATTCTAAGCCACTGGGCTATCACCGCTGTAAAAAAATGTAATATGATACTGTACCAAACTTGAAACCTCAATTCGTTCCAGTAATAGACTGCGGTTTCCACAAGCTGCCTTACTTCGAGCCGGCCGTGGGGGTGGAGGGGGTGTGCGTGACGCCCATATCCAGGAACAACGCGACGCAGCGGGCGGGGCGGGCGGGGCGCACGGGGAGGGGGACATGCTACAGGTATGGTACTATAGGGTCCTGTAGTACCTTTAATTACCTACCTTTAATTTTTTTACATAGCGTACTGCATGATAAGCGGTGATAGCCCAGTGGCTTAGAATTCGACCTCGAATCGAGGGGCCCGGGTTCGAATCCCAGTGGCACGCACCGGTGACTTTGTAAAAAAGTTATGTGCGCTTTATAAAATTAAATATCACCTGCTGTCACGGTGAAGGAAAACATCGTGAGGAAACCTGCATGCCTGAGAGTTCACAAAAAAAATGTTCTCACGCGGCATGTTCGTCCACCAACGGGCAGTAGTGGTGCGTGGTGGACGGCGGCCTACATCCCTCTCATTACGAGAAGGAGACCCGACCCTGTAGTGGGTCATTAATGGGTTACTGGCTGCATGATATTAGCTCGAAATTTGTGATCACCTAGAAATCCCAACTGTTGTCTGGAAACCATTTCAGGGTCTGATCTCATCCCATAACGTAAGTGGCGCAGTGGTTAAGACACCGGTGCGCTGCGAAGAGGGTTCGATTCCCAGCAGAGCAGAGATTGGAATTTCTGTTTCTGGTGTGTGTGTGTGTGTGTTGTGTTGTTGTCTTGTGTGTGTCCATGGCACCCACGATACAGGGAATCCTAGTGTAGGAAGTTTGAAGCGTTATTTATTTTTACATAGCATTCTACATGTTTTTGACCGACACCCTCTAGTTTGCTTGAAATTCATGATCACCTAGAAATCCCAACCGTTGTCTGTAACCCGTTTCAGGGTCTGATCTCATCTCATAATGAGAAGGATGTAGGCCTTAGTCCATCACTCTGACCTAATGGTTCCCCATGCCTTGTAGAACATTATAGATAACTCTTAGGCATGCGGGTTTCTTCATGATTTTATTTTTAATAAGAGAAAAATTTTCGGGGAAAAAACTGAAATTATTTTCTTATTTCGCCGTCAAACTCACCCTTGTCAAACTCACGCCGTCAAACTCACTCACTCACACTCAGGCAATGTAACTATGATAGTTATACGTATGTATTTTAGTTGAAACTGAGAAAAAATAAGAGAAAATTTTTTGGGAAAAAACTCAAACTATTTTCTTATTTCGCCGTCAAACTCACTCTAGGCAGTGTAAGTTACTTGTAATAATGATGGCAAAACAACGTTTGCGGGGTCAGCTAGTATGTCTATAAAGTTTGCATAACTTTTCAAGGAATTGATAAGTGCGTGCCACAGTATGGTTTTGTATGAAAAAAATTAAGAATGAAACATTAAAGACACTGCCGGCATCGGATAAGACAAGATAATGTGAGGTCTTATGTGGGTTGCCTTTCATGCGAACGAAGATTTTCACCTCAAATAGATTATAGAAAGATAAACCATGTAATGGAATCCCAGTGGCACGCACCAATGACTATGTAAAAAAGTTATGTGCGATTTATAAAATTGAATATCACCTGCTGTTACGGTGAAGGAAAACATCGTGAGGAAACCTGCATGCCTGAGAAAAAAAAATGTTCTCACGCGGCATGTTCGTCCACCAACGGGCAGTAGTGGTGCGTGGTGGACGGCGGCCTACACCCCTCTCTACGTGAGAGGAGACCCACCCGCCAGTGGGTCGTTAATGGGTTACTGACAAACCATGAAAATGATGCGTTTTCACAGCAGGTATACTGTGGCAGTATGGTAGTCAGGTATTTCACCGTTAAGCTGATTTGTCAGTAACCCATTAATAACCCACTGGCGGGTGGGTCTCCTCTCACGTAGAGAGGGGTGTAGGCCGCCGTCCACCACGCACCACTACTGCCCGTTGGTGGACGAACATGCCGCGTGAGAACATTTTTTTTTCTCAGGCATGCAGGTTTCCTCACGATGTTTTCCTTCACCGTAACAGCAGGTGATATTCAATTTTATAAAGCGCACATATAACTTTTTTTACAAAGTCATCGGTGCGTGCCACTGGGATTCGAACCCGGACCCCTCGATTCGAGGTCGAATTCTAAGCGTATCACCGCGTAGCTGATATTTATGAAGTTCTATTTGTGTCGCAGGTTGTACACAGAAGAACAGTACGATAAACTGCCAGCGAGCGTGCCTCCGGAGATGTCGAGGAGCGACCTGTCTTCTATGCTGCTGCAGCTGAAAGCGCTAGGAATAACTAATGTATTGAGGTGAATCTAATGCATATTCATTATGTCATTAGTTACTTAATTGTACCGGTGTCCTGAATCACACTATGAAAGTTTTCTTAACATCTGGCAAGCGGTGATGGCCCAGTGGTTTAGAATTCGACCTCGAATCGAGGGGTCCGGGTTCGAATCCCAGTGGCACGCACCAATGACTGTAAAAACTTATGTGCACTTTATAAAATTAAATGTCACCTGCTGTTACGGTGAAGGAAGACATCGTAAGGGAACCTGCATGCCTGAGAGAGAGAGAGAAAAAAATAACTTGCCAGTAACCCATTATTGACCCACTACAGGGTCGGGTCTCTTCTCACTGGCCTACTGCGGGTTGGTGGACTTCACGTGCCTTTGAGAACATTTTTTCTCTCTCAGGCATGCAGGTCTCCTCACGATGTTTTCCTTCACCGTGACAGCAGGTGATATTTAATTTTATAAAGCGCACATAACTTTTTTACAAAGTTATCGGTGCGTGCCACTGGGATTCGAACCCAAACCCCTCGATTCGAGGTCGAATTCTAAGCCACTGGGCTATCACCGCATTTAACAAAAAAAAAATAACTAACTAACGAGAAAAAAATAACTTAATTGCATTAAATTAAATACTTTAAATACGATATATTTTTTTTTATTCGTCCAACTATCAAGAAGAAATTCAGAAGTGAGTTACGTTGTCATAACCAACCCTAGTATTTAAGTAATAGCATAATCAGGTGTCATGTTTTAGTTGATAAGGATTTTAGTACGTAAGATTTTTTATGAAATAAAGATGAGTCTGTAACAACTCTCCGGCTCGACCGGTCGCATTCTTGCTTTTTAAAAACCCTTCGGCTAGGGCCCGATAGTTAACTAGTGTTACTCCGAAGAAATTCAAACATCTAACGAAGCATTCCAACGACTCCACAATAGGGTATTTCGCACCATGCAAGGAAAAATACAAAATTATGTAATATTGATAGATTTTGTTAAAAGCGAGTGAAAAATGGTGATTTCTGTTCTGAAAAATGTTGTATACATGTATTATTGCAATTTTTAAATTCAGGTTTTTTAATCTGTTTTTCAAATGTCAAAAACGCTATACGCCATGCAAGCTATCAGTGTGACGTCATTAGCAGTGTAAATAAACAATGGAGTATAACTTTCTTCCTTTACTGAGATGTATTGTTTGCACTGCGAGTGACGTCACAAGCATCGCGGCAGCGCCGAGACGGCCGAGACCGTGTTTTCGCGGGGATTTTTGAAATTTAAATTGAAAAATCTTTTTTTTTCATAATATTTGTTTGCAAAAAGTTTTTTTCCAATTTTTTATGTGTTTTTATGACTTACGAATTCATATAGAAAGCTTTTTGACATAGGCCGTAATACCGTATTCCAGGTTCGCGTTTCCCACGCCGCCGCCCGCCAAGAGTCTGCTGGCGGCGCTGGAGACGCTGTACGCGCTGGAGGCGATCGACGAAGGGGGCGACTTGACGCACGACTGCGGCGTCTTGATGGCGGAACTGCCCCTTAAACCCATGTGCGCGAAGATATTGTGTAACAGCGGTGAGTCTATTTGTATGGAGCGTTAGTGGCCCACTGCTGGGTTGGGTATTCAACACCCTTTATAGCACAGTGTGACCTAAACACGCAGCTTACGCACGCTTCTTCGTGACGTAAGGTGCCTTTTTCTACATGGTGCGTAATCGAACTGTGTGACCTAAACTCGCAATTTACGCACGCTTTTTCGTGACCTAAGTTGCCTATTTCTCTTTCCGCCCGCTGCAGTCCGGGGCGGGTTTATGTCACACTTGCTGTAAAATAGTATACGATACCCGTGACTTTTGTCACTATTCAAGCAGTTGTCACTCGCCAAAATTTTCTTGGACTATATGTGTTGTGTTTCGAATAATTTGCAGGTGAATTTGGATGTATAGACGAAGCTTTATCGATCGTAGCGTTCCTTCAAGTCGACAGTGTGTTTATTAAACAAGGGACGGGAAAAGAAAACATTGCGGCGAAAATCAGCAGAAGAAATAATTTTGAGGTGAAAATGAGATTTCCATACAATATTTTTACTGGTTTTTAATTTAAATATCTTCAAGTGAATTCAATGCTATTTTACTAACGCTGAACATTAATAACCTATCTTCAGATTATGGATTGAGATTACCAGTGTTTACTAAGATACTACAGCGGTGATAGCCCTGTGGCTTAGAATTCGACCTCGAATCGATGGGTCCGGGTTCGAATCCCAGTGGCACGCACCAATGACTTGGTAAAAAAGTTATGTGCGCTTTATAAAATTAAATATCACCTGCTGTCACGGTGAAGGAAAACATCGTGAGGAAACCTGCATGCCTGAAACAAAAAAAACACATGTTCTCACGCGGCATGTTCGTCCACCAACGGGCAGTAGTGGTGCGTGGTGGACGGCGGCCTACATCCCTCTCATTGTGAGAGGAGACCCGACCCTGTAGTGGGTCATTAATGGGCTACTGGCACTAAGATACTCAAAATACTCCATCAAATGTGTTTGAAATAGCAAATGTTGCCTGGCAACCAAATGCCACTGAGGCGATCCACAATCTAAGGATCGGTTATTAACTTCCGGCGTTAACGATGTTGCGGAGCGAAGGATTGCTTTGGAAATATATTGTACTCGTACGAGTATGTGTCTAAATTTAGCAATAGGGTATTACGGCCTATGTCAAAAAGCTTTTTATGTGAATTCGTAAGTCATAAAAACACATAAAAAATTGGAAAAAAAATGTTTGCAAACAAATATTATGTAAAAAAAGACTTTTCAATTTAAATTTCAAAAATCCCCGCGAAAACACGGTCTCGGCCATCTCGGCGCTGCCGCCATGCTTGTGACGTCACTCGCAGTGTAAACAATACATCTCAGTAAAGGAAGAAAGTTATACTCCATTGTTTATTTACACTGCTAATGACGTCACGCCGATAGCTCGCATGGCGTATAGCGTTTTTGACATTTGAAAAACAGATTAAAAAACCTGAATTTTAAAATTGAAATAATAAATGTATACTACATTTTTTAGAACAGAAATCACCATTTTTCACTTGGTTTTAACAAAATCTATGAATATTACATAGTTTTGTATTTTTCCTTGCATGGTGCGAAATACCCTATTTAACTAAATACTCATGTTCTCTTTCAGGTGGCGGAAGGTGATTTAATAATGTACTTAAATATCTTCGACGCTTACTTAAAAGTGAAAAATTCTCAACGCGACGAGAAGAAATCTAGTAGAGCGTGCAAAGACTGGTGTCAGAAGATGTATTTAAATTATGGAGTTATGGAGAAGGTGCGCTATGTATATTATTTATAACCCGTGCGGATAGAGAAACGATCTGTAAATGGCGGACGGTCACATGCTATCTCGTTCGTATCGTCGCTCTGTCTATACTCGCACGTAGTGGTCAGTAACCCAGTAACCCATTAATGACCCACTACAGGGTCGGGTCTCCTTCTCGTAATGAGAGGGATGTAGGCCTTAGTCCACTACGCTGGCCTACTGCGGGTTGGTGGACTTCACATGCCTTTGAGAACATTTTTTTTGTGAACTCAGGCATGCAGGTTTCCTCACGATGTTTTCCTTCACCGTAACAGCAGATGATGTTTAATTTCATAAATCGCACATAACTTTATCACAAAGTCATTGGTGCGTGCCACTGGGATTCGAACCCGGACCCCTCGATTCGAGGTCGAATTCTAAGCCACTGGGCTATCACCGCTCTTACGTAGTGGTCACGTAGTGGTACGACGTACAAAACAAATAATCAGTTTGGATTACCATTCGCGTTGTCTCGACGCACTCCATTTCGTAAAATATTAATTCTGTTTAGTTACAGCTACTGTTCTGTTATTTGTTGTTTTTGTTAAGTTTAGATCTTTGGTTGTTTAAATGGCTTCGGGAAGGTTCTTCATAGTGATGCTCGACAAATAGTCTACAACGTAATTAAGTATTCTGAAGAAGAAAAGAGACTGGAGCGTTATCACCCTTGCAATTTAGTAACGCATGGGCAAGTATGGCAGCCGGTTCGGACCCCAGCACGATATCGAAGATAAAAAAAGAAGGTTATATTTTACTTGACCTTTTTTACTGACGCTACCATAAGTACCGGCCGCCGTTGCCAGATTGTTTCTTTATCCGTACGGCTTATACAAGTTTCGTTTGTAATCTGCCTCTTAACCGGTCGTGAAGCAGCAAGTTCCTCGTGTGTTGTGTTTAATTGTTGAATTAGTCGACTATTCGTAAGTTGTTTGGTGTATACCACTGCTGGGCCTACTCCCCTCTCACTGTGCGAGGAGACCGCCCCGCCAGTGGGTCATTAATGGGTCACTGACACGTTGGTTGGTAGTATGTGCACACTAGCTCGACCGGGGAGGTACCGCCGGCCTCGTAACCCGTCGTAACGCGGCAAGTTTTTCGTGTGTTGTGTTTCGGCTGGGGAGGTGTGGTTGTCGGGGATACTTTATTGAGGCGAACAACTTTCATTATGTGAATTCCATTGGTGTGTGATATAATTGAATTGATAATTTGATTTTTTCAGGCTTGTGAAATAAGGGACGGCTTGGAGAAACTAGTCAAGAGGAAATTCAAATTGGAGAATAAAACTTATGACGCTCCTGATATGGGAACAGGTAGGTGTGAGTAGCCCATTAATGACCCACTGGCGGGTCGGGTCTCCTCTCACAACGAGAGGGGTGTAGGCCGCCGTCCACCACGCACCACTACTGCCCGTTGGTGGACGAACATGCCGCGTGAGAACATTTCTTTGTGAACTCTCAGGCATGCAGGTTTCCTCACGATGTTTTCCTTCACCGTAACAGCAGGTGATATTTAATTTTATAAAGCGCACATAACTTTTATTACAAAGTCATTGGTGCGTGCCACCGGGATTCGAATCCGGACCCCTCGATTCGTGATCGAATTCTACGCCACTGGGCCATCACCGCTGCACGCCTCTTGTAATGAAACAAAATTATTATTGAATTGCAGGCAAATGCGTCCGCATCATGAAGTGCATCGCCTCCGGGCTGTTCCCGCAGGCGGCGTCCCTCAGCAGCGGCTGCGGCTACCGCGGCGTGCGCGGCGCCGCCCTCCGCATCAGCCCCGACAGCTGCCTCCACCGCACGCAGCAGCCCAAGTGGTGAACACACACACACACACACACACACACACACACACACACACACACACTCCACAGTGTAAACAATACATGTCAGTAAAGGAGAAGAAGAAGGAAGGAGAGAAAGTTATACTCCATTGTTTATTTACACTGCTAATGACGTCACGCCGATAGCTCGCATGGCGTATAGCGTTTTTGACATTTGAAACACAGATTAAAAAGTCTGAATTTTAAAATTGAAATAATAAATGTATACCTACTACATTTTCAGAACAGAAATCACCATTTTTCACTCGCTTTTAACAAAATCTATCAATATTACATAATTTTGTATTTATCCTTGCATGGTGCGAAATACCCCATTGTGTACATTTCGTTCCCAGGGTGGTGTTCGCCAGCGTGCAGGGCGCGGCCGACGGCGACCACACGTGCATGCGGGAGCTGACGCCCGTCGAGCGGGACTGGCTGCTGGAGCTGGCGCCGCACTACTACAGGGACACTTGACCTGCAATCAACCATAACATTTTCATCCCGTCTATTCCAAAAGTACCACTTGTTTTTTTAACCCATTAATGACCCACTGGCGGGTGGGTCTCCTCTCACAATGAGAGGGATGTAGGCCGCCGTCCACCACGCACCACTACTGCCCGTTGGTGGACGAACATGCCTTTGAGAGCATTTTTTTTGTGAACTCTCAGGCATGCAGGTTTCCTCACGATGTTTTCCTTCACCGTAACAGCGGGTGATACTTAATTTTATAAATCGCACCTAACTTTTTTACAAAGTCATTGGTGCGTGCCACTGGGATTCGAACCCGGACCCCTCGATTCGAGGTCGAATTCTAAGCCACTGGGCTATCACCGCTGTAAGTACCACTTTGGTCCCCTTTAAGTGCGCCCAAAGGTGGTGTTTTATATAAGAAACTCGAACGCAAATATTGTTTGAATAAAGACGACGGAACTACAGAACTACACCGCGTTTTTGTCAATTTTCACGGATTGTTTGAAATGAGTCAGATTCGGACATTATTTCAAACACGCAGAATATAAAATCTACAACGATCTCTATTCCTAATAAAACTGTAAGTAACAATAAAATGTCTCAAATGTAATATATTACTTTTTAGTTGTTTTATTATCAGACACTATTTAATTTCAATTTAGTTGTTACTCTAAGTTTTATTACATAATAATATTACAATAGAATATGAGGCCCCTTTCATTTTCTCATAGAGAGTGACGAAAAGTAGACTCGGGACAAAATATATTTTTGGCTCGGGCGACGTACTTTGAATTCATCGCTACGTTCAGGATTCTACTAAAGAAACCCTCACTTCGCTCTGGATTCAAAAAACGCCCTCGCCGTAAAAATATCATTTTGCTCTCTTGTGATTGTAGTAATGATAATAAAATTTAATTTTTTTGAGGTCTTGGGTTGTTTATTTTATTGTATATTTTACAATATTTGTTAATATTAGTAATTATTATTTAATAGTACTTATAAAAAAAATATAATTCAACCTTTTACAAATTATTACTAACATTAAACCCCTTTAAAAAAATTAAATTTTATTATTATTACTACAGTGATACAATCTGCTATAATAGCATTCTTACATAGTTGTTTTGATTCTGTAAAGTAGAAAAATCTACCTCTTCATTCGATAATTTATATCCGTTAGTATAACTCACTAGCTGACCCCGCAAACGTTGTTTTGCTATATAAGTTATCGAGCGTTAAAATCGACTATTAAAGAATAGGGGTTGGTGGTAGCGGGGTGAAAATATAGGGTTGTATGTATTTTTATATATCTATTCTATAAAAAAGTTTGCTCCCATACAAAGACTTTCGCCAGTCGAGGTATGTTTCTTTTTCTATAGCGCGTACCTACATTCAAATTGGTTATTCTATCTTCTGTCGCTTAATAGCGCCTATGTTCAGACCGGTGTCGGCACGAAGAACGTTAGGTCGTAGCTCAAACACTAGTCTATGGAAAGGAGTTCAAAATCAAAATCACAAAAGTTTTAGACTAAAATTATAACTGTTGCTAACCAAAATTATACCGCACCAATGGTTTGTTCTGCTGTCATCTGGTCAAAGATCTAAGGTTTCTCAAAATATCAGGACCTGTCAATACTACAATGTACCTATCTTAACGGTCTAGAAATTTGGGTCTCAGTAATGTTCTGGGAATCAGAAAATCTTATTTGCTTTAGGTATAAAGATAGCGGATGCTGCGCGACCCTCTCTTGGTAGCGACGCACCGAAATAGAATACTTTACTAACGGTGACACTATGAGATAAGGTTAAGAATTTGTACCCGGATTCGCTCGGAATTGACGATAAATTAATTGATTACTTATTAGTCACTAACTACCTTAGTTTTTTCGCTTCCTTATTAGTGAGTCATGGTCCATTCGATTGAACTTCCTATTTTATATATAAATACCTGATAAGCTTATAAATATAGTGAGTTTAATATGTAGGTATCCTATACATACATACATACACTTGGTTATTGCAGTACGTACCTAATTTAAAGGGTGTGTTTATTGAAGTTTTCATATAAAAACTTTCGCTTCGTATCTATTTTACGAACACGTATACAGGGTGAATTTTTCAAGTGTGCGTGGATGGGGAAATCCGAAACTACGAGGAATAGCGAAAAATGCTGAAAGGAGTCTGGGAACCTATTTTGATGAAAACGAAAACCGCATCGTTGGATTTTTGAAAAATCAATTTGCTTAGCCAGGAATCGAACCCATTGATTTTGAAAAAAAAAAAACACATTTGATAGTGTCACTAATAAGGAATTCTGTAAAATAATGACATGCAACAAACTTAAGGATATAGCTCATTTTTAACAAAATACGTTATGGTAAAAAGCCCATTATTGTATATAACTTGTATTGTATGTATTATACAGGGTTACCCGTAAAACATGAGCAACCTCGCATCACTAGTTAGCTAACACCATAAGCAA